>OZ059828.1:18063125-18587078 GCA_964057195.1 Orthosia cruda
GCGCAGGGATGTCCTTTGTAGCCCGCGCGTAGGTTCTCTGCCCCCCCTGTGCGGAGTGAGTTCTCACGCGCTTGGTGTCCCCCTGAAGCGTACTGGGTGAGGCTGTGTCGTCGGGGTGCGTCCTCTTCTCCGGCCCCTTACCAGTTGGTACAGGCTTCGGAATTGAGGTACCTGGCAGGGCGTTAGATGTCAGCAACGCCCGGCGTGAGGCATGAGAGCGCTTACCCCTCTTGTGTCTAGGTCGTGTCAGGTTTTGTGTTTTGTCGGTGTCTTGGGATCGGGCGGCAGCCCCGGCAGATGCTCCCCCTTCGCAGGTGTGGCTGCCCCGCATTTTCTGTTGCCAGATGCTCTGTTGCCAGAGGTTTGCGGGGGGCATGCCCAGTGTAGTGGGTATAGCCGCGTAGGTCGCAGCCGGAGTCGAGTGTAAGGGCGCGTTAATCGCAGCCTGTGAATTGGGCGCTTGGTCAGCTGCCGGCCGCGCAGAAAAGCGCGGCATTAGTTGATCGACGTTGCAGTTAGGCGCTCCCCCCATAATACGCTGGGAGCTAACCGCCGAAGCAGTGTGGGATTCCCCGGCTTGGCCGGGACCCACCTGGGTAGTGCGTTTGTCTTCCTGCATTGTTTTTTCATGTTGTCGGGGGGGGTGGGCTTTTTTGGAACCGAGGTTACCCTTCCTCTGGGACTGAGGGATAGGGGGGAAGGAATTTTATGGATGTGGGTGTGGGTTCCTTGGGGGGTCACCCTAGGCCTGGGAGTTGACCTAGGGATTTAGGGATCGACGGGATCTGTATGGATAGGGAGGGATGGCTTTGTTAGGTTAGGTTAGCCCACTCGGTTGCATGAGAAGAAGTGCCTGGCAGTCCGAATCACTCCACCACGGATGTACGTATACATTCGCGTTGGATCAATCCAGCCTCCCCCGAGTTTCGTTAGGACTAATGAGACTCAGTAAAAATTCTCACCTTTCTGTAACTTGGTTGTTTTCATCTATACATTTATGCTGACTAGTCATTTCATAGGTACCTCGAGTGGTCGACGCGACGCAGCGTCACAATCTACGGTTCTTTTTCGAAGTACCTCAGAATGTACAATAATTTGTATCTGTTGTGGATTACTTGCAGACCTCCATAGTTTGACACTGTGTACTGTCCATGGTCTAATTCAAATTCCTTTCATGGCAGGCGTTGAAGTGTAATTGGTTAAAAAAACGTTCAAACATACAGTCTTTCACATTTATAATAAAGTAAATATAATATAAAACATTTATAATAAAGTAAATCTATATATATAAAAGGCAATGTCCCGACTGACATATCAACGCCTAGCCTAAACCAATAATGATAGAAGTTTGAAATTTTGGGAGGATGTTGAGTTTATATTGGAGGCGTCATTTAAGAAAGGAATTTTGGAAATTCATCCCTTAAAGGGGTAAAATAGAGGTTTAAAGTTTGTATGGAACTCTGTCATTTTTAATTTGAAATGAATGAGATGTGTTATTTAGCGTCTACATTTAAAATAATAAAATACATCTGTCAGGATTTTTTGAATTTCATCCCTTAAAGGGTTAAAAAGGGGTGTTAAAGTTTGTATGAAAAATAAATTGTTTATTATCAAAATGACTTTAAATTTAGTATTTATGCTCTTCAATACAATTAAAGAAACAGATATTTAAGGATTTTTTGAATTTCATCCCTTAAAGGGGTAAAATGGAGTTTCATAGTTTGTATGGCAAATAAATTGTTTTTTATCAAAATTACTTGATATTTAGTATTTCTGCTCTTCTATATAATTAAAGTAATAGGTTTTTAAGGATTATTTGAGTTTCGTGCCTTAAAGGGGTATAAAGGGGTGTTAAAGATGGAATAAAAAATAAATTGTTTAAAATCAAATTACTTCAGAATTAGTAGTTATGATCTTGAATACAATTAAAGAAATACGTATGCAAAGATTTTTTTAACTTCATCCCTTAAAGGGGTGATAAAATTTGTATGACAAATAAATTGTTTGATATCAAATTAAAAAGAAATTTAGCATTTCTGCACTTCTATACAATTAAACAAATACGTATACAAAGATTTCTGGAACTTCATCCCTTAAAGGGGTGTTAAAGTTTGAATGAAAAATAAATTGTTTGTTATCAAAATACTGCACAAAAATATTATAGAGGTCACTGTGATTACTGAATCTGCTCGAGGGAATCAGTGTTTATATCACGAATATCACTGACTATGTCTTTGAGTTTAAACGATTACAATCGAGGTCTGCTTTGCAATGACCATAAATAAAATTCAGGGTCAATAATTAAGGCAAAGATTTAAAGGAAATTACTTCTCACACGCGCAATTCTACTTTGCCAGAGTAAGTACTAATAGCAGCCTGATCATTTCGGCACCAGACAGAAAAACCACCAATGCGGTATACAAAGAAGTGCTTAATTAAATTCTAACTTCCTGATGACGACTTTGTTAGCGTGAGCAAATTGGGGTAACCATATCTAGACTGTACAGGATCGCACAAAACTCATCACTCTATCGGCAGATGCTATAATTTTTGCATATGGCGGCAAAATGTCAGTCAAGTCAGAAGTCAACGGATGCAAAAACGTTATTACAAAAAAAAAAAAATGAATGAATTGACTTCCAAATAAAAATGCTAAAAAATTAAAATAACTTGAATTTCGGCAGTCTTTGTGCCTGTTTTTGTTTCTTCGTTATAGGGATACCCCCCTGCGTACCCCTTTAAAGCGTACTGGCGTGATGTTATGTTATTAAATGGCGTAAACAATAAACAGTCATGCAATTGCTGCCATCCCGAGAGATTTGCCGTTGTTTATTGAAGAGAAATATATCTCCGAAGTTTTTCATCAGATCTTCACCAAATTTGAATGGATTCAATTTGGGAACATAATAATTCAAACAAAAAAATAATTTTGTGGACGGAAAAATCGATAAAAATACACAAAAAAAAAACAAAAATACAGCCGAACATAGAACCTACTCTTTTTAGGAAAGTTGGTTAAAAAAATATGGCTGGTAACCACCAAGCGCGTGTAATCTACGTCAAGCCTTTCTAAATCGCGACCACGAGGAAAAAAGTGTGGCACCGAAAATCTGCAAATAATCCAGGAAGAGTCTCATCCGCTCAAAGTTACTGCATGGTGTGTTGGTCATGTTGGAGGCGTCATCGGGCCACCAAACGACTACTGTGATCGACTAGGTCACAGAGCCATGATCGACGTCTTTCTCTATCCTTAAAAGGAATAATTTAGAACTGGAGAACATGTGGTTCCAACAGGATTAAGCAACGGCGCTTACTGCACGAGCCACAACTAAAATTCTGAGGGCTGCATTACCAGGTCTTTCAATGGCCGGTAAGATAGGCTGATTTAAAAGTACCGGACTTCTTCCTGTGGTTTTTTTTTAAGTCATTAGTCTATGTCAATTAGCATCAGATTCTTGAAGTCCTCAAAGATAATATCCGCCGGAAGTTCTGCCAAGTGTAATGGAAGATGTCATAAATTGGGCCCGAATGTTTATCGATAATGTGGCGGCCACTTAGCCGTATCATTTTATCGATAAAATTGAAAAAAGAAAATTAAGAAACCAAATAAACATTATCCAAAAGCAGAATCAAAGTTTCCCATGCATAAAAAAAAATTACAGCCGACGAACATCGGGTGATAATTTTTGCGCCACCCTGTATTAATTTTCTATCGTGTCGGTAGCAGGATACAAAAAAACTTTTTTGCAAAATATACTACCGACAGTCGGTGTCTTTCGTAGCTACCAATTTTGTTGCATTATGGACACCGACTTCCAAAAATAAAGTTATTTTCACTTAGTAATTTTTTATTTGGAATTCGGTAGTATGTTTTAGGAAAAAGTTTTTTATTTTTCACTTTTTAGTTGTACCTACCTAATAGGCAAGTAGTTAAGTAAGGGCCCTATAATACCAGAATAGATTACCCGAATATAAGAAACGGAACATAACCGGTTAAATGAGAGTGTACCAAGCTGAACTGTACACATTTGCTTACCCTTTTAGAGCGTACTGGCGTGATATTATGTTATGAATGGTATAAACAATAAACAGACATGCGATTGCAGCAATTCTGAGAGATTTGTCTTTATTTATTAAAGAGTTATGTTGTATATCTCCGAAGTTCTTCATCAGATCTTCACCAAATTAAAATGGGACTAATTTCGGAACATACTCTTTCAAACAAAAAAAGAATTTTTAAAACCGGTCCACAGATATCGGTGAACATACATAAAAATAAAACATACTTAAAGTCAAACATAGAACCTCCTCCTTTTTTGTAAGTCGGTTAGAAATTTAAAGCAAAGTAGCTTTCGACTATTTGTAACTCCCCATAGAAATCGATCCCACGAGACCTCCGGCATAAAAGCCCAGCGCTCTCTATTAGAACACGGAGGCAGTTCAGTTTATGCTCATTTTATATCAATTTATTTGGATTCAGAAAATTTTGTGATCTAATTTGTTTGGATAATAATTTGCAATATCCCGCCAAAACTGGAATAAACGAAACAGCCAAAATCATGTAGTCCACGCAGGCGAAGCTGCGGGCGGAAAGCTAGTATAATATAAAATTGGAAAAAATATAACATAACTCTTCACAATATTCCTTATTCTATGAGTACTCATAGAATTATTTTAGAAGGTTTTCTTTGCTATTTCGATTCTATCATAATGTGAATTGTAAAGGTCAGCTCACACCGAAACGCGACGCAAAGTGGCGTTTCGAGAATTTGAAAACAACCAGCGGAATTTAACATTTGAATTTTCTCATTGAGCTGTATTCCTTTTTATAAAGCAATTAAATTTCTTAATTGTATCGCTACTTCAAAAAGTGCACACAGCGTCGCGTGTGGGTGTAAGCTGACCGCTATCGATAGAGTTTATTGTTATCAAAATTATTGTCCAGTTATTTGCTTGTTTGTTAATTCTGCTTCTATCTATATGTGCATATTTATTTATCATGTTACATAGGTTTGAAAAAAAAAACTTTATTATTTTTGCTTCTTTTCTGAATTCAAAACACAATTTCTGTTTTTTCATTAATGCAATCATCAAAGTTCGGTATACGGAAGTCTACATACACAGTACGGCTAATATGAAAAAAAGGGTCCATTTGTCTACTAAGTTCTTACTTTACTAGTAAGTGTAGCTTTCAGTAGGTTCACCAATAATTCGTCCCTGCATGATGATCTCTTGATCTGTCTGTCTTGCCAACAACCTTTGATTTACTCATTTTATATAAAACTCGTACCATGCTTTGCGATTACTCCGTAATGCGACCAAAAACACAACCAATAATAGTAGATTAATATATTTTAATCGAATTATTATATGCCCATAATTGAACAAAAATCTATTTCGACCTTGAATTGATAATATCTCCATGAAATACTGAGATACTAATGCGACATCACTTAATATAAAAATCAAAGTAGCTATATAAAAGCGTCGCCAGTTGTTAGTTCCTGTACGAGCGCTCGTGTTGAAACTAATACAAAGTGAACATATAGTTATAATGTAAATCACAAAGTTTGCTGCTACAGGTATAATTTGAACTATATATTTGGTTATCGCGTGCATTGCAAGAAATAATTTTATAGAAGATAATAAATCGAGTTTGTATAGACGTACAAACATAATATATAAATCTTTATAATAATAATTCATGGTATGTGTTATCATAGGCACACCCCAACCAAAGATGTTACTTTTTAAGTATTTTCTTTGGGTGTTCCCATGAAATACTTTTACTATGTCTACGTAAAACATATTACTAATAATTTCCAACCAGTGGTTTTTCGCAGTAATTAAATAATCATCTAGAAAACTAAGTATTGATTTAATTCTAATGGTCGCCGAAATGCCATAGACATAATAATGTAGTAGAGTTAGCAATTGAATTAAATAGTGTAAGAAGTATTATACTATTGCGCTAAGAAACACATATTTTCTGTGATTACGGAACTTTGGCAACTTGCACCATGATATCAGTCCGTAGATCAACGATGCTAGTGTCAACACTAACATAGTGAAGTCAATAATATTCCAGAAGTAATAGAATGTAAAGATATGGCGATATTCACTGCACAGATTCGATTAATTCACTTTAAAGTTTACTTAATAGTCAAGAATTTGTGAATAGCATGAAGACTACTAATAGCGCTACTATACCCTTAAACACGCTTTGCTTCTGAAACAGTCGATCTCAGAATAGTTATAATAAATATTGTAACAATACAAATTTTATGAAAGCGCTCTTTTTTAATTTTTGAACCATAATCAGCACTAATTAAATTAATTTAAAAGCTTCATATCGCTTGTGATAATAAAAAAATATTTACTTTTTTACTTACGCTTACGAAGGGTTGTGTACCCAAGTAAGACATTACAGGCCCAAAGATGACGTGATAGACGGACGGATAGCGGAGACTTAGTAATATGTTTGTAGATACTATAGTGATCACTATCACAACACTTAATAGCTATTTATGTATACGTATAACACTGGCTCACCGCTACAGCCAGCTCCGAGCGCAGGCGCACGTCCAACCTCTCCCGCGTCTAATGCCAGTTGACAGTTTGAGAGCTACCCCGCTCTACTGGTGTACATGAGACAATGTATTATATCTATTGCATAGATACAAACACTACATCCCTTCCTTTTTAACACTTTTTTATTGTTTATAAATGTTTATCATACATCTGCTTATAAAATCGAACTTAATAACTTTTTACTTAAACAATCTTGACCGTGTCATTAAATTTTAAGTTATACAGATTTGTTTCCTTTGACTGTCTGATCCTCAGTCTCGTCTTCTACCGATTTTCATTTCCTTCAACACGCTTAAGTTGTATCACATTCCTTCGTAGTCTTTGTCCAGTTTCTTCATTCCTTATTGTAATATCCCCTCCTACTGATTGTTACACTACATGTGGTGTAGGGTTGAAAGTAGTTGAGAGCTTATTAGATTTTCCATTTCTTTTACGTACATCTTCTCACATTTCGTTAGTTCTGGGATCCCGCTCTTGTTATCCGGTCTCCATACTCCTTACTTTTTTCCTTTTGCAATTTGTCTCGGTCTCTAACTTCAGTGTCGTCCGCGTCGTTTATATCTTTCAACATCGGAATTTTATCCCTGTTCATTCGTTTGAAAAAAGTTCTGACGGTGTCCTTCCCGTAACTGAATGAGGAGTTGAGTTGTACACCAATAGGTTTTCATATAATGTGTCTCTCATATCTTGTTTTTCACTAGAACTTATTTTGAGTCGTTTTACTATGTCTTTGTTTTGACGTTCCACTTCTCCGTTCATTTGTAGCCAATATGACGCAGTACTAAAAAGCTTAATATTACAACTATGGCAAAAATCCTTAAACTCTTCACTAACGAATTGCCGGCCGTTGTCAGCAGTGATCGATAGTGGCTAACCGAGTCGGCTAAAACGTTATTTTAGAATTTTAATAAATTTCGAGCTCGTTATTGTCCTGGTTATCTTGATTTCTTTATGAGACTGTTATAGTCAATAATTACTAGTAAATAGTCGTTTTTCGGCAATGGCCCCAATAAGTCATTCACATCATTCACATTGCAATATCAACCCAAGGTTCAGATGGAAGTTCGCGACATTTCATTGGTGCTGGAGGATTTGGTAAGCTAACCAAGGTGCATCCTTTGCAGCTCTTTACCATTAACTCAACGTCCTTATCTATTCTAGGCCACCAAACTTTAGAACGAAGCCGACTCTTCATAGCAACAATACCTGGGTGGCCCTCATGAGCTGCTAGTAAAACCTGGTTCCTGTGATTCTGTGGAATAACTATCTGGTTGCTACTAAAAAGGATATTCTCATAAAAACACAAATCATCCGCAAATATATTGTATGTCTTTACAGATTCATCCCATTTGTGACTATAAATTTCTTTATTAACATTGGGGATTTCCTGATTACTTTCTGGTTGCTTAATTATCTGTTCCATTGAGGTTGCACAAGGTGTTCGAGTTCGAATATTTTATGAACATAATTCTCTTCTGTGGACTGAATTGACCGATCCGAGTATTTACATAACCGCGATAGTGGTACCCGGTTTATATTTTACGTTATAACGATAAGCCTGAAGTCGCAAAACCCATCTTTCGACACGGGCGCATGGTTTTGATTTCGAACTGAACAGAAATCAAACAATCAATCATCAAATCAATTACTTTCCCAAAAAGAAATGTATTAAAATGCTCGATAGTCCATACCAGAGCAAGGGCCTCTTTTTCTATTTGGCTATATTTTCTTTCACATTGACTGAGTGTCCGATTACCGCATGAAATAATTCTTGGTCTTTTACAATCAATCAATCTATCATTTATTTTTTTATTCTTTTTAGGCTCGCGTTTGACCACCAATCTGCACTAAGACGGTTCCTAGTTCTACAGGACTTGCGTCAGCTATTACTTGCGTCTTGTCTCTGATATCGTAATATCCCAACGTTTCTATTTTAGATAGCATTTATTTCAACTTTTAAAATGCTTAATTTTTATCGTCTTTCAGTATTTTCTATATTTGTTTTCTTCCCTAGTTGCTGTCTTAATAATTGTTTAAGGGGTTCTGTCGTCGTAGCCAAATTTGAAATCCATTTGTTAATATAATTTACTAAACCTAAAAAGCTTTGTATTTCTTCTATTGTTTTTGGCACTCTAAAGTCAGTTATACTCTTCATGTATTTAGGCAGCGGTTTCACACCTTCTGGTTTTAATTAATGGCCCAAAAAGTGTGTTGTCTGTACTTTATAAATACATTTCTCTTGGTTTAACAAAACATTGTTGAGCTGCAATACCTGCATCACTTTGGCAAGTCACAAGTCGTGTTCTCCCTTAAAATGGCTGCATTGGCACGCCACATCTCTACGCATAAGCGTACGAACTATCGGAGAAACCCATGGTGAAGGTTCTTGTACCTCTTCTATAATATCTGAATCAAGTAATTCTTTGATTTTCTTTTTATTTGTCTTCTAATGGTATTGATATTCTCCGATGGGGTTGCATAACTGGTTTTATTGATGAATCAATAGGAATCTCATTTAAAATATGTTTAAATTTCGGGAAAGGTATTTGGGTGAGTTTACATTTTTGTTGAAATAACTTAGATTTGCAACATCTTTGATAATGGCCTGATTTTCCACAGCCGTTACATTTCTTGTCTTTCTGGGCCTAGTAGTCCTTCTACTTTGAGAGATGTGTGCAGAAAATCCACATCTAGTACAAATTGACATCTTTTTCTCTTCATTCGACTCTTTTTCTTGATTAGTCCATCTTGAATTATCTTTGTATCTACTTTTATTGTATGAACTACATTTGTCTTATTTTTTTCTTTTTGTTCATAACTGTTCAGTTGGTAGTTGACAATTTCTAGGGTATTGGCTATTGTAATCACATTGTCTAATGTAATTTAATTACCCATTGTTAACATTTTTTCCTTAGTTCCGATGACAAAGATTTTTCAAGTATTTGGTCAATTATGTGGTCATCAGCTTTTTCAAACTAACATTTCGATGCCTGGTCTCTTAGCTTGAAATATTTTTTTCAAAACTTTCCCCTTCATTTTGCTTAAGAAGACGGAAGATGTGCCGTTCAAAGATCTTGTTTTGTTTAGGGAGAAAGAAGTCGTCTAATTTACTAATAGTTCCTTCAAAGATATCAACATTCTGCCGAGGTTTCAAATTATTTTCCAGGCCAATTATAAAATATTTCCTGCAGTGCACCTCCCCCTAGGTCTAGTAGCGTAGCTCTCTTCTTAGCTGCAATCGTCATATCAGCGGCTTCAGAATATATAATAATAATAATAAAATCGTTTATTCAGGAAAAACACATGTACAGGTTCAAAGAATTAATACAAACATTTTTAACAGTGAACACGGGAAAAGAGAATCGTTGGTACCTGTACTAATGAAAATCATTGTATCACAGGCACCAACGTCTTACAAAGTAGGTTAAACAAGAAGAAACAACTTCAACATTTACAGTAACTTTTTTTTTGTTTCTATAAAATGAATAATTATAATATAAGCAATTTGTTCAAATTATAATAGTGTTAAAAAATAAATTAACCAAATTAAAGTCAAATCCTAAACACAGTCAAAACCAAAACAATCAATTGGCACTATATAGTTATAAATGTTTACATTTAATTTTAAGCAACTTTAAATACTACAATAACAATACATCATTTTTTTTATTTATTATTTGCAACTATTATAAGGTCAAAGTAATTGAAACCAGAAATTAAAAATATTACATCAATCATTTCATTAAACAAAAATTTTATCATTTCAATCCAAATGTAAAATATTTTAATTTAGGATAGGATACAATAAGTCAAAATAATAATATTTAGCCGTCACTAAAATATAATCATAATTTGTACAAGGGCGTCTCCTGCGGCGGCTTGGGGCGTGAGGGTGCCTCCGTTGCGTCTCCCTCACGCGTTCTGCCTCCTCCTTTGCGAGCATTACTGCTTCGCAGAAGGAGGTGACAGCTTCTCATGCCCTCTCGCTCCGTACCATGGTTTTGACCAGGGCCGGACGCGAGAGGTCGCCACCGCCGATCGCCTCCACGGGGACACGGCGTTGCTCCGCCCAAGCGGGGCAGACCTCCACCGTGTGTTCTACCGTGTCCTCCGGGCGATCCTCACAATGGTGACACCCAGGCGTTTCCTCCCGCCTTATACTGAACAGGAACCTCCCGAAACAGCCGTGTCCGGTGAGGACCTGCGTCAGGCGGAAGGTGAGGGCGCCGTGACGCCTCTCAAGCCACTCCTCTAAGAGGGGCCTTACCGCCGCAATTGTGGCGTGCCCTAGGCCGCCTCAGGGAACTCGCCCATACCGGTGCCCCGTAAAGGGCCATGGACCGCACGACCCCCGCGTAGAGCCTCCGGCAGGAGGCGTTTGGACCCCCTAGATTGGACAGCAACCGCTTGAAGGCAGCCCCCGCCCGCTCCAGTCTGGGAGCCAAACGTCGGAAATGCTCCACGAAATTCCACCGGCTGTCGAGGACCAGTCCCAGGTACTTCATCGTCAATCCGACGCCGATATGAACCCCTCCTACCGTTATTTGGGATCCCGGCGGTGGCGCGTTCCGAGGACCGTGAAAACACATGGCCTCGGACTTGTGCAGGGCCACCTCGAGTAACCCAACTGCCGGATCCTTTCGACGATTGTCGCAATCCCACGTGTCGCGTTTTCAGCCACCACCTGGTTCGAACTTCCCTGCGCCAGGACCAGCGTGTCGTCAGCGTAGCATACTACGCTGACTCCACTAGGAAGATCGGCGCGCAGCACCCAGTCGTACCCATGTCCCACAGATGCGGCCCCAGGACCGATCCCTGTGGGACACCGCACGACATCTCTCGCGGGTTCCACTCTCCCTGGTGACCGGGGTAGATGACGGCCCTGTCCTTCATATAGGCCTCGACCACACGACAGACGTAGCGAGGCATCCGGTGATACCGGAGTGCCTCCCTGATGCAGCTCCATGGCAGGGTGTTGAAGGCATTGGCGATGTCTAGAGACACCGCCAATACGACCCCACCCCGGGCCACTGCATCCCCCGTCGTGAGGGCTCGCACGCGCATGATGGCGTCCACCGTAGAGCGCCCTCTGCGGAAACCAAACTGGCTCTCTGCCAGATCCGGCCCCACCCGCACCAGCTGCCCGACGAGGCGGTCTGCAATGACTCTTTCAAAGAGCTTGCCCACCTCATCGAGCTGCACGATGGGCCGGTAAGCGGATGCAGAGTCCACTGGGCGCCCCGGCTTCTTTATGAGGACCAGTTTCCCCATCTTCCAACGAAGTGGGTACTGGCCCCTCTCCAAACATGCGCTAAAGAGCCCCCTTAGTCGAGGCCCGAGAGACTCCAAGGCCAGGACCCAGGCTTTTCCAGGTAAGCCGTCTGGTCCTGGGGCGGTACTTTTGGCATTCAGCGTGCGTACCGCCACTCTCAGCTCTACCTCGGTCACCTTCGAAGCATCGTCGTCGTCGTCGTCGGCAGTGTTGTCCGCATTAGGCACCGCAGGAGGCGGAGCCATGGGCGGGGGAGTATGTTCCCCTCGCGAGGGAACAGAGTGCTCACCACGCCCTCTACGAGCTGCGGCCGGAGACTCTGCGTCAACGGCTCTCAACGACTCTGCGTCTTCAGTCTCCTGGTAACTCAATTTCTTTATGAAGTTCGTTATTTCATTTTTACATTTATTCTTTGTTAGATTGTGTATGTATGTTATTTTATTAACCATGCGTATCTAAGTCAGCTGAATTTCTTAGTTTTTTAAAAACGTATATTAGTTTCCTCGTGCGGGATACTATATTACTAATATGGTTTTCCTAGCTAAGACGAGAGTAGATTTGCACGCCCAGATACCTTATGTTAGATGTGCGCAAAAGGGGTAGGCAATCGCAGTCAGGAATGGAGCGACGACAGGTGTGTGCCCGTATCTGAAGGCTATCTGGTGGTTGAGCCGCAGAAATTTTGTTTTAACTGTATTGAGCGTAAGAAGGTTGTCATTCAGCCAGGAAACTACGGCGGAGAGAGCTCTTTCTATTTATCAAAGGCTAGCTGCCAGTCTTTGGCATGCACGATCAACGCCGTGTCATCTGCATAAGTAACGATTTTGCAGTTTTCAATAGTCAATTGACAGAGGTCGTTGATGTACACCAGAAATAACGTGGGCCCAAGTACACTGCCCTGCGGTACTCCGTATGTGAGAAATTCTTCGCTGCTGATGAGGTTTCCAACCCTCACGCACTGACTACGTTCCGTGAGGTAACTGCGAAACATCTCTAACACCGCACCTCTCACACCCACTGCTTCCAGCTTTCTCAGAAGAATAGGAATTAAGACAGTGTCAAAAGCCTTCGATAGGTCTAAAAATACTGCCATGGTTTTCAACTTGTTATCTAAAGATTGAATCAGAGTTGTCGTCAAATCAATAACAGCATCTTCAGCATTTTGAATTTCCTTTAATAAATCCTTATTGGTTCGTAGAGATAATATTATGTTTAGTTAAATAATTAGTTAGTTCCTTGTTTATCAACTTTTCAAAAACTTTAGAAAGTGTTGTGAGTACTGAAACCGGCCTATAGCTTCCGATACAGTCTCCATCACCACCCTTAAAAATGGGGTGGACAATCGCCTTCTTAAAAACTCTAGAGAAAGTCCCAGAAGATATAGATAGATCAAAAACGTGTTTTATAGCTGGTATTAAGGTGTGTCGTGCCGATTTGAGTAGCGATGCAGGTATACCATCCCAACCGACTGCACAGTTGTTCTTCAAGCCCAAAATGACAGATTCCAATTCATCCTCAGTCACGTCACAAACAGCCATCGAACAGCACGGGCTGTTTAAGATATGCGCCGAGGCAAATGCAATGTTATTCAAACTTTGGGCATTTTTTGGGATTTTATCAGCCAGTATTTTCCCTATGCTCGCAAAGTATTTATTAACTTTATTTAATGAGTCTTCGGGGCTATCACATAAGCTCAGCAAGTCGTTTGGTAAGGTCTTTTGTTGTCTCGTATCTGTAATATTTTTAATGGCATTCCAAGTCGCCTTCGAGTTACCTTTGGCCTCCCGAAGCAAACTTTAATCATGAATAGTTTTTAGTTTTTTTTTTTAACAAGTTATTGAGAAAGTTACGGTAACGTTTGTAAGTAGTTTTGAGAATTAAATTATCAGGATCATTTTTTAATTGAGGTGAAGTGAGTCTTTATTTTTAATACATTTCAGGAGTCCAGGTGTAACCCAAGGCTTTATGATTCTTTTTTTGTGCGGAATTGCAACATCTATAGTATGGGATGCAATTGTAGATGAGATTTGATAAATTTGTGACTCAGCGGCTTTATTAGCAACATTTATGTTTAATAAATAAGACAGATCTGCTTTCCGTAGGTCGTCTAAAACTGCTTGTTGGTCCACGCGTCTAACGTACTGGTTTGGTTTGGGTAACTTGTTTTTTATTCCATTACTTAAGATAGTTGGGTAATGGTCCGTGATCAAAGTGTCCAAAACTAACGTAGTTGCGTTTTTTTGAGTCCTTAACACGACATGATCAAGACACGCATGCCCTCTAGTGGGGTAAATATGAGCAGATAACATGCCATGAGAGGCTATTATAGTTAGATATTCTTCCGATTGTTTATTTAGGTGCTCAGGTATGATATCTATGTTCAAATCGCCGGTGATAACTAAGGTTCTGTAACGATTAAGTAAAACGTTACATCATTAAGACCAGCAAGGAAGTTGTCCAGGTTCTTTTTGGCAGGTGAACGATAAATTGTCACAATAGCGACTTCGCCACTAGTACACACCAGACAATTAGCATCAAGTATAATACTCACAGTGGATCTTTGTGTGTCTGAAGTTGGTTTTGACACTTGACGCGCAAGAAACAGTATAACTGCATAGAGTAAGCGGAATAGGATGATGGGACAAACGTAAGCGAGTGAAAGAGACAGTTATACAATGATAACTTCACTTTAAATATTGACACAAAAATTGTTACTGCGCAGGCTCTTGCAGCCAATTCAGAGACACAAAGATCCGTTGTGAGCATTATAACAGCGGTTGAAAAACTTTATATTTTAAATGTGATTTGACATAAACAATTACGCCTTCGTTTTGACTACGGAACGATGATTGGTAGCTTATATAGCCATCCAGAGTAGGTAGACTTACAACCTTGCTAAGCCAGCACTCTGTCAGCACGATTATATCACAATGTATATTAATATAATCTAACAGAATAGTAAGTTCATTAAAGTTCGAGTTTATGATACGTATGTTCATTTGAAAAATATTGAGGTTTTCAACGGCCTAGTTTACGTACTGAGTGCAAGCATAGCGAGAACAAGTGAAAGACTTAGAAACACAAATAGATTCCAAATCGTTAGACAGCTCAGTAACGTTATCCGCAGTGAATTTTAAATATGAAATTACTTCGGAACATAAGTAGCCAGGGCGAGAGAATAAAGTTAAATAACATATTATTTACGACGACTAGTTTGTGTAGTTGTGTATGTAATAGTGTACGTAGATGTGTGTTAAATTGTATAAGTGATTGTATTTGTAATTTTGTATGTAAATGTGTGTGAAATTGTGTATGTGATTGTGTATGTAATTGTGTATGTAATTGTGTATGTAATTGTGTATGTAATTGTATATGTAATTGTGTATGTAATTGTGTATGTAATTGTGTATGTAATTGTGAATGTAATTGTGTATGTAATTGTGAATGTAATTGTGTATGTAATTGTGTATGTAATTGTGTATGTAATAGTGTATGCAACTGAGTATGTAATTGTGAGTATAATGTGTGTTTGATCCATTTTATTAGATGTTTAGTGGTATAAGTAGCTATTAAATATGTAGCATAAAATAAACGAAAATAGTTAAGAAACAAAACATGCAAAATACTACAAACATAACATGCAAGTTGAGAAAGCCCAGGTAGGGTATGGTTTATTGCTAGTCATTGTTCGAAATTTAGTTTCTTGAGATCGTTTTCGACAGTTATACGTATTGACTGCATACCCTCTTTTTTCCGAATGTAAACTTTACCATGGGCTGTCCAGCAGAAGGAAAATCCATTGACTTTGGCGAATTCTCGGGCGAGATAGAACAACCGTTTTGTTTTAAAAGTTAGGTTTTCAGCAATAAAAATAGGAATCTGTGCACACTGGAGGCCAAGATGATTAGTACTTAATCTGTTCACTCTGTTCGCCCTGTTATAGTTCTTATAAGTATTTAAGAAATTGTCCCTCTGCAGCACACTACCGAAATCAACAATGATAGGTTTGATAGTTGAGGATTTAACATTACTACGGTAAATATCTCGAATATCGGAATGTTTTATTTCACAATTTAAGACTTTGCCAACTGCACAAACTACCTGCAACAAGTCGACTTTTGCTTCGCCTTTTTTTGGAGGTATATTTCTCACCTCAACACTGGTGCTCGTTTTACTCTTCTCTAAACATTCAATTTTGTCTTCTAACTGTCGGATGTAAGAAAGCTCTTCTCTTCGCTTATCCGCTACCTTTTCGAGTTTTAATTTCATGTCATCATACTGTCTGGATATCATAACAAATGATTCACGAAATTCGTTATTTTGTTTTAAAATGTCGTTTATTGACTCTTGCAGAAAGTGGAGTTTTGCGTCTTGCTGTAAGGCGTAGTTTTCAAAGCGTTCTCTCGTATCCTCCATGAAATCATTCTCCTCAACCTCTCCATGTTTGCGTTTGTATCTGCAGGTGATGTTGTTGATGTCGATACTATCAGCCATAAGTTGCATCTTTGGCACTGGTGCAGAATGTTGGCTTAAAGGTGAAGAAGTTGGAGTACTAGCCATTTTATTTTATGAGCAAAGAGCAGCGAAGTAAGCGTACCAGAAAGGGTTTTTTTTTTCTTTTCTTGCTTTTTCTTCTTAACTTTTGTGTAATGTTTTGATGTTTTAAGCTATTGCATAGCTTCTATCGCGGGCCTTGAGCGCGGGGACCGAATCCAGAAATTCCGTAACGAAAAAACCTCACGCTCCCCACTCCGACGGGCACGGCGGTGATACTTTGACTTTTAATAAGGTTTTTGAATTCTGTGGAATCTGAGTGGTGAGGGGTAGGGGGGCGGGGGGGGGAGGTTTGTTGCACGTGTTTTCGATTTCCGTGTTGGTATTTTTAGAATGAATTTTTTTTTTGCGGGGGGAGGTAAACGGTTAAGGGGGGGGGGGGGGGGTAAATCCTATCTTGTTCTCCTGGATGAAGTAGCGGAGGGCAGGGGGGCAAATTTTTTGTCAGAAATGCGCTAGCTCCAACCGTTTTTGAGATATGAGGGTTTTAAAATTTTTGTTGGTCGTTTTTTTTTTGCCTTTTATCGGTCTCTCTGAGCTGTTTCTGTGACAATGGTGATCAATGTGGAATATGGTTATGCTAATGAGAATAAGGATTACTTTTGCTTGTCAAAGAAAAGCGACCTTATTTAAATGTGAATAAGGGTATTTTTGTTTTGTTTTTTAGAGTTTTATTAATCGTAAATAAATGCGGGTTTGGCTCGCTACGTTTTCGAGTTTTTAACGTTTTTAATTTTTTTGACGCATTTTCCAGGACTGGATCTAGAATAAATGCTATGCAATAGCTTCACCGCGGCAGTCCCCGAGTGCCACACGGCTTTTTTTAATGGTCACGGACACTGCAACACAGATGTATGTATTTGAACTATTGTTTCTGATCTGATCAATAAATATTCGAAGGGATCGTTTCCATTGTTCCCATCTCAAACCGACCGATGTACTGTCGCCTTTGAAATCCAATTTTTTAGGTGGCGGTAGCTGGTTTGCCATGATTAATCGTATTTAGGTGACCTGAAAAAACATCCAATTTACTAGATGCCAAAGATAATACATCCAATTTAATGGACGTCCGAAGAACATACATCCAATTTAATGGACGTCCGAAGAAAATACATCCAATTGAATGCTGTCCGAAGATCATAAATCCAATTTAATGGTTGTCCGAAGATCATACAGCCAATTTAATGGACGTCCGAAGACCATATATCCAATTTAATGGTTGTCCGAAGATCATCAAGAGTGGGTTGCACTATCAACTTGACCACTTTTTTTATTGTCCTTCCTTTCCTTTTAAAAAAATAAATGTATTTTATATACTAACCTTTATACTCGTCGCCGGATCAATTCTGACTTACTTATACTGCACAAAATTATAAATGGTTCCATAGATGCGCAATTGATTGATTATTTAAGCTTTAGGACTAGCCAACGTAGCAAGCGATATCATCCCATTTTCCAATTGCCTAAATCTACCTTAAATACTACCTTTAATAGCCCTCTAACACGTATGGCAAGGCTATATAATGAAAGGTCCAACTTGACGGATTATCAGCCTGGCCGGAGGCTACATACGAGTAGCTTAGTCTCCACAGGTTAGTCCGGTTAAGCAGTGGACGGCTACTTTGGCCGAACTGCGAGAGGACACTTATAAAAAAAAAAAAAAAAAAACGGATTAGCCTATCGATGTTTTCTCTACGAGTTTCGCTTCATACAGACGTTCCCTATATAAACAGTGCGAACAATGTATGTCTATATAACTCAATTTGTTTGCTTTGCTTTGCTGTTGGTATGCTTATTTTAAATAAATAAATAAATATGTAGTTCCATTTTTCACTCTACGTGTACGGAACCCTGAAAAGCAGTTATTGCGTTTACTACTTTGAAGTTGAAAACTTAATTTGATAAAGGTACTTCCTAATTAACCACGTACCATAATTAAAGCTTATCTAATCGTCCTCAGTTATCGAGGCCAGCACTATAGAGACTAAATTAATTGTCAAAACTTCATTTGTATAAAAAAGCCAAGAGCAAGTCGGACTCGTGCATTTAGGATAAATACCGTAGCACCTAAACTACAACATCATTAAGAAACCTTGTTTCGTCCTGAATTGTGGTATTTACTTGCAACACCGTGTCGTTGGGCGGTCAACGATTTTGACAGCTGATACTTCACAGTCGAAAGAGAAAATTTGTAACGTGAACTCGCGGAAGTCGGGTCTTGTCGAAACATATCGAATCGCGATGTGTTTCGCCCATTTGTAATGGTTAATCGCGCCCGCCGTTCGCAATCAGTGTGTGGGGCGCCCACGAGGGTGGTTTAGAATAGATTTTCACGCGCAGTGAGGCGCTTTTGTGGGAAACGCGTGTGTGTCTGCCTGGAAGCCGAAGCCCGGATCAGAACGCGTTGGTGGTCCCAATCCAATCATTGTCCTTTATTATATATATATTCTCCTATCCCTAACCTCACGGCACGATATTGATCGACCCCCAGAAGTCTACCGCAGGAATCTAAGGTAAGTCATATTGACACATCTTGAGGTCGTCCCACTTTCACCTGTGAGATAGGTACCAGGAGATCTCCCAACAAGAAGCAAATCCCTAACTTTCCACTGCCGCGAACCACGGTTTCGTGGGGTACAGGTTCAGACAGGGTCGAGGAGTCCCAATGCTGCTATGGGCCCCAGCGTTGGCTCCTGGCTTGGGACCAGAAGACCTGTATTTAACAAACCTGTATGTCCTAGAACCAAAACTTCGAAGACTTGTGATAACCACCAACCTGCACTGGGACCGTGTGGTTGATTAAGACCCAATCCCTCTCTCAAAGAGGCCACATTTAACGACTGATGATGATAATTTTCTCGGTTTTGTGTGAATTATAATTAAATTGCTAACCTCCAAAAAAAGAAATGCACAGTTCTTGCTGGGGCTTACCTACGGGAGCGAAGTCACGGGAAAAGGTTAGGAAGGTACTGAGTATGTGTTTTAGTGCAGTGACATTCCACCTGGTAACAGTCTATTGTTATAAGTATACCTATAAAGTTTCACTGAAATAACCCCCAATGAATTACGAAAAAGTCGTTCCATCCTGAGATGAAAAATTTTCTTTTATGTTCCTTATGGATCCGGTATGTATGTAAATTGCACGGAGTAAGATGAATAGATCGCCTTGCATTATAGATTTTACCTTCGCCAAGTTTTAGAAAAAACGGAAAATAAATATCCGAAATAAATGTTGGGCGTAAAGAAATCCTGGATCCATCGAGGTTATTGCTTTCGGAACGGATAAGATGCAGGTTAAGAATATATGTTTTGTTTTAATAGAAAATTACACTTATATCATTAGTGTCATTTTCTATATAGTTCACACGGATATCAAAAGAAAACAACAATAAAGTACTTAGTTCTGAATTCAAATTATTATACACGATAAATCTTATAATTGACGGACATGGAATTAAGCATCTTTTTGTATTCGGAAATGTGATAATTGCAGTACTGTCCAGAAGAAGCCCTCTGAAAAGAAGTACAAGAACATAGTTTAGTACTGAAACTTTTTCGTTTTCCTTTTTTGCCTTTACCCTCAGTGATGTGCAAGGAAGCTAGGAAAAATCGACCAATAAGATGGGTTCAATTTACAATCATCTTACAGCGCAGGGTCTTCGAAAAAGTAAAAACCGAAAGCAAAAGATCCGGATAAGCAAATAACAAAAAAAATAAAAATAAACAGTAGCCAAACACTCAGATTGAAATGCGAGACAACAATAAAAAAAAATAGAAAAAAAATGCAAAACAGTCTATCTCCAATTGTCTTAGAAGAAACTGGAAGAATAAAGAAATTATCTTGTCAAGAAGTGTTTCCATCATACTGGTCTGGGAGTGAACGGGTCGGCAGTGGCGTGCGGGAGCTGTCCCAGGATATACTCAAGAGAGTACGTCCGAAACAGTAAGAGGGTATGTCCAGCATTGGATTGCTATTGATAATTATTGAGACTCATATTCCAAGTCAGTTTGAAGGACATCCATTCAACTCAGTCACCGTGATAATGGAACAATCCCTCGATTAATGTCAATAAATAAGCTACTTATAACGTTACTGTAAATTTGATGGTTCGAGGTAAAGTAAAAAGTTGAATTTGAGGATATGATTTGAAATATAGAGATAAATTCTTCTTACGAGACGCCGATTTTTATCACACATAAATACACATAGAGGTATTAAGCATTAAACAAAATATTATCCTGGCAGTTTTAGAGAAATAAAATGATTGACATCAACGCATTAACTTCTTCAAAAAATAGCAGATTAGGAGCAATTATTAGCATCTCGACAGACGAGATGAGTTCTCTTAAAGATTACTGGAAAAGTAATTGAATAATACAAAGTAAAAACCTTCTAAGCTTAAAACGACTGTCTCCTGAAAGCATTTCAAGGAAAATATAAAAAAAAATATAAAATTATTTATGACAAGCCTTAATGTGTTTTATATTTAAGACATGACTGTTATGAAAAATATTATTTCCTTATTATTTCATGGATAATATTGTCAAAATAAACAAAGAATTTATACATTGCGTATTCATAATAGGGCCAGAATAATTTCAGCAACAAATATAACCCTAAGTACAACATTTAGGGCCTAAATGACGTCATAAACGTATGTAAATCATAATATACTGCCACGAAAACATATACAGATATTTTTACAAAATATGGTATCATGTATTTATCTTAGTGAAGAAATATTACACAAAAATAAACAAGAATAAATTACAAGCATTTCGTACTACTTCCCATCACGGCCAATCCAGTGGCGTAAAGAATCAGAGATGTATAAAAAGGGGTTCCTTTTAAAACAAGGCGCCGCGTCACAGAGAGGCAAAGCGTTCGCACTTATGTGGACAAATGGTCTGAGATGAGCAAAACTCGCTTATAAAATACTGCGGAAAGATACAGCCCAAGGTTCAGCTCGGTTTCCTAGCGAGGTTCGTCTTACACTTTTATATAAATAGTTAATTTAGATTCTTTACTTAGCCCGCGTTTTTAGGGTTCCGTAATAAAAGGGTGTCGACAGAAACCTATTTTCTATAGTAAACCTATACCTGAAGGTATGATTTCGATCTTTGCTACACGCAGCAGTGCTGCCTGCCGCGCTGATTCCGAGCAAGGCGGCAGTGTTGCACTGCTCGTGGTGTTACGCTGTTGTGTATTCATTCGGTTGCTTTGAGTTGACAAAAAGTCGATTAAGCGCCAACTTATTCATATTGTTGGAAGAGCAAGGACATGATGATGATGTGTTGTTGTTTTATGCCAATAGTATAAGAAAAGCAACAGATTAGTTTTATAAAAGGAGACAACGGAAGGATGTTACAAGACGCTGATTAAAAACCATTTGATTAGTGATGAGCAAAAATTATGAGAGTTCTGTCGTTTAAGTAATAAACAGTTAATTTTTTTTCAGTATCGCTGTGGCGGACGCGTCACTACTGGACACTGGTCTGTCGCAGGGCAGCGGCGCGCGGATTGACACTGCCGCACAGCAGTGCTGCCGCTGCATTACTGCCGCGGCATTACTGCCGCAGCATTTCTGCAGAGCTCGGCATGTAATCTCATATAAACCTAGACAGAATATATGGGGACCAGTAGTGCTGCGTGTAGCGGAGTTCGGAATCATAACTTTATGCCAACTTGTGTGTCACCAAGCTACTTATTTTAACTATTATATGTGGGCAATTAAATGAAATGGTCACAGAATACTTTCGGGATAACAAGGATAGTTTGGTCTTTAAAAGTTTCGGGATTTTATACTAAATAGAAAACTGAAACCAAAATACCAACCTAAAGGTTGTATTTTTATTGTATTAATATATTATGGCAAAAACAAACTGTGATATATTATATTTTGTACAAAAAATTTGAACATTTTTTTTTTTACACTAACTTTGCCTAACCGCGGAAACGATCCTAGGCCCCTTATTCAAATTCAAATCTTTTATTTGCAGAATATGGGTGGGTAAACAGGTGTTAAAATTGAAAAGTAAATATCGCCATAATCAGGCTCGCAAATTTAAAAAGCATATTAATAAATTACAAATTAATTAATTATCACAGTATCAAGTAAATAAGGCAATGCATTACAGTAGAAAATGTCAAGCATAGAATACTTTATATTATTACAACTAATAGAAATAGAAAAATCAACAAATGTCAAACAATGCAAAAATAGTTATACAAATATACATAATTCGATATAAATACATGTACGGTTAGATTAATAATTATTATAATTTTTACATTCGCGATAGTACGAACGATGCAGATAAACATGTCACAGTATGTAAGGGAATGCTAATACATGTATGTTTGTGTGTACGACCTACATAGATTTATTGAACTATATTCTGGCGGTATTGGCCAATAATTGGGTTTTGGAAGTCAAATGGCAGTCTATCCACGTAAAATATTGATATTCCGCTGCTTATAGTGTCTAGTGGACTGGGAGCCGACCGCAATCTAGATAGGAAAATGCCTGTGATTGATTATATTCTGAGTGATTTATGTTTTTGAGTCAAGTCAGTTTGGCGACAGTATCTTATATCTTATAGCTAAAAAAATATGCTCCTACATAATTTTTTCGACAATAACCGTATTTCATATTCACAAAAAAAAATATCCCAAGGAAAAGATTATATACAGGCTAATAGATCACACAGAAAAAAATACCTCCATATTAAGAATGAAACCGGACAATCAAAAACCATTTTCTTAATTAGTCTGAGAATGCCTTTTTAGAAATCATAATTACGCACATATAAAAACGCCCGCTCTTGATTAATTACGTATTTAACCTAGGAAAAAGAAATGGCACAATAAACTTCCTAGTACTACAAAAGACGGACTGAAAAAAAAGTATACTGTAGGCAAACATAATAGGAAAAATACCAAAAATATGCTATTCAAGAATGGAAGTCCCAAACACAGTTAACCGACCACTTCAGAGGATTCTTGCAATAAATCACTCTCTGATGACAACTTTACCATAGGCAAAAAAGAAAGAAAGTTTTCTACATATTCTTAATACATTTTCTATATACATAAATTAATATAAATAAAATTGAAGGACATGAGTCGCAAATGGAATCCGAATGATCTTGGAGAAATATGGTAGGATGATGTAACATGGTGTGAAGATATGACATGATTCACGATGCACATACAAGCACAGAAGGTCTGGTCTATACAACAAGCGAAAATACAAGCACACATAGACACGCTTCACGTACAACAAGTGCAAGCGCAATCGTGATCGGAATTGTTTGAAATCGCCTAGACTCGCGTCTATATGTGCGAGCGTCTGTTTTTACTCTTTTATGAAGTCGTCCTTCTGTATTATTATGATTCTGTGTACGATACGAAGCCTTATTTCCGTCGAGAAGCGAAATGAACTGAGAAGGTACTTACTACCTGTGCAAACCATGTCAGGGTCTTATGACACCGTTCTCCATACGCAAGCAAGTGTTATGTTGAAGAAGACCTCGAAAAATTGAAAGAAAATATTTCTTCAAGAAATTACTTTCGTTACAATCTCGACTTCACTATGGGACTTTAAAAGTCCACC
Source organism: Orthosia cruda (assembly GCA_964057195.1). Taxonomy (NCBI): domain Eukaryota; kingdom Metazoa; phylum Arthropoda; class Insecta; order Lepidoptera; family Noctuidae; genus Orthosia; species Orthosia cruda. The sequence continues at coordinate 18,087,159 of OZ059828.1, forward strand.
TCTGAATACAAAAATCACGGTGATTACTTTAGGAATATACATTAACCTCGATTTCTTGTGTTTTATAAGGATTAATAAAAGTATGAGGAAATAGGAAGAAAAATAAGTCTAAGTAAAATACACTGCAGGAATGTCGTAAAATTAACACAATACCTAGGTAAGTCCTTTAATTCATCAAATATTAAAAGTTAAACCTCATCCAAACCCGCTGAACTCTACTACCTACATGACTGTTTATGTATTTACTTGAACTGCGAAAATCGATAATCCTCGCCTCAACAGAGCAATTAAATAAACTATTAATAAGCGTTGATGTGTGAAAAATAACGTTAAGTTTTACAAGCCTTAAAATACAGACGCTTTATCTCAAAATTACATTTGATAAGTAATACTGAGAATTTCGTCACAGAGAATCTGTACATTGTATATTTTCTGAACGTAATTAATCTCGACAAAAGTTGGATACCGTAGCATTACAAAAAGTACAAAATCATAATCATCTATTTGGAAAAACATAGTCTAAATTTTCCTTTGATTAAATCTCTCGCAAATTCTCTGTGGAAAAATTAATTTAACATTTTCAGTATCTAAATAATTAAAATTCTCAGTACCAGCAGTTTTATAGACTTTCGAATAAACTGGTCTATTTTGGAAATGGATACAAACACAAACAGTAGAGGAAAGCTATCAATACGAAGTAAAACGAATGGTGCATTAGACGAATTGAATGTGGTAGCTCGGTGTTCGCTTTCATAGCAAGTCAATTAAATAATTGGCAAGATTCGTACTAGGAACAGGGTGCTGTGAGTTACAAGCTGCCGCCCTCGGCTCCGTCTCCGTCGGCTCATCAAAATCCATTCGTAGTTTTCGCGTGAAAGAGGAACAAACATCCTTCCATCGAATCAAACGTTTGTGTTTATCTATATATATAAAAGATAATGTCCCGACTAACATATCAACGCCTAGCTTAAACCACTAATGATAGAAGTTTGAGATTTTGGGAGAATGTTGATTTTATACTGTAGGCGTCATTTAAGAAAGGATTTTTGGAAATGTATCCCCTAAAGGGTTAAAAAGGGGTGTTAAAATTTGTATGAAAATAAATTGTTTATTATCAAAATTACTTTAGATTTAGTATTTATGCTCTTAAATAAAATTAAAGAAACACCTATTTAAGGATTTTATGAATATCAATCATCTCTTAAAGGGGTAAAATGGTATGTTAAAGTTTGTATGATAAATATTTTGTTTATTATCAAAATTACTTGAAATTTAGCATTTCTGCTCTTCTATACAATTAAATAAACAGGTATTTAATTAAATTTTAACTTCCTGGTGACAACTTTGTTAGAGTGAGCAAATTGGAGTAACCTTATCTAGACTGTACAGGATCGCGCAATACTCATCACTCTATCGGCAGATGCTATAATTTTTTAAAAAATGGCGGCAAAGTATCAGTTCTGTTTCAACACTTGTGAAGTAAACTGATGCAAAAAACGTGTTTACAGAAAAAAATGATTGAATGAATTGACTTCCAAATAAAAATACTACACAATGAAAATAACTTTAGTTTGGGCAGTCTTGCCTGTTTTTGTTTCTTCGTTATAGGGCACCCCTTTGCGTACCCCTTTAAAGTGTACTGGCGTGATGTTATGTTATGAAATGGCGTAAACAATAAACAGTCATGCAATTGCTGCAAACCCGAGAGATTTGCCGTTGTTTATTGAAGAGTAATGTTGTATATCTCCGAAGTTTTTCATCAGATCTTCACCAAATTTATAATTTATAATTGGGGAACATACTATTTCAAACCAAAAAAGAATTTTCAAAATCGGTCAACGATTGACAGAAAAATTGGTGAACATACACAAAAAAAAACAAACATACAGCCGAACATAAAACCTCCTCTGTTTTGTAAAGTCGGTTAGAAAAATGTAGCTGGTAACCTCCAAGCGCGTGTAATCTACGTCAAGCCATTCTAAATCGCGACCACGAGGAAGGAAATTTTTCATCGAAAATCATCACAAGCAAAGCTCTGTGAATATGTTTTTTTTTATTTTTTTTTTTTTTTATTTAAAGGGCTTTGTCGCTTAGCGACCATATCACCCAAAATAGAAAGATACAAAAAAATTACTGACTACCTTAAAACTAACTCATACAGTTGCTTGGCTTTATCAGACATTGGAGATGCGAGGATTGTATTACAAATGCCCATATCGTAATTTTTACAGTATCCAAAGACATTGATTCTTCTATTTTCATTCCGGACACACTCCATCAGGATATGAAAAACATCATCAACTACTCCACAATCTTCACAATTCGGGGACAGAACTTTTTTCATTATATAATAAAATTTGTTTGATGGAATATGTCCAGAACGAAGTCTTAAAGCTATGGTAATTAAGTTTCTATTAAGGTTACAGTCAATCCATGGAACACGAGAAATCCCTGGCTGGATAGTTCGGTACCATATACCCTTTTCTTTTGACCTTTCGTTAAAATATTCCTGCCAAAGTTCTAAGCATTTATTTTTTGCCTTTCCAACGTAGTTTAAATACAGTGGAGTAATATCCATGGGGACTCCATCAACACATGCTTGCTTGGCGAGCAGATCAACCATATCATTTTCCTTTAACTGAACATGCGACGGAATCCATTGAAGACATACAGTTTTTGAATTGGATTGAAGTTTTAAAATCAATTCATATATAACATAGGCTGTCGGAATACCTCGCACATGAGAAGTGTGCCGAGCCAAGTGTTGCAGCGAACTTTTGGAATCTGTCAGAATCACAAATTTATCGCCATCAATTGATAGAATATAATAATAAAGCTTCCAATATTGCGATCAATTCAATGTGCATAATAGAAATATCTGAATCAATTTTAATCTTCATCTGGTTCAAAAGAATGGGGTCTAAAAAGGCAGCGCCTCCGAATTGTTTGTCTTTGGAACCGTCAGTAAAGATTGTATGATAACCTGCATATTGTTCTCGGATATATGACTCACCAAGGTGTTTTAATTGTACAGTACTGTAGCGGCGTTTAGCTTGGGCAATTCCAGGTATTTGGTCAAATACCACATTAGACATATTGATACTACTTACCCATGTGTCCAGTGAAAACATTTCAAGTCGGTCGCATGAGTGTATTGGAACTGAATTATATTCTGAAAGAATATCAATAAGTAATGGCAGTTTCCTATTAAGCCAGTAATTAGAACCTGTAACTAGTGAGAGATTTTCTAGTGACTTAGTAGTTTTACTGTACGAAAAAGATTTTGATTTTAATATAAATTTAATAGCTAAATATCTCCTACGAATATGAAGTGGAGGAAGGCATAGCTCACTTTCCATAACATGTATCGGGGTACTCCTTATAAATCCGCCGACTACACGTAATGCCTGGTTTTGAGCCCTATCCAATTTAATTAGTTTAGAATTACAAGCATTGTCAAACAAGAAACTGGCATAATCAATTCTGCTTCTAATTATAGAGATATATAGACGTCTTAAATGTTTTTGGTGGAGACCCCATCCCGGACCAGATAAAACTTTAAGTAAATTGATGAATTTCATTACCTTCTGTGAGGTTTCGTTGATATGTTTACCCCATCTTAATGAGCTATCCAACCACATACCTAAATACTTAACATTGTTAACTACTTCAATTGAAATGTCGTCACAATCAAAATTAATAGACCTCCTAAAACAACCCTTTTTAAAAACACAAATCTTAGTTTTACTTGGTGACATAGTTAAACCTAGCTTATCAATTAACACTTTGGTATATCGTAAGGCAGACCGAAGTTCTTCAAACGCTAGATCTAAATTACTCTTTGAAGAATACAAGACAAAATCATCAGCATATTGAGATATATTCACCTGGCCAACATTCTTACATATATGTAGTGTTAAAATATTAAATAAGAGTGGGGACAATGGATCTCCTTGAGCTAACCCACGGCCAGTACATCTAATCATCTCAGAATCATATGTTACCACTTGCAGATGTCTATTTGATAAAAAAGACCACAAATAATTACATATTTGTGATCCAACCTCAAACTGATCTAGGACACGTAACAGGCAAGGAATATCAACATTGTTATAAGCGCTGTCTATATCTATAAAACATGCCGCTGTAACTAAGTTCTTAGAAAATCCATGTTGAATTTCAGAAACTAGCCGTGTTAGGTTATCCAAACAAGATCGTGCCTTACGGAAACCCACCATATCCTCAGGAAAAAGACATTGTTTTTCAAAGAACCACTCTAAACGTTTGGTCAGAATGGCATGGAAAATTTTACAAACACATGATATTAGGGAAATAGGACGTAGCGATGAAGATGGACTACTATTATGCTTGGGAATTGGAATTATTTTAATTTGGCGCCATTGTGCGGGCACAAAACCGAAAGAAAAACATTGATTATATATTGAAAGTAACATAAGTTTACCGGAAAATGGAAGGTGCTTTATCATTGAAAAAGAAATTTGATCTGACCCGGGAGCTGTGTCAGCATTTTTAATACAGTTTACTAATTCTGGCATTGTTATTGGTGACTCCATCGTAGCATTATTGGAATTAAAAGTAGGCTGCGAGGGACAAACAAAATCTGGAGTAAGGTCGCTAAGCAGACGCTCGTCTTTTTCTTTATCCACACAAGAGTTAGAGATTTGCCGACCCTTTAACCACCTCATCTTACGCCATACTTCCGAAACTGAAGAGGTTTCATCTACAGATGAACAAAACTGCTGAAAAGATTTACACTTAGCAAGACGAATAAGCCTTTGTGCGGTGCTAATCTTTTCTTTAAGAATATCTAAGTTTCCTGGAGAAGGGCAGAATCTCAGATTTGCAAGCGCCAAGCGCCGCTCTGCAACAGCCCTGGATAGCTCTGGAGACCAGTATGGTTTTGGCTTAAATGTATTGCTAATATTTTGAGGAATTTTAATGTAGGGAATATATTTGTCTGCAGCTTTTTGCATAATATTGTAGAGAAGGTTATATAAATCCTGAGGATCTTGGGGAGCCACGCAATGTTGCAAGAACTCGTCTATGTATGTGGTATATGAATTCCAGTCAGAATGTTTAAAATTTCTTTTGTTTTGGTATTTACGGATAACAGCAAGTACTACGTTTAGATTAATTATTAAATGATCACTACCTAGTGATTCGTTAGTTGGTTTCCACATAAATAATAAAGATAAATCTGAGGACACAAATGAGATATCAGGGCTAGATTGCTGGAGTACTCCATCAACCATTCTGATTCTTGTGAAGCTACCATCATTCAAATGAATGAAATTATAGTCTAACATGGAATCAAATATTTCGGAGCCACGTCTATCAGTTTTGAGAGACCAATTTGAGTGATGGGCGTTAAAATCGCCCAAGATAAGGGTTTTACTGTTTCCTATAGAAAATACAGCGTCCCAATCACTTTGAGTGGTGTGTACAGTCGAAGGGCAATATATGGAAATAATATTCTGAATATGCTGACAATTTAAAATTCTAATATGTAACAATTCAATACCAGGGTTACGACTTGTCGTTGTACAAACAACAGACTTGACAGAGCGATGAGTCATAATCGCAACACCACCATAACCATCTTCTCTGTCCAATCTATGTGTATTATATTCAAAAATTTTAAAAAAACTCTCGGGTTCCAACCAAGTTTCACTTAAAACGGCAATGTGGACTTTTTCTTGACTTAGGTGTAATTCAAGTGAACGTGATTTGGGTCTTATACTTTGGCAATTCCATTGTATAATATTCAAGTTTATATAATTATTGTTATTATTCATTTACGAAACAGAAAAAATCTAATGTCTTTTTTATGATGGGCCAGTCTGAAATATTTTCACACACAACTAAAACTAACCATTCAATGCAACACTTAAACATACTAGAAAGTTTTCCTAAGATAGACGCATTTTTCAAAATCAATATCTCCTTCAATCTTTTTATTAATTCACCAAACGACACTTCCCTTTCTCTTTTTTCTTCAACTTTCTCAGTGACCATACCTCGTTTGTTGGTATCATGAGCTTCTGGGTTTAAATCACAATCATTTCCGTCACGATTAGACACGGATTCCCTATGTCTCACTTGCTTTTTCGACAATGATTGTGAGTTTTTCGAGATCTGTTCCCCGTTGTGAATTTGTGCTTTAGTCTTCAGTATGTTAGCATATGATGTTGACTCAGGTTGCGATGGAGTCATAACTTCTACTGGCGATCGATCTTGACGTAACGTGATGTAATCGTAACGTCGTCGACGCGACTTTTCCTGTTCAGCATTTGTGGGTGAACTTGGGGGAACATAAATAGTGAGGGCCTTTCTGTATGTGCAATTGAACTCCGCCATAATGTCTCTTAATCTCTTTTCTTTTAAAAATGCAGGACATCCTTTGTACAAAGCCATGTGTGCACCATTACAATTTATACATTTAAATGTCATGGTATCGCAATTGTCATGGTTTTTGCCGCACTTTGGACAGAAAACTTTGTTTGATGGACACTTCTTAGTAGGATGACCTAACTGCCAACACTTCGTGCACTGAGATACAGGAAATATGTATGGATCCACTTTAATCCTTAAACCATCTACAGAAATATATGGTGGTAGATAAGAGCCCCTAAAACATAAACGCACTGCTTCACTTCGTGCCCATCCTTCACTCGAGTTACGTCGGTTGAGTCGAAATATTGACACCAATTCGGCTGGTATTGGGCACACTATTAAATTTCATATTTCCTCGTCGGATAAGTCTAAATCCACATTCCTTATAACCCCATAGGAAATATTTTTTTCCATCGCTCGTTGTATACGCCAGCCCTTGTCAAGCAATGGTAAACATTTCTCTAATCTATCTGCGCTAACTTCAGTTTGCATATCGAGTCGTACCTTATATGGGTTTACATATTTCACCCTCAAAATATCAGTAATGTCGTTATCTTTAAATAATGTGGCCAGACCAAATTGTTTAGGCAATTGTTCACTACATGATATATATACTTCTATTTTATCTATATCCCACTTTTGTTTCTTTTCTTTTGCTTTCACCTCGATCCATTCAGAAATATTCTCGTCTCCTTTCCTCTTTTCCGATCTTTGAATAGTTAATTTCTCCGTTTGTATAGAATCCATCTCCATTTGTATAGTATCTCCCTCCATTTGTATAATATCTTCCTCTTGGCCGTGTGTCCCTTCTTGATCTAATTCTACCAGATCACTCCATGAACTCAGCCTATCACTTGCATACACATGTTTCTCATCGTTATCGGACATTGGCGTAAAACAGCAAATCATACATAGTTCGCGCAGCTAGTTACCCGACGGTATAGATGTATATACACGTTGGGTACAGCTAGCGCGTCCGCGCACACCTGTGCCGCAGGTAATAAACAACAAAACAGATGCGCGCCCGACTTGGGTGATTGGCAAACGACCACCTCGCCCGAACGTCGTATCTAAACTGGTGAATATGTTAATAAGCAAAATTAACACTTCCGTAGCACCGAAAATCTGCGAATAATCCAGGAAGAGTGACATCCGCTCAAAGTTACTGCATGGTGTGTTGTTTACGCTGGAGGCGTCATCGTGCCACCAAACGACTACTGTGGTCGACGAGGTCACAGAGCCATGATCAACGTCTTTCTTTATCCTTAAAATGAATAAATTGGAACTGGAGAACATGTGGTTCCAACAGGATTGAGCAACGGCGCTTACTGCACGAGTCACAACCAAAATTCTGAAGGCAGCATTACCAGGTCTTGCGATGGCTGGTAAGATAGCCTGATTTAACAGTTCCATACTTCTACCTGTATTTGTAAAGTCATTAGTCTATGCCAATTAGCATCAGACTCTTGAAGTCCTCAAAGATAATATCCGCCGGAAGTTCTGACAAGAGTAATGGAAAATGCCATAAATCGGGCCCGAATGTTTATCGATTATGGTGGCGGCCACTTAGCCGTATCATTTCATCGATAAAATTGAAAAAAGAAAATTAAGTAACCAAATAAACATTATCCAAAAGTAGAACTAAAGATTCAGAATAAAATATTACCGCCGAAGAACATCCGGTGATATTTTTTGCGCCACCCTGTATTAATTTTCTATCGTGTCGGTAGCAGGATTCATAAAAACTTTTTTGCAAAAAAATACTACTGAATTCCAAATAAAAAACTATAAAATGAAAAATAACTTTATTTTTGGAAGTCGGTGTCTTTCGTAAGTACCATTTTTTTTTACATTATGGACAACTGGTTTTTCATATTTGGAAGTCGTTAATATTTTTTGTAAAAAGTTTTTTTTTTCACTTTTTACTTGTACCTACCTAATAGGCAAGTAGTTACGTAAGGTTCCTATAATGCCAGAATAGATTACCCGAATATAAGAAACTGAACACCGGTGAAATGAGAGAGTACCAAGGTGAACTGTACTGTATGTTATGAAATGGTATAAACAATAAACAGACATGCGATTGCAGCAATCCCGAGAGATGTGCCGTTATTTATTGAAGAGTTCTGTTGTATATCTCCGAAGTAAACAAAAAAATAAATTTCAAAATCGGTCCACAATTGACGGAGATATAAGTGAACATACATAAAAAACACATAAAGTCGAATATAGAACCTTCTCCTTTTTTGGTAAGCCGGTTAATAATTATAGCAAAGTAGCTTTCGACTATTTGTAACTCCCCATAGAAATCGATCCCACGATACCTCTGGCATAAAAGCCCAGCGCTCTCTATTAGAACACGAAGGCAGTTCAGTTTGTGTTCATTTTATATATTTTTTTCTGGATTCAGGAAATTTTGTGGTCTAATATGTTTGGATAATAATTTGCAATATCCCTCCAAAACTGGAATAAAAGAAATAGCCAAAATCATGTAGTCCACGCAGGCGAAGCTGCGGGCGGAAAGCTATTAATATAATATTATAAGTACGAGTATGACTGACACCATGACATAAGAACAAATTAATACTAATTCAATATCCCAAATGCATGGACTGTTTACAAACCATAATTTGGTTAATTTTCGAGCCATTTTCCACATAAAATTAGAAACATTTGCCGGTACTAATAATTTGTGTGAATTTTATTTCATTTTTTGATTTGGCGTGAAAACATACATAAACTTAATTAAACATAGTGAGGTGTCTGATGTGTATATACTAGGTATCTTAAACCTCTGCAGTTGTATTCACATTTGTGTATTATCTCTTGTTGGAGCACATAAATAAAAACACTAAAGAACTTAATATTTTTTAAATAATGCAGGTATACCTAAAATTAAAAAAAAAAACAAAATGAAGGAAAGTAACTTACGTTTCAGAAGTCGGTGGCGCAAAGACTACTTCTACTATGGCTACTATGACATTTATTTTAAACATTTTCACAAAAAATAACCCGACTTCCAAAGCAAAAAAGAGCAAAAATGAATTTCGTTTCGGAATTCAGTGTCATAGAGTGTGTGCATAGCCATAGAGTAACATATTTGAATTTGGTGCAATTCCAACAATATTACATACGTGTGGAATTTATAACCTCCTTTTTTTAGAAGTCGCTGAAAATGCAATGTCACACTCACAAGAAAATGCAGTGTCACAAGAAACAAACGTGTGTGCAAAATTTCATCTCAATCCAACACCGGGAAGTAGATCAAAACTAACTTGCAAGCATTTATTACACACACCAGGACCGGTAAATAAAAGCTTGTAATATCTAAGTAGGAACTTCTGTTCGGAGATAGTCAGTTAGAATATGTCGAGTAAATCTTACTTTAAGAAAACTCCTCGTGAACTTGCTTTTAATATCAGCTTATTTAAATAAAGTTATCCCATCTTCCTAGCTAATCGTGCTGTGCTGGCGCTGCCGTAGCGGCAGAGAAGCTTAAGCGTCAGAAATATAACCTCATCGGAACTTATATTTTCGAGCCGTTTGTGGTTAAAACTCTTGGTCCGTGGGGTTCACAGTGGGGTCCGAGTAAAATCACATCACACATCATCAGCCTATTAATGTTCCCACTGCTGGGACACAGGCCTCCTGTCTTTGTGAGAGAGGATGGGCCATAATCCACCGCGCGGGCCCAGTGCGGGTTGATGGATGTCACATGTCTTCGAATTTTTGGTTCTAAGACATGCCGGTTTCCTCACGATGTTTTCCTTCACCGTTTTTGAGACGAAATAATTTACACAAAGTAAAGCGCCTGCCTGGGTTCGAACCCACGACCTACAACTTGTAAGTCGCGGCCGATACCACTGGGCCACCGCTGCTCCGAGTGCTCACACATTATTCAAAGTTCTGTAAGGCACCAGGATCTGTACACCAAATCTCAACCTAGTTGACACTTCACGTGACCCTAGGACTTGCTTTTACCAATTAAAAAATATCAACCAATAAGTCAGAGGATAAGCATTGCCATACGCCAACGTGGTAATGCTGCCAGTCTTTTGGCCACAACACTAGTGGACAACGATGTGGAGGAGGTTTTCGACGCCATATTTTAGAATAGTATAATTTTAGGATTACTTAGGTATTATTTCAAGTGTTTACGTATATGTTTGTAATCTTAGATATTTTAGTAATCTTAGATAATTTTATTTAATTTTAGTTATGAATTATAATATTAAAGCACGTTCATATGTGCACAAAATTGCAATGAATTGATTACTTTTGAAAAGTAAATCTACCGGGAAATGAGTTTTAATTGCATATTAATACAGTTCTTAATATGAAATAAACTAGCAGTAAACATCTAAATCATAGTAAATGTATTTTAAAGGCTGGCCAACATTATTATGAATTAGTTTATTGGTAGGCAAGTTCCAAAATTTTGTTTTATTTTGAATAGCTAACTGAAAAAGACAGTTTCGTTGTCAGATTTGCGTTTTTAAATTATTTTGCTTCAGGCCCGTATATATCCTCGATGTCCTCACAGCAGGCCCCACCTACTCAACTATCACCTTTTTGTCCTGAATATGGTTGCTCAAAATCCGAGCTATACCACCGCACAGTTTTTACAGGTACTTGAAACTTTGATCTATCGTTTACATAGGCAAAAATGGCTACATTATTATAAGATTGTGTTAACTACAAGGAAGGATACACTAAATCATAAACTCCATACTATTCAGATTCTAACTAACCAGCACAGTTTGAACTCTGACCCCAGGAACAACCAAAACATGTAAAGCTCAACTAATACTGGGCATATTCTAATTCACAAGTATATGCTTTAACTCTACTGAAGTAATGTACGGTTTGACTAATAGCCAATTAGCCTCATGGTACTTACGCCAGGGTGAATTATGTTTCACACGTGACGTCAGAGCAAAGCATTTGATATATTTATATCTGAATCGCAGTTATATAATTATGATATCTAAATAGATCATGGATTTTTAAGTAGTTTGAACCACAGTTTGCAACGTAACGTAAACTACCATAAGTATGTTATGGGATCAGGTTACCAATAGTTTCAATAGTAAATATTGCTCCTCTCATCTCTGGGACGGATCTGCCAAATACCAGCTTGATGCACTTGAGCCGTTAGAAAAGCGGGCCAAGAGACTCATCGTCAATGAGAAAATGGTCGAGTAAAGGCTCCAGAGCCTTGAACATCGTCGCCTAGTTTCCAGCCTGTCGTTAAATCGGTTACATTTCGGGGAGTGTGCGATGGAACAGCACAATTTTATTCCAGCTAGTTACGTCAGCACGACGGCGTAAGTAGGTTTTTTGTATGGGATGAGGCATAGGCACATACTAGTATTATAATATCTGTGCTTCTGGTAATATAGAAGGTCATAAGCGGCAGATCACGCAGTTAAAATGGCCATCCTGCTGGCCACCATACATTACAAAATGTATGGGTAGTTTTAGTCTGTAGTGTATTTAAACTAAATTATTGTTATAAGTAATGGTTTTCCTGACTGACAGATCTAGATATTACCTACTTTGTAGAGCATACGTAGTCTATAACAGTTCTGAAGGAATTATAATTTTGAAACTGTAGGCACAAAGCGAGAAATTGCATCAACGAGGCGTACGATCTTCTGAAATACATTCGCCACAATCTCTAATGTGCACTCTCACAACGTACAAGAAACTTTTATAGATAAATGTTTCATGTCTAAGTTTCCGTATTCTGGGACCAGGGATTAGTGTGTGTAGTACACTTTGACTGAGACGCTAAAATGCTAACGTGTTATAGTTACCGCCAATTTTCTGGGCCAACCTGAAGTTTGCTTTCCGATGCAAATGTTACAGGCATACACATAGCGATTTTGGTATTTTCATCAACATGGCAGCATTTTCATTCAGAAAGTATCATTTAGTGATGTGGAACTGATGAACAAGACCACAGATGGCCATGGAACTTCTCAATGATAAGTATGTTTTGGGTACTATAAGATATCTCGAATAGTTAAATGACTGTGATGAAGCAAATTTAAATAAATGGTTCTAATTAAAATGGTAGGTACCATCAAACTGATCTGGTAATGAAGCCGAACGTAGGCACCGGAACTCCATAATAAAAGAATTTATCCCAGTCGTTTAGTATTGTTAAAATTGTTATCAGAAGCCCTCTATAAATTAAAGCCGCTATAAATGATTTTCATGGTAATATTTGTACCAAAACTAAAAAAAGAAAATAAAAACTTTTAACAAAAACATTTAAGCGACTTCCAAAACAAAACAAGAACTTTCTTTTCGGAATTCGGCGTCAAAAACGAAATAATATAGGTAACAAAGACACCGACTTCCCAAAAGAACGTATTTTTGCTTTGTAGTGTTTTTTTAAGTCGGTTTAATTTATTTGTAATATTTTTTTTAGCTTTCAGTTCGTTATTTCGTCTGTATTTTTTTTTGTTAAATAAGTATTTTTTTCGCTTATCAGTTTTTTTTTTATTTTCAACAGAATCGGTTCACAGATGAAAATTCATTGGGCAAATTATCAATAAATCCTTTTTTCTACGTTTAGGGGTGGATTTTATTTTTTAATTAAATGGGACTAAGTGCCTTTTCACACGCCCCAGTTTCCAGGTAGCCGGTGCTGGTTAACCGGCGGAGAAGTGTAGTGCCATGTATGTTAGCTTTCACACGTACTGGCGTACATGGCCATACATTCGCCGCTGGGTTCCCGGCACCGGCTACCCGGAAACCGGAGTATGTGAAAAGGCTCTTAGGGTATCCCTTAAAGTAGGTATTTCAAATAAAAAGAAATTCGAAGTCGAACGATTCTATAATAAAAAGTTATGCGTGGTCATACATACAAAAATATATATACATGCCGAATTGAGAACCTCCTCTTTCTTTTTTCGTAAAAAGTAAAGTAAAGCAGGTTTTTAAAAGCTCGCCGCTAAACACGCCTGCCACAAGCCTCACCAGACTCAACCAGAAAGATTCTATTTCGTCTTTTAGAGGCTAATTTTACAAACTAGCCATGTAAAATATATGACAAATCACCACAATGAAACATGGTTAGTCACATAAATTACAACTAACTTGAAACGTAACACTTTGGTTTATTATTTCTACGACAATTTATTATGCTGGATTTCAATAATGAAAATTAATAGGTATTCATATTATTTACAACTTTGTTTCAGCTTTACAAATTTATAATGCATAGTATTTTTTGAATACTTTTAAAACATAAGTATATTAATACTTTTTTTATCTAATTTACTAACATTAAGACTGGGCTGCATTGACTGAGGTTAGAGTTTAAGAATGTTAGGTATTTAGGTGAATTCGTATATTAGTGGGTATGAATAGTATTAATGTTTCGTTGGTCTAGTGCAGGGATGCCCAAACTATTTTGGACAAGAGACCCTTTTCCAAAATGAACCGATACCTCAGACCCCCATAGCCAAAATACATTAAAAATCCGCTTATTGACTTGCCGAGTTTTTCATATTGTACGAACTTGTGCAAGCGTATCGACTTGTTAAGTTTTTTAAAAGTACAACAATGATAATTCCTACTAAAATATTATTCATTCTTATAACAAGTTGGTACACGTAACACAACTTATACAGTATCTTGAAAGTTTCAAATAAGAACTTGTGTTAATAAATAGGGGTCGATTTTTCAATCAGTTTATGTTTATGTCGACCCACTTTTTTTGTAAACTTGGATAAATGCTCATGCATACTGCGCTACCACCGGGAGATAGCGTAGTTATGTGGGACTCCAACCTACTTCATTCATTTCAAAGATCTTTATTTTTTTAATAAAATTTTACAAGAAATGCACTTACCCTAAGACACATTAAAACATCACACAGAACACTTTATGAGGCTATAACATTCACCTTTCAAAGTTTATCAAAATGGTTTTAACAAGAGCTGATTATAACATAAACTTTTAACTACATGTTATGGTAACTTATTAATAGTTTTACAAATTATTTAGTGTGACGAGTGACGTTTGAGGTTAGTCTAGTTTCGCAAATACCAATAATATCGACAGATAAAATGCTTACCGCCAAATCTAGGAGTTCATTCTGTTTTAAACGTACTCCATTGGAGTTCCAGGATAATAGGCGAAGTTCAGCAGAATTAGACATGTTTACCGAGATGAGTGAGTATAAGCATAACCTTTTCTAATCAGGATGTGCAAGCAGCAAATTGGGATTTTATATTTCTTAAAGCTAACAAAATGTCAAGCATTTCCTTGGTGGTCTCATCATTGAGGTCAGTCGTAAGTTGATCGACCTGAATCTGGGATTTTGCTGGTGCCACGTTGTTTGTTCCCACAGCCAACCTACTAAAACTACACGGTGTCCTCATGTGCCGCTTATGGATGGAGTACGGGCACGCGTTAGCACTCACCGTGAACCCACCGCGGCTGTCCGTCACCGGACTCTCCTCTGGGGAGCACCCCCCATCACTGGCGCACCAGAACACACTGTACGCCGTGACCAACCTAGGGACCAAACCAGCACATGGACGCCAGACGACCCCGTGTATAACCCTTTGGTCACTTTGGGAATGATGGGCCCTGGTCTAGTGGTTGCTAGCATGAGGCCTAGGGTTAGATTCCCGGGAGGGAAAAAGTGTAATTGGGTTATTCCGTTTAGAATGTTTCAGGAGCAGATTTGTGCCCGGCTGATGGCAATATTCTCTCCCCCTATTACATGGGACATTACTGATGAAATGTGGTTGCAGGTGCTTACTAATGGTAAGCCTCTGCGTAACCCTTTAGATAATATATAGGTACAGTCGTTTTTAGTCACACTGCTTTTTTTTGCTTTGCAGTACATTGAAACTCGTACCGGAAGACGCAGCGTTGGAAGGCCTAATAGTTGGAATCCCTCTAGGTGGAGCGACGACCTGGGCAAGGCTGCGGGCGTCTGGTGGATGCGAAACGCACAGGACCGATCAGTGAGGTGACGTTTGGGGGAGGCCCATGTCCAGCGGTAGACATCTTTCGGCTGAAATGATGATAATGATGATGACATTGAAACGTACGCCCGTAGCTAAGCTTCCTCGCTAAGTGTTATAGACCTTGTAATCACTAGCGGACGCCTCGCGGTTTCACCCGCGTTGTTCCCGTTCCCGTGGGAATACAGGGATAAAAAGCCTATGTCACCCGGGGATAGTGTACCTTCCCAACGGTGAAAGAATTTATGAAATTGGTCCAGTAGTTTTTAGGTTTATTCGTTACATACAAAAATACAAATCTTTCCTCGTTATATAGAAGTATAGATTACACTGATTTCCTAAATCAGGATTAGGGTACTTCTATTTACAGGAGCAGCACATCTTTATCGCTTAATCCTTCAGGCGTCTCTCCTGACACGAAGATTCCTATTTTTAGAGAGATCATTATAATCTTCAAAGAAAATATTTTGGAACTCATATTAATGGTTCAACATGATTTTGTACTGTATGTTATCAGCAACTTTCTTAATAAACCGGCCAAGTACGAGTCAGTAGTGAATTCTAAATTAAATCTTTATACCTTTCATAATCATTTTGATCAGCTGATAACTTTGCATGGAAAATCCAATTTTTTGTTGGGAATTGACTATGACTTCCTTGACTTTGTTCATTTTCATGGGCAGTAACTGTTTATAAATTATGCTAATCCATTTCTGTTACAACCTGTATAAGGAATAATTATCTCAGTATCCTATTATAGTATAGTATTATTATTTTCCCGATTTACAAGAGGCTCGACCCCAAGTTTTATATAGGACTTACAGAAAACTGGCGAAATGTATGTTCATTCGATAATAGTTGTTACC
This sequence comes from Orthosia cruda, assembly GCA_964057195.1. NCBI lineage: Eukaryota > Metazoa > Arthropoda > Insecta > Lepidoptera > Noctuidae > Orthosia > Orthosia cruda. The sequence goes on from OZ059828.1 coordinate 18,103,432, forward strand.
TGATCCACCCTGCCGTTAGCCGACCCACTAAAAGTTAGACGATTATGAACCTTCTGCAATCAGCAGTAGATAAGTGTTATTCGATACGCATGAATGAGCTCATCGAACAAGAACGACTCGTTCAAGATAGGCAAATAGTAGACTACATGACTACTCAAAATTTTGTCTGATCAGTGTTTGATACCTGCACCTGTTAGGTTGGGGAAAAAGTCTTTTCGCATTGTAGTATGTATGAACTTGTAATAAAATCTCTTTGGCTATACTATTTGTATGTGGCTGGTTTTGGTATCATTAAAAGTTTTTTAAAGAACATAAATCCAAATCCAAATTAGGAAAATGTGTGATTTTCATTTGTTTTTCGTACCGTCAAGATTAGTGAATCTGTAGCGACCCCAGCGATGCGATTTGCTGAATTGCATATTTTGTTATTTGAAGGAACGCCAGCGCCGGGCTCGCCAGTCGCTTACATACCTTCATCTTGCCACGTCATATTTTACGGTACGAATTGTAACTAAGTATTGTGAACCAAATTAAACAGTTTTCATATTCAGTATAAACCAAGTTGCGTATAATTTATCTGGACCCTAAACATAACACGCACAACAATTGGTTGGACCCCGAACGTTTACAAAAATTAGTTTTTTGTGTTTTATTATTTTTGCGCCGTAAGCGATTCAGTGGCGACGTGGCAAGTGCGCGTTAGAAACCGCGTGGGCGCAAGTAACAGTGAAAAGTCTCGAAACCAGTGAAACTCCACTACAATGACTACTCCAACAACAACCGGAGTAGCAGCGGTATCGGTGCAGTCAAGGATACCAGATTTTTGGACGGATTTGCCCAAATCATGGTTCTGCTAGTTCGAGGCTATTATGGCACCGCAGAAGCAGGGTGATGCGCAGCTGTTTGACATAGCAATCGCCAGGTTGCCCCAGGACACAGTGCGGCAAGTTACCGATATAATCGAAGCCCCGCCAGAGTCAGGCAAGTACGCAGCATTAAAGAAGCGTTTATTAGTAATTTATGAGGAAAGCACGGAGAAGCAATTCCAGAGGCTGATAGCGGAAATGGACCTGGGAACACAGAAACCATCACAGCTATATAGGGCGATGGCGGCTTTAGCCAAGAATTGCAACGTGACAGACGAGCCACTAAAAAGGTTGTGGCTGAATCGTTTACCCCCGGGCGTGCGGGCGGTCCTGGCAGTGACCGGAGACACGAAACTAGAAAATCTCGCTGCAACGGCAGACAGAGTGATGGAAAACATAGGGACCGGTGAGATCGCGTCAATAGCACCGAGCACATCGGATTTGACTTGCGACTCAAAGACGGATTTGGCCAAGCATCTCAGCGCATTAACTGTGGAAATGAAAGAGATGCGTGGGGAAATTAATGACATCAGGAAGCGAAACGGGAACCCGGGACAAGACCGGAGAGGGCAGCAATGGCAGCAGGGGCGCTACAGGCCCAGGGGCCAGTCAAGGTCGTATCGCACACCGAGTTCTCCGAATTGGCTATGCAGACACCACTTTCGTTACCGGGAAAATGCGCGGGCGTGCGAGTCGCCGTGCAATTGGTCCAAGAAGCAGCAGGGTGCGGAAAACTAGAGGCGGTGCAGTCATCATCGGTGGGAGATTGTACCGCGGGCAATCACCGACTCTGCGTGCGAGATTTAAGAAGTGGTATTATGTATTTAGTGGACACAGGTGCTAACGTATCAGTGATACCAGTGGGTAAAGTGAGAGGCAACAAAGTTAAACGTGAGTGTTCGTATAAGCTGTTCGCAGCGAATAACACTGAGATAAAAACTTATGGTGTAACTAACATAGAGCTTCATATAGGTTTAAGAAGGAATTTTAAATGGCAATTTATTTTATGTGACGTTAAACAGCCCATTTTAGGAGCAGATTTCTTAGAGGCACACCAGCTGATAGTAGATTTGTATAAAAAACGTTTGATTGACGGGCGTACTAAGTTTAGTAGGGAAGCATCCGTCGTAAAGTGTACGGAACCATCGGTTTCGAGCATACAGCTGGATTACCCATATAGAGAATTACTAAAGGAATTTTCCAGCATTACCAAGCCTGTATCGTACAAAGAACCATCTAGTCACAATGTATACCACCACATAGAAACTACAGGCCCTCCAGTTTTCACGCGTGCTAGGCCATTACCACCGCATGGGTATAAATTGGGCAGGCCATCCAGCAGTCCTTGGGCGAGCGCGTTACACGTCGTGCCGAAGAAGGACGGACAGATCAGGCCCTGTGGTGACTATCGTGCACTCAACGCGATCACGAAGCCAGACAGGTACCCGATACCAAGACTGCAGGATTTTACTTATGGGCTAGCAGGTAAGACAATTTTTGGAAAAATAGACATCAACCGGGCCTATCATAACATTTGTGTAGCACCACAGGATATCGAAAAAACGGCGATCATTACTCCTTTCGGGCTTTTCGAGTTTCCGCGGATGTCGTTTGGCTTACGAAACGCATCACAAACGTTCCAAAGATTTATGAATAATACAGTGTTGAAAAATATAGAATATATAAAAGAAGGCCAAGAAAACTCGTATTTATTTTGTTATATCGATGACCTTGTAATAGCCAGCACCACTGAACAGCTTTTCAAAAAACACCTTAAAATAATATTCGGTAGATTCGAGCAATACGGAATAACAATCAATTTAGCAAAATGCGATTTAGGGAAAACGGAAATAGAATTTTTAGGCTACAACGTAAATAAGGACGGAATAAAACCACTGGAGAATAAGATTGAGGTTATACAAAATTATCCGCGACCGGAAACAATCGAACAATTGCGACGATTTTTAGGAATGGTGAATTTTTATAGGTCCCATTTGAAAGGGGCGGCGGAAAGCCAGGCGGAGTTAAATAAATATTTGCACGGGGCCAAAAAGAAAGATAAGTCAAAAATAGAGTGGGACGATACAACAGTGGCCGCGTTCGAGAAGTGTAAAGGCCTATTCAAACCTGAGCGATATTCGCTGCCGCTGTGGGTAGAGGTACATACCGCGCGGGTTTCGCTCAGGTATTTAGTATCAAGTACCGCGGCTAGAGCGACCTGAGCGATATTCGCTGCCGCTGTGGGTAGAGGTACATACCGCACGGGTTTCGATCAGGTATTTAGTATCAAGTACCGCGGCTAGAGCAACCTGAGCGATATTCGCTGCCGCTGTGGGTAGAGGTACATACCGCGCGGGAGCAGCGGCATGCATCCCGCCCCTCACTCCGCAAGCGGGGTTAACATGACAACAGTTACGCACGATATTCCTTAGCGAAAGGACGCGTTTGCAACATGGCGTCATCGAAACGAACGAATAACGATTCATTTATTGAGATGGTGAAGTGCAATCCAGTTTTATATGATATGTCACTTACGGATTATAAAAATATATTTATGAAAAATAAAATATGGGATGAGATAGGAGAAAAATGTAACATAAGTGGTAAGTTTTTAATATATTATTATATTATCTTTCAATTGGGTACTAAATACGACTACCGCCATTAAAGAAGTTGACAAATTGTGTACGTACCCTATCGCCTGAAAGTTGCAAAGTTTCAAAATTTTGATATTCATTGTTCATTGCATTATTTTGTTGAGTAGTAAAATACATATTTTGCAAGTACGGGGTATTGCAATTTTTAGAGCGTAAATAATTATGGAGTACGCATGTTGCTTTTATCACTTTTTTAGCTGTAGACACTTTTAGGTGCATGGGTTTGAAATATATTCGCCATTTTTGAGCCAGTAATCCAAATGCATTTTCAACAACGCGTCTAGCTCGGCATAGGCGCTTATTGTATTTTTCCTTTCTTCTATCAACCCTAGAAACTCTTTGATTGAATGGTTTCATTACATGTGCTTGCAATCGGAATGCCTCATCTCCTATTAACACATGAGGTGTGACGTCATTAGTTCTCGGCAATAGTTTAGGCCTTGGAACATTCATAGTCCCATTATTAAACCTCCTTCCCATGACAGAGTTTTCGAAAATTCCACCGTCGCTATTTTTTCCAAAACCTCCAACATCGATACATAAAAAATTGTATTGTGGTCCTACTATTGCCATAAGGACGACAGAAAATTTTTTGAGGTAGCAAAAATAATTGCTGCCTGAATTAGGCGGACAAACTATAGTGACATGTTTTCCATCAATACTGCCGAGGCAATTGGGGAATTGCCACATATTATAAAACTCTTCAGATGTTAAGTTCCACATTTCTTCTGTAGGAGGCTTCATGTATATGGGTTGTAATGTAGTCCAAATAACATCACAAACTTCATCAACAATTTCTGCGACAGTTGAGCAACCCACTCTATAACTGTTTGCAATACAGCGAAATGAATCTCCACTTGCTAAAAATCTGCAAAAAAAAAAATTAATAAGCTTTTTTACTCAAGGTCTAAGCCATTTTTACTATAAATTTGGTTTCTAAGATTCCTTAGTATTTATCACCTTACTTACCTTAACAAATTCAGGGTTTTAAACTAGTCTAAGTATAACTAATGAATAAAAGTAATTGAATAGATTATAAATAAAATATATTTTTTACAGGCGATGAAGCCAAAGTGAAATGGAAAAATCTACGTGACACTTATGGTAAATATTTAAAAACTACAAAAACCACTACAGGCCAAAGTGCGTTTAAATCTTACAGTCGTTACAGCAAATGGCAGTGGGCATCTTCAATGGAATTTTTAAAAGATCACATAGGATTTGCTCCAACTGATACTAATGTGGCAAGAGAAGAAGAAAGCGTATCTGATACCCAAAATATTACTGAACCCGAATCTAATAATGAAAATTCAACACAACGGTCAAGTTCAGTAGCATCATCCGAACGTTATACTTCACGTTCGGGTTCCAGAAAAAGGACTTCTGTTAACGAACATCCTGTCGATAAAGTGATTACGTACTTGAATACAAAAGCAGATAAATTATCGTCGATTGAACATGTTATGCTTGGATATGCAAAAACAATTGACAGTTTTTCGGAGCGACGTAAAATTATAACAAAAATGAAAATAGCTCAAGTTATGATGGAAGCGGAATTGGAAGAAGAGCAAGAACGTAGTCTACAACGAGAAACAACACTGCGATCTTACTACACCACCGAGCCTAACACAAGCCAAAATGATCGTTGTATGTCTCAACAATCATGTTATTCTCGTAGTGAGCCTAACACAAGCCAAAATGATCGTTGTATGTCTCAACAATCATGTTATTCTCGTAGTGAGCCTAACACAAGCCAAAATGATCGTTGTATGTCTCAACAATCATGTTATTCTCGTAGTGAGCCTAACACAAGCCAAAATGATCGTTGTATGTCTCAACAATCATGTTATTCTCGTAGTGAGCCTAACACAAGCCAAAATGATCGTTGTATGTCTCAACAATCATGTTATTCTCGTAGTCCCCAGTCTACTAATGATTCTGAACTGCAGTCTGCTCTGCGTTGTATTCAAGATAATGCTCTATCACCTCTAGCACCTTCACTGACTGGAGAAGGTCTCGATTACGAACACGAAATAGATTACGACCAACAGAAACACTCAGAAATCTAATAAGAAGGTTTAGGTTAAGATAAAAGTTGTGTTAGTATTGTAAAAGACCAAAGTTCCTTCCTAGTTATCTAAAATAAAGATTTTCGTCAATTAATATTCAAATTTGTTTTCCTTACCTCAACGTTATTGCTAAGCGTTCTTCAGGGCATATGGGTTCTCGATATTTAGTGAATGATTTGCTGATATTTTCCTTTATCATATTTAATATTTCATCGAAGTTCTCAGTCGTCATTCTGAATGCATTAAAAAACCGATCTTCATCCAATCTTAATCTTGGATATAAAGTGTGGAATTCCCCATGAATTCGGTGTTGTCTGTTGATGTCATGGATCCAAATTCTTTTCTTAACTGGTGAGTCAATTAAAGCTAATAAAAGTAAAACTTCCTCTTCATCACTATCCATCACTAAAATCAGATGCTCTGCAGAAATTACAAAGTGACTGACGTGTATATTCTTTGGCGACTCAGAAATGACTAACTAACGAAAATTTCTTACCTCTCTGAGCGAAACTCGACTACCGCGCGTTATTCTACCCACAAGGATAGCGAAATCCGTTTTGGTGTGAACAGTAATATTACCGCATACCCACTGGGTTTTCTCTGCCGCAGACGGTAGCGAATACCGCTTAGGTCTGAACAGTAATATTACCGCATACCCACTGGGTTTTCTCTGCCGCAGACGGTAGCGAATACCGCTTAGGTCTGAATAGGCCTTTAGGCAAGCCTAAAAAGCGCCATTACGCTAGCTCATCCGGGAGAATCAGGAAAATTGGCACTAATGTGCGACGCATCAAACACTTGTGTGGGCGCAGTTTTACAACAGGAAACAAAAGGTAAATGGACACCGCTAGGGTATTTTTCGAAAAAACTATCAGCGGCACAACAAAAATACAGCACGTACGACCGCGAGCTGACAGCAGTGTATTTGGCAATTGTCCATTTCAGAAACATGGTAGAAGGGCGCAAACTAACAATTTTTACAGACCATAGGCCTTTAACATACGCGTTTACAAAAATAGGTACGGATAGAGAAACACCAATGCGTACACGGCAGTTATTGTACATCAGCGAATTTACGAGCGACATACAATACGTCACCGGCACCGATAATGCGGTTGCTGACGCGCTATCACGAATAGAGTCCATTACTTGTGACACAAACATCGATTACGACGAAATCGCAAAGGCACAGGAAACAGACGATCAAATGACACACATGTTAGCAAACTCACAGGGCAACATTGTTTTAGAACAAGTACATTCTCCATTATGTAAAAGAAAGATATATTGTAGTATTACAAAAGACATGGTAAGGCCATACATTCCGTTACAGTTCCGAAAGACTGTTTTTGACACGGTTCATAATATAAGCCACCCAGGCGTTAGGGCTACACGAAAGATGATCACATGTCGTTATTTTTGGCCAGACATGAATAAAGACATCGTCAAATGGGCGAGATCGTGTATACCATGTCAGAAAGTAAAGGTACACAGACACACAGTTTCAAAATTAGGCACATTTCCGATAACAGAACGATTTGATCACGTACACGTAGACATAGTAGGGCCACTACCGACCACACAAAAAGGTTATCGTTATTGCGTCACCGTCATAGATAGGTTTACTCGTTGGCCGGAGGCATTTCCTGTCAAAGACATTACTGCAGACACAGTAGCCAAGGCGATCTATGAAGGATGGATATGTAGATTCGGGTGTCCTAAAACTCTAACCAGCGATCAGGGCAGGCAGTTCGAGAGCGAGATTTTCGGCAGTTTGATGAACATGTTAGGGATAAAGAAAATACGCATGACAGCATATCATCCACAGGGGAATGGTATGGTAGAAAGAATGCATCGTTCCCTTAAGGCAGCAATAAAGACAAGTCTGTTAGGAAATAGGTCATGGGTTGACGAATTACCGACCGCATTGTTGGGACTTCGTGCAGTTTGCAAAAGCGACCAAAATGTAAGTTCGGCAGAATTGGTTTTAGGACACACGTTGCGTTTACCGGGCGATTTTTATCACGAGGCAAAGGAATCACAAGTAGGACATCTGCCGACATTCGTAAGCAAATTAAGAAACATAATTAATGACATGCGCCCACAGTCACGAGCGGATAGCGGCTCGCGGAAAATATTTATTCACAAAGATTTAAAAACTTGTACTCACTTATTCGTTAGGAAGCCATTGACACCGTCGTATAGTGGCCCATACCAGGTCATTAGCAGAAGCGAGAAGACTTTTGAAATACAAAAGGACAACCGTCAATCAACCGTGTCCATCGATAGAATAAAGCCAGCATATATTATAAACGACAATACTGTGCCAGAAAGCGTAGGAAATAAAATCAATATAGAAACACATAAACAGCAGGTTGAGCAAAATCCGCTACCGCCTATGAATAGAACCACGCGCTCGGGTCGTGTTATCAAGAAACCCGTGCGATTTTTGCACAACTAGCAAAAAAATTGTTCAGTTATGTTGTAAGTTTAAGGTATTTCTTGTACAATTCACTAATAACAGTGTCACATTGAAGTAAAGAGCATATAAATTTTAAAACATGGGAAATACACCAAATAAAGAATACGTTGCCATAGCCCAAGCCCAGGTAGTAGCTGGACAACAATTAGAAAACAAAATGAATTATTTTGGGATAATACTTATCATCATCGCGGTAATATTGGGCATTTTGTTATGTTACGAAATTAAGAGAGGTTGCATAGGCCAATTGAGAAATTGGTTGAAAAAGGAAGTAATTACACTGACGGGGACAACGGTAGTGCCTGCACATATTGAGATGTTTGAAGTTGTACGGGATGTAGAAATAATAAGTCAGGTTGGCTGCCAATAGTATAATGAATTAGTTACAGTAAGAAACGAGTAAAACGAAGTAAAAGCTATGTCAGCATAACATGTGATACCTAATATAAAGGGGCATACATATATGGTTGTTAATCTAAAGGAGAGTATACACTTCACCTCCGGCTATTTAGAAAAAAAAAAAATAGCATAATATTGTATTTTTTTTTTTTTTTTACCTTTTGTTGCAAATCAGAATTTAGGATACAAAAGGCTTGGTTCGATTTTTGTGAATTATGTCGATTTTGTTATTTTTTCTAATTCTAACATTACATCCCATATCTTCTAAAACAGTAAATGGACCATCAAATAATGGGTCTAATTTTTGACCCGTTTCATTTTTAATCAATATCAAGTCATCTTTCTTATATTGAATTGGGTTCAAATATTTATCATAATAATTATCTTTGCGGTTACATTTGCTTAATATTAAATTATTTCTAGCGTCTTTATTAGCTAGTTGAAGCTTATACTTAAGTGTACTACAATAATTGTCTTGATTGTACAATGGTTCAACATCATTACATAATCTAGAAGGAACAATACATTGTCTACCAAATACAAGTTCAAAAGGTTGATATTTTGTTGCTGAATGAACAGTGGTATTGTAGCTACAACACCAGTAAGCTAACCAATGTGACCAAGTTTGTGGATTATTATTACATTGAATTCTGAGAAAAGCTCCTAAATTTTTGTGAGAATTTTCTAACGAACCGATAGATTGATGATGGTACGCAGTTGATGATACTTTATTAATGTTTAAAAGTTTACAAACCTGTTCCATTGTTGACGACATAAATTCAGCACCTCGATCAGTTGCAATTGTTTTTGGTAGTCCAAATCTAAGGATAAAGTTATCTACTAATGCTTTACTTACAGTTATAGTGTCCTTAGTTCTAAGTGGATATGCTTCCACGAATTTACTCAATTCACACTGGAGACTCAGTATGTATACATTACCTTCGTAATCTTGAGGTAATGGACCTACAATATCTAAAAATATTTTTTCAAAGGCATAAGATGCCGTAGTAGTTATACACATGGGTTCCTTAATAGGTTTACCATGTTTCATCTTTTGGCATTTGTCACACCTTGATACAAAATCTTCGACGTCTTTTCCTATTCCTGGCCAGTAAAATTGTCTTTTAATATTATTTATCATTCTGCGCACACCAGCATGACCGCTAGTGGGCAGTAAATGAAAGTCATGTAAAATGAATTTAATATCGTCATCATCAGTAATTCTCTTGACTCCTCTTAAAACATGAATTCGTGGTCCGGACCAAGTATTCATTGATTCAATTTCTTGAAATAAGTCTTTTATAAAGCTAGCATTATTTTCATGTTTTATTATACCTAACTCATTTATATTTAATTTCTTACAAAGTTTACTCAATTTCGACACAAATTCGACTCGCGTAAAATGTGAACGATAATCAAGATTTATAAATAAATTCTTTGTCTTTTCTTCGTATGCAAAACATTCTTCATTCAAGGATATCCTATTGTTTTTAATTAATTTATTTAGATGCGCACCTTCTACTAATTTCATTTCTACAGAATCAGTAGGTTTCTTTACAATTTCCACAACTCTTGGCTGATCAGACCTTGAGTTTGAGGATCTCTTAGACAAATCTGTTTTACTTGCATCCGTCATATCATTCATTCTTTTCTTTTGCGCTCTTGTCAACACTGTTACTACATCATTATTCATACTTTTCAATTCATCCGCTGTTATCACAATTCTGGACAATGCATCTGCGGCGACATTATTTTTTCCTTTGACATACACTATCTCATAGTCGTATTCTTCTAGTGTCAATCTAAATTTTAACAAACGACTTGAGGGGTCTTTCATCCCAAATAAATATATTAACGGTTTATGGTCTGTTTCTATGACAAAATGTTTGCCGTATAAGTATGGTCTAAAATATTTGACTGACCAAACAATAGCTAACAATTCCTTTTGAATTGTTGGGTAATTTCTCTCTGCTTTGTTTAATGGTCGACTAGCATAAGCAACCGGTTTCATATTTTTATTACATAGGACTGAGCCAATTGCTATTCCTGATGCATCGGTTTTTAATATAAATTTACTGTTGTCTGTGAAATCTGGGTATTGTAAAATTGGTGGACTTGTCATTGATTGTTTTAATTTTTCTAAAGAATTTTGACAACTTTGTGACCAAATAAAAGGTTCATTCCTTCTGCACAATTTGTTTAAAGGCATTGTAATTTCAGCAAAACAAGGTATAAATTTTCTATAATAATTGCAAAATGCAACAAACCGTTTAACCTCGTCTGCGTTTTTAGGCACGGGATATCCTTGCAGGATTTTAATTTTATCTGGGTCTGGCATGACGCCTTGTGCAGAAACAACATGACCAAGATATAAAAGTTCTTTCTTTAAAAACTGACATTTTGCGGGATTTAATTTTAAATTCACTTTTCTCAGTCTTTCGAAAATGTCCATTAGATTGCGATTATGGGATTCTAGGTTACGTCCAAAAACAATCAAATCATCTAAATATATGAAACATTTGTCAAAAGTTAAACCAGACATTGCTACAGTCATTACTCTACTAAAAGCACTTGGTGAAATTTTTAACCCCATCGGCAGACGTTTCATCTGATATTGACCAGTATTAGTACTAAATGCTGTGCATTTCCTGCTTTCTGGATTTAATGAAACTTGATAATAACCTGAATGTAAATCTAGATGACTGAATAAAATAGCTCCTGTAAGAGAATCTAGAATTTTAGTAATGTTTGGTAGTGGAAATCTGTCATCCTGAATTTTTTCATTCAGTTTTCGATAATCGACTACTAAACGCCACTTCTTTTCATTATTATTGTCACTTTTCTTGGGTACTAGTAGAACTGGGCTAGACCATTCACTTTGTGCTTCTTCTATAATATCATTTTCTAACATTGTTTTAATTTGTTTATTTAATTCTTGTTTTAATTGCTGTGGTTGTCTATATTGTTTTATATATATTGGATTAGTATTAGGTTTTAGCGTTATTTTTTGTTCATAAATATTTGTTATTGTTAGTTTATCATTTGGTAAGTAAAAAATATCTGAGTATTTTTTACAAATATCTTCAATTGATGTTTTCTCTTCTAAATTAAGATGTTGTAATTTCAAAAACTTACTTAAAGTCTGAGCCCTACTTGTATCAGCTTTATGTTTATCAAATGAGTAGCATTCATATTCAGACAACGGCTGCATAATCGGTGTTATAACAGGAATACGAATATGTTTTTCACTTACATTTAAAATTTTTAATGGGATTTTATTTTTATGTGCCCTTACGATTGCACCAGCTAAAAACAAATCTTTCGCTAATTCACTTGCACAAACAACATAATCTTCTTTTAAACTTGATTTTAAGTCTATATAGTGAACAGACTCACTTCGCGCCGGAACACTCAAAAATTCAGATTGACATTCCGTAATATCAAAAATTTTAGTTCTGATTGTCTTTCCGTTTATATTTAAAGTTAAATCATTTGCCTCTAAATTAATATTTGACGAGTATTTAGTTAAAAAGTCTAATCCGATAATTCCATCAGCCTTGATAGGTAGATTATTAAACACGTGAAAGTTATGAGTGAATACGTCACTTAACAGCGGTGATGACAATGCAAGGCAAACTTGACCCAGTGAACGGATTTGACCAGCTATACCGTTTACTAAAATATCATGTCCAAAAATTGAAATATCTGGTGGTAAGCATTCTTTTCGTACAATCGACAAAGAAGCTCCGGTATCCAGTAGCCAATAAAACTGATTATTATTTAAATTAAATGAAACTAATTTAGTTTGTCCATTAAAAGCTAATATTTCTGGGTGGGTCACGAAAAAACTTATCTGCTTGGTCTACTACTTGAGCAGTTTGGGTTTGGGCGCTATTGTCGTTAGTATCAGTTGCTTGAGCCGAATATATTTGACGCGTATTACTACGATTCTGTAACGGATAATTATTTCTAAGCTTTGCGCCTCTAAAGAAACCTGAATTATGGTATAATCTTGAACGGTTACCGCGATTACTATAATTATTCCCCTTTGCATACCTATTCGTTGACTGACCTCGTCCTTGCGCACCTCGTCCTCGATGTCCTTCATGTCTGTGTCCATTGAAATTATTGTTATACATACCTCGCTTTCCTCTGTGGTGTGAACTTGACTTACCAGAATAATGCATGACGTTGCCGTTGCTTGGACTCGCACCCGGCAACATCGAACACTCCTCATCCTTAGCTGCCTGAATGGCGTCCTTTAATGAGCCATAATTTCGAGCTGTAACTATCGTGCTAAGTTTAGTGGATTTTAAACCCTCTGAAAATTTTCTTATTGCCATTTTTTCGTTTAATGGTTTCAAAATATCATATTTGGTAGGGTCACCATCTGCCTGAGCAATTGTCAAGTCCGTGAAAAGTTTTTCGAGTTCAGATCCATATTCATCAATCGAACGTTGACCTTGTGAAACATTTTGCAGACGTGATTGAATTGCTGTAAATGATTTTTTAGTTAAAAGGTGCGTACGCATGTCCTTGACAAGTGCTGTAACAGTTGAATACTTTGAAGCCATTCGCAACTTCGCGTTCTCTGATAGTCTACTTTTCAAAATAAACTTAATTAATAAATCCTTATCTGTGTCGCCGATCATATCCGAATACATCTCGATACCATCGATCAAGCGTTTCGTCACATTTTCCGAATCGTCCATAACGGGTAATAAGTTACAAGCAGTTTTCAAATCGAACTCCATTTTGACAGAGTCAATATTAGGAGAAGTACATAAAGTTTTTATATTATCGTATAGTTTGTTTATGTTTTTAAAAATATCTGCCGCTGATGAAATAATCTGCGGATCCTTCTTAGATTCTAAAAGTAAAATCAATTTACTGCATTTATCTATAATGTTTGTCGCTTCATTTAATTTTATCTCGGCAACCTTACCTAAATATCTAGCTTTTCCCTTTTTAATCAGATATTTTCTTATTTGCTCTAATAAATCATAATTCTCAATTAACGCATCTATCATTATTTAAAAATAGAATCGATCCATTTAGTCATTGCAGTATTTTATAATTAAAAGTAAAATGTCAAAACAATAGTGTAAAGTTACTTGCAGCGCGGCTAAAGAATGTCCTACGTTTCAATTTTGCTGCGAAGTATCGAGTTACGTGAGCAAAAGTACACGATTATAGAATAATTAACTCAGATCGTAATGAAATATGATCCCATTCTATTTTTAGATTTAAATATTACTTATTGTTTTCTAGTTTTAATGTCCATAACTTATAATTATATTAATTTTATCACTCGCGAGAGATTTAATCGCACTGAAATTAAAAAAAAAACACTCACAAAAGTCGGATAAAACACTTTCTGAAATGATCTTGGCAGGTAACTCACGGTTCTTTAGGCTGTTGTTTCGGCGTTATTGTGTCCTCTGATAGAAGCCCGGATACGTTGCATAGCTCGGAGACCAATCTCTTCCTGGATCCACTGCCGATGGCACCGTTTATATAACCGCACCACAAAGTAGGCCATTGCAATGGTGAGTATAGCCAACAGCGCGAACATCACAATATTCATCCGCTCCATGTGCTGACCAACATCCTTCAACGTGGCCTGGTTGCTGCCCGCTGCGTTTTGTGTGATGAATACCTCATCTTTTTCCACCTTTGAGTTGCACATCCTTTAGAAACTTCGATGGCTAATGTGTTATTGGTTTAATTTACAAGTAACCGAATTTCGCGGCAAGAGGCAGTAGTTGGCGATTATACTAAAACCCAAGGATATCCTGGCAGGGTCGCCGTGAGATGTTTGGAGTTGTACGGGATGTAGAAATAATAAGTCAGGTTGGCTGCCAATAGTATAATGAATTAGTTACAGTAAGAAACGAGTAAAACGAAGTAAAAGCTATGTCAGCATAACATGTGATACCTAATATAAAGGGGCATACATATATGGTTGTTAATCTAAAGGAGAGTATACACTCCGGCAACCGCAGGAACTGCAGCAAGTTACGTGTAAACAGTGTCCACAAAAAGTGAATTATGCAAGAATCATCAGATTAATGTAGTGTGTTATTCAGAGAGCTCGTTTGCTGACGTAGCAAGCGAACAATGTATTTGTTATAGTGAACAATGTACCGTTACAGTTATAGCTGTGGTTTTGTATTATGATTGTATTTTATCAAGGGATGGCTAATTTTTTTTTTAACTGGCGCTGTCATAGCGGAAACTAGCCGGCCTTTGTGGTGTTATTGATTATTACAGAGTGGACGTCATGACAGCTACCCTTAAACTCATGTGACTTAGTACTAAGTAGGTATATGTTATGTAAAGACGGCTCCGAAACACTCGAGAGACCGCACGTTGTAGATAAGATAGCGTGTAAGCAATATTTTCGCCATATTGTATTGTGTAGTGCTGTACGCACCATTGTAAACCTAATGTATATCAAAATTTAAAATATGTTAAATTTTTGGAGAAAGGGGGAGTGTGATGTAGCGACCCCAGCGATGCGATTTGCTGAATTGCATATTTTGTTATTTGAAGGAACGCCAGCGCCGGGCTCGCCAGTCGCTTACATACGTTCACCTTGCCACGTCATATTTTACGGTACGAATTGTAACTAAGTATTGTGAACCAAATTAAACAGTTTTCATATTCAGTATAAACCAAGTTGCGTATAATTTATCTGGACCCTAAACATAACACGCACAACAATTCTAATGAAGAAATTCGATACATTTTAAAATTTTACTACAAAAAAGGTAAATGAGACGCAAGCCGCGAAAAAAAATTGCGTTTATGGACCTAGTGCAGTGTCTGTGAGGGTAGCACAAATTTGGTTTAATCGTTTTCAATCAGGAAATTTTGATGTCAAAGATGCACGTCGCTCTGGTCGCCCTATTACGGATAAAATGGATGCTATTTTTGAAAAAGTGGAGCAAGATCGGCAAATCAATAGTTACGACGTAGCTGAAGAACTGGGAATTGACCACAAAATAGTTTAGGCGCATTTGAAAAAAACTGGGTACACAAAAAAGCTAGATATTTGGGTACCTCACGAGCTCACTGAAAGAAACCTAATGAACCGTGTACTCATTTGTGATTCTTTATTACGACGTAATGAAACCGAACCATTTTTGAAGAAGCTGATAACTGGTGATGAAAAGTGGATCACGCACGTCAAGAACTTGCGAAAAAGGTCGTGGTCAAAGGCCGGTCAGGCTTCACGGACTGTGGCGAAACCCGGGTTAACTCGCAACAAGGTGATGCTGTGTGTGTGGTGGGATTGGAAGGGCATTATTCATTATGAGCTGTTACCACCAGGCAGGACCATCGATTCTGAACTCTACTGCGAACAACTGATGAGATTAAAGCAAGAAGTTAAGAGAAAGCGGCCGGAATTAATCAACAGAAGGGGTGTGGTTTTTCATCATGATAACGTTAGACCTTACATATCTTTAGCCACTTAGTAAAAATTAAGAGAGTTTGGCTGGGAGGTGTTAATGCATCCGTCCTTGCACCTTTAGATTTCCACCTGTTTCGGTCTCTTCAAAATTCTTTAGGCAGTGTCAGGTTAACATCACGAGAGGACTGCCAAAACCACTTGTCGCGGTATTTTGAGCAGAAGTCCCAAAATTTCTATAGCAATGGGATCATGTCCCTACCTACAAGATGGCAAAAAGTTATCGAACAAAATGGTACCTACATACTTTAGTTAAATGTAAATAAACTATATTAAAAATGTTTTGCATTTTCTTAAAAAACGCGAAGAAACTTTTTCCCCAACCTATTATTATAGAATGCAGTTATGCAAATTTGATCTTTAACACGTAACATAAGGGTAGGTAAGCTTTTGAATACTGTTTTGTCACCATTATGGACTTTTTAATTTTAACAATATTTGTTAAGTCAATTTGGTCTAGCGGTTCCATCCGTGAACCTATGTCAACATGGTTGCAAATTCAAAACTAAACTTCCACTTCTTGTTACTTTATGTTTAAAATATTCAATTATAATTTATTAATTCAAATTATTATTTATATGAAAATAAATTTATTAATTTAAATTAACTATTTAAATATAATAACAACAGAAATAAAAAATAATAATGATTATGATAACGCTAAATATAAAAAAATTGAAAACGACGTTGTTAAAAATTTTCGCGCTTAGTCACTGCAATTGTGCGTAGACAGGTAATAGTTTTATTGTCACAGTTAATTTTTATTTTCCTACCATTAACTTTAGTAACATTTGACTACCAGTTTTATAATGAATACGCATATTTGTCTTTTAACTATCCACTTATTACAAGTTAGGTGAAAATATTACCTATTCAGAAATTTTATTTTTGAATGATGTATCCGTCTATAGTTGTTTACAATAATGTAAGAAATACTTATTATTGAATAGATTCTAAATTAAAAGAAATTCTTGACGCAGGATTTGAAATTACAATTTTCTCGTCATTATTCACAAACCACGAGACCAGATCTACTTGAATGTAATCGTTAAAATAAACTATTAGCGGCAATGGCACTAATTATATTACAATAATCTTTTAAACTTTTAGTCTTACAGCATAAACATCAAAATTGCATAGCAAAAAGTTATAAGTATCCTAACGCTAAGGTTTTAAAGATCAAATTTGCATATCTGTATTATTATTGTATTTGTTCATCGAGTAGCGCTAGTCTGACAAACTCTTACAAAATAAATAATCCTTAATGTTACAAGGATTCAAGTTACGGAGGGTTCAAATTTGTTCGTTTTAAGGGTGGGTCAGGTAACATCATCATCATCATCAATTCAGCCGAAATACGTCCACTGCTGGACATAGGCCTCCCCCAGGCGTCGCAACATCAGTGGCGGTAGCTTCATATAAGCCCAAATGCCTTACTAAAATGCTCGATAGAGAATCAATATCAAACCTGAACTATTTAAAAGTTCGCGCGCTTAATTCTTATCAAAATAACACAAAGTATCTACCTATGCCACACTACTTCACATAGCGATTGGTCGCGCGCAGAGTTTCGCATTTGCAGTTGCAGTATCTACATATAGCTATCTCGCTTACACGCACCGGCTTTTACCGGGTTTTCAAATACTATATCTGTCTCTTTCGCACTTATAGCGATGTGCCGTATAACGAGTTAGAAACTTGTGCGTCTTTGTAGACGATCAGTTTGAAGATTTAAGCAGGGCATGCGTGTGAAGTTGCAACTCTGCAGTGTTGCCGTTTTAGCGACGTTGTGAGATCTTGGAGATTTTTAACGAGTTTGGAGACTTTTTTTAAGATTTAGCTACAATAAAAACTAGCGACTTTTGAAAATAACGAATATAAATATTCAAGCAATATCTTAAAAATAAAAAAATTTCTACATCTAGCTAGATTTTTCATATAACTGGCGACTTTTTTTTGCCAAATGACAACACTGCACCGACCCGAGTGCAACTCACTTCAGTTCATATCTCTTAGTAGTCTGTGCTTCAGTTTCATTTGCTTGAATGGGAAAAGTTTTGTTAAAGTTTTTTGTGTTTTCTTAGATTTTCTCAGTGATACAATTGTTTTGGTGACTTACCTACAACAATGGTGGTAATTAACAGTAAAAACAAGGTACCTTGTGAGGATTTAAAATGCGTTCAAGTTTTGATTGGCGAAGATAAGGTAAAATCTTTAAACTTTGCTCAGAAAAAACAGTTAATTTCTTCATTAAAACCGACGCCTAATCTGTCTATTTCTCAGACTAGTAAATCGCTTAAACGAAAATTTAATAGATCAGTGTATAAAACTAGTTGGATTGTTGGCTGTTCGCACACTAATAAGTTGTATTGCTGGTGTTGCATATTTTTTTCGAATGAAGATTCCGTTTGGAATACATCTGGTTACAATGATTTAAATAACATATCTGGCGCCATTAAAAGGCACGCAAATTCCCATAAACACCTGTGTGCAATGGTTTCTTTCGGTAATTTTGGTAAACAACGAATTGAGACATCTATATCACGCCAGTTATCTGAGGAAATTTCAAAATATAACACGCGCGTTGATAACAACCGTAGTGTATTTCAAAGATAAGTCGATATTGTTTGTCATTTAGCACAACAAGAACTTCCTTTAAGAGGTCATGATGAGTCCAAAACTTCATTAAATAAAGGCAATTTTTTAGAACTGGTCTCGTTAATTTCAAAATACGATGTCGTTTTAGAAAAGCATATGCAGCATCAGGAAAGTGACAAACCGGGGCCGAGTTATTTATCTAACAAAATTTAAAACGATATTATTCATTCCGTAGCCGATGTGATGCAAACTTGCATCTATTACGAAGTTAGGCATACAAAATTTGTTTCAATTATTATTGACGAAACCTCCGATGTTAGTCATAGAGAACAACTGTGCTTGATTCTGAGATATTATTATAAAATGAAATTCATGACCGTTTTTTGGGCTTTCTTAATGTTTCGGAAAGTCGCACAGCAGACTCACTCTCTAATATTATTTTAGAATTATTTAATAGACATGATTGCATCGCAAAATTAGTAGCGCAAAGCTATGACGGTGCTAGTGTAATGTCTGGTGTAAGAAATGGAGTGCAACTAAAAGTTAAAGATGTTTACAATTGGTACAAGCAATTTACATTTGGTGTAATGCACATATTTTGGCCTTAGTGTTGTCTAAATCATGCAATAGAATTCAGGAGGTTAGTATTCAGTAATAGAATACAGTTCACCGAAATAACCCAATTATGTCCAATCACAAAAACAGAAATTAAATATACATCGAGCCCAAGATCAATAAAATATGGTGTACCTCAAGGGTCGATACTAGGACCACTACTATTTCTCATTTATATAAATGATTTACCTAAAACTATTCAGCACCCTATGATTTTATTTGCAGATGACAGTACGGCTCTTTTCACAAATAACAAAAATAAAAACCATGAACAAGAAATAAATGATGCCTTATCTAAATTAATAAATTGGCTAACAATAAATAATCTAAAAATAAATCTTGCAAAAACCCATTATATGAATTTCAAAAATAAAAACGCAAAATCAGTTCCATTATCAATTCAGTACAATAATGCAACTGTATCAGAGGTTACAAGTACAAAATTTCTAGGTTTCTATATAGATTCTAATATGTCATGGAAAACACATGTAAATAGTGTATGTAGCAAATTGAATCAATTCTCTTATGCCCTCTACATGCTCAAAAAAGTATCTAACCAAAATACACTACTTAATGCCTATCATGCCTATGTGGGGTCCACGCTATCTTATGGGATACTATATTGGGGACACTCAACCGATAAAGAAATTGCGTTCAAGGCACAAAAAAGTGTATTAGATCAATATGTGGGATACACCAAACAGATTCATGTAAACCTCATTTCAAAAACCTCAAGATATTAACCCTCCCTGCTCTATATATCTATGTGGCCTCAATTCTTGTTAAATCAAACATCAGTAGCTATGACACATTGACAAGCAGTAGACTTAAAAATATATTACGCAATGAAACATCCCACACTACAGTGTATAGCAATAGTATTTTTTGTATGAGCATAAAAATATATAATAAGTTACCCATAGATATTAAGAACCTAAATTCAATTTGTATTTTTAAAAGGAAGCTAAAAGACTTCTTGATTAATAAGACATATTACACTGTAAAAGAATTCCTCGAAGAAAAATAGTAATTTAATATATTAAATGATTGTGATACTTAATATAATTTGATATAAATTAGTATAAGAATTGTATAGTATAAAATAAATGTATGAATAATGTTAATTAATATAATTTAATGTAAACTGTATATGTAACTGTAATATTGAGTATAACCATTTAAATTGCAATGCCTTAACAGGCAACTAAATTCTAAGAACCTACCTTATGTTAACATCTTCAAAATTCTGTACACTTAGTTCGCAATAAAGAATTTGAATTTGAATTTGAAAATTTGAATTAGTTTATTTTTTTCAGCCCTTCAGGCTTTGTGTAATTTTTTTAGTAATAGTACAAAACGAGCTGCTTTTTACGATACTCATTGCAGCAAAAAATTGCCTAATGCTCCCGCAACTCGTTGGACATACATGTCGCGAGTTGTAAACACGGTTTTTGAACAAAAAATTAAACTTATTGAGTTGTTTTCTGATCTGTGCGTCAATCCACAGAACTGGGACGGGGATACGATTTTAGCTGCGGAGAATTTTGAAAACACTTTGCGATCTTTTAATTTCAATTTTTCTTTTTATTTTTCATCGGATATTTGAAAAAACTGACTGCTTGTACAATATTCTACAAAAATCACAAGTTGATGTCGGTTATTGTATTAATAAAATAAAGGATTTTCAGGCATGGTTACGTGCTGAATTTCAATCCGAATTTGATCAAATTTATGAAAATACGTTGCAAAATAACTCGGCTCCTGGTTTGAGACGCAACGTACGCTGTGCAAAAACGGAATACAGACGACTTTTTGTAGAAGTAATTGATAACGTTAATACCGAAATTACTGACCGATATTCTGAAATTTATAAATTAAAGCTTTTCCAACTGCTCAACAACAAAAAATTTGACAATTATCACTCACATTTTCCTACAGAGGAATTAGATTCATTATTTGACATTTATAAAACTATTTCGACAAACAAACATTAAAAAGCCAATTGATTTGCTTGTATTCTAGTCCTGATCTGAAAGATCGTAATGTTTTCGAATTAATTGATTTCATTCATGAGAATAACCTCGAAGATGCCTTTCCCGAGCTGTTAAAGTTAGCGTATCTTGTTGTAACTATTCCGGCTACCAGTTCTTCCGCGGAACGTGCTTTTTCGTCTCTTAAACGTATGCATACCTATCTGAGAAATACACAAGGTCAAGAGCGTCTTTCCGAATTATCAATGATAGCTATTGAAAAACAGTTGTTGGTTTTTCAAGCATTTTACTCTGATGTAATTAAATTATTTCTTAAGAAAGATAGACGATTCCAATTAGAATATAAATAATTTATTTAAATTCCTTATTACATTCTATCTAGCTATTTTTTAACTTTCTGTTTTGTTTTTTTTTTTCGTCTGTAACCTGTTAGTCCTGTTACGAAGCAAGCAACTACTTATCATTGCTTTGTTCCCTCAAGCAAAGAAGCAAACCAAACGGCTTTTTTTAAAGCCACCGGAGGTATGCAATTGCTGATATGTTTATTATATTCAATCTAGCACTAGCATGCCTTCAGTGTGCTTTGGTTACCTCATTCACCGCACGACAAGCAAGAGTGAAATTGAAGAAAGAAGAGGAAAGAAGAAGATGGATGAATTCACTTTTAATTTATTATACCTAACCAGTAGTCTATGAGAAAATTGCGATGATACATACGTAGGTACCTACATACTCAGTCGAAAAGTGAACATTTTTTTTTTTTTGTATGATATCGTTTTAAATTTTATTGGGCTTGCCTTATTTTGAAACCCTAGGCACGCCACTGCGCCACATTGACCGATCCCGTGCGTCTCACATCCAGCGCCTTCCTGCAACCTTAACCAGGTCATCAGTCTACCTAGTGGGAGGCCTTCCGATCCATCCGACGATACGTTATCGTCTTCCGGTTCACGGTCGCCATTCCAGAACTTTTCGGCCCCATCAGCCATCCGTTCTGCGAGCAATGTGCTCTGCCCACTGCCACTTAAGTTTGGCAATTCTTCGGGCTATATCTGTAACTTTGGTTCTCCTGCGGATATCATCATTTCTGACGTGATCACGCAGGGAAATGCCGAGCATAGCCCTTTCCATTGCCCTTTGGGTGACTTTGAGCTTTCTGATAAGGCCCATTGTGAGTGACCACGTCTCGGTTCCATAGGTGATCACTGGCAACACACACTGGTCATAGACTTTTGTCTTGAGACGCTGCGGTACATTGGACGGGAAGATACCACGCAACTTCCCGAACACCGCCCAGCCGAGTCGGATTCAACGGTTGATCTCTTTCTCGAAATTAGACCTACCCTAAACGGTCCAGCCGTTTGTCCCAGGTAGACATAATCGTCTACAACTTCGAGTGTAGAGTCTCCGACCTTGATAGGAGTGGGTGTTACATGGGCATTCAACATGATCTAGGTTTTGTCAATGTTAATTTTAAGACCCACTCTTTCAGAAGCTCTACTGAGGTCATCGAGCATTTTACTGAGGCTCTCCATGGTCTCAGCCATGACCACTATGTCGTCTGCAAATCGAAGGTGAGTAATGTTCTCGCCATTAACGTTGATGCCCAGCCCCCTCCAGTCCAGAACCTTGAAGACATCCTCCAGTGCAGCAATGAACAGTTTCGGAGAAATGATGTCTCCCTGTCTCACGCCGCGCTGGAGAAGAATTGGTTTCGAGGTCTGATCCTGAAGACGGACTGACATGGTGGCGTTTTTGTACAACACTTCAACACCTCAATGTACCGGTAGTCGATCTGGCACCGTTGGAGAGACTGCAGTACAGCCCAAGTCTCGATCGAATCGAAGGCTTTCTCGTAGTCCACAAACGCTAAACAGAGAGGCAGGTTATACTCTTCGGTATTTTGTATAACGTGCCGTAGCGTATATATGTGGTCTACGGTGCTAAAGCCTTTTCGGAATCCGGCTTGTTCGGGGGGCTGGAAATCGTCAAACCTGCGCGCGAGACGATTCGTGATGACTCTTGAAAACAACTTGTAGACATGGCTAAGAAGTGAGATGGGCCTATAGTTCTTCAGCCGGGCATTGTCGCCCTTCTTGAAGAAGAGTACCACCACACCCCTGCACCATGCCTGTGGCGTTTTGCCCTCGAGTATGACGGAATCAATAAACTTCTGAAGGGCCCTAAGGACCGGTTTGCCACCCGCCTTCAGGAGTTTGGCCGTAATTCCGTCATCACCCGGCGCCTTGTTGTTTTTGAGCTGTTTCAGAGCCATCCTAATCTCGTACAGGCTGACGTCCGGGATATCTTCGGTAAAGTGCCGGGTCAATCTAGCTCTTGGGTCGTTTGCTAGACTCGCAACGGGCTTGCTGATCGATGTGTACAACTGTCCATAGAATGTCTTGATCTCCCTGAGAAGCTCCGGTTTGGCAGATACGATCCTGCCATCGTCGGT
The DNA here is from genome assembly GCA_964057195.1 of Orthosia cruda. NCBI lineage: Eukaryota > Metazoa > Arthropoda > Insecta > Lepidoptera > Noctuidae > Orthosia > Orthosia cruda. The sequence goes on from OZ059828.1 coordinate 18,127,038, forward strand.
CTTCAGTTTCGTGAGTTGGATCTGCCCAATAGCCAGATCCCTTGCAAACACCTTGGAGCCTTTATTTTGTTCGATCGCGACTTTAATACGCTCGGTATTGAAGCGGCGGAGGTCTCTTTTCAAGGATTTAGAGATCTGTCTATTGAGCTGCCGGTATTTGCACGCCTCTTCTGAAGACTGCAGGATCATCTCATGCCTCTCCTTCATAAGCTTGGGGGTATGATCAGAGAGCTTTTTGTTTCTATCTGTACGACGGGTCTTGAAAACTTAGACCCGACCGTATGGATAGCTTCCACGAACCCGTTGCTGTATTCATCCACGGAGCTCCCTAAGCACTCGAAACGATTCTGGAGTTCGAGCTGAAAGCTCTCGGGGTTTTGGACCTGGATCTGTGCTGGCCGGAGCGTGGACTTCATCAGTCGACACTTTTCAAGCTTAATATTAATGTTCAATGTGCCTCTTACCATGCGGTGATCGCTCCCGGTTTTTACCGAATTGATCACAGAGACATCATTGAACATTTGCTTCTTGGTTGACATGCTGAAGTCGATCTCATTTTTTTTGCACCATCGGGGCTCTGCCAGGTCCACTTCCTGTGTTCACGCTTTGTAAAGAAGGAGTTCATCATAAAGAGGCCCTCCTTCTCCATAAAACTAGCCAGTAGGTGACCCCGGTGGTTCCGTTGTCCAACTCCAAATTGCCCCACTTGCAGCTCATCCTCGTCTCGTTTGCCCAGTTTCGCATTAAAGTCCCCCATGACAACGGTGAAGTGAGTTTTGAAACCATGCATGGCTCTGGAGATATCCTCATTCATGGTCTCTACCTCATCATCGGGGTGTGCCGAGGTTGGGGCGTAGACCTGTATGACCTTCAGCGAATATCTTGAGGATATTCTGAGTATAAGGTACGCAACCCTGGTCGACACACTCTCGATCTTCACCACGTTGTTCACAAGGGACTTGTGGACGATAAACCCGACACCACCCTGGGACTGCCGGTCACCCTCTCGGAAATAGAGCAGGTTACCGGATTTGAGGATTATCGAGTCCTCCCCCTCTCTTCGGACTTCAGATAACCCTATAATACTCCATCGCAACCTGCTCAATTCCTCTTCGAGTTCGGTGACCTTCTCGTCGGTCCGAAGTGTGTGCGTGTTGTACGTTGCCAGGTTCAGTCGTCGGTGATTGTTGGGGTAGCCGGATCTCGTCCGGAGATTCTTAGCACCCCTTGCCATGCCGTAGCCTCGACTGCTACCGTAGTCGAGAGTAGGTAAGCTGCCGGGTACTAGGGGCCATTTTTTATTTGTGCTATTCATAGGGTGGGTTTTGCCATAATCGCCACGCTTGGCAGGCGGGTTGGCGATCGCAGTTTGGTTGTTATAGAAGCACAGAGAACGCTGCTGCCCATTCTCTGGTTTGTCTCTTAGTCGCCTCTTACGACACCCACGGGAAGACATGGGATGGTGAAATTCTTTACGTCCGGCACCATACGGAACGAAAGTAACAGCTATTACCGAATGTAGACGTAATATAGTATAGTATGGTACCATTCCGGTAGTAAATTCCTTTGTAATAATAAAACACTTTTCACGCGAGACAAGACACGAGCAGAACCCAGTATAATTAAAAACCTGCTAAGGAATATAGCATAACAAAGATATGAGCACTCTATAATTCGCGGATCTTTCTTTTATATTTAAATAATTGTTTTGTCAAGAAGTGTCATTTACACGGAATGTAATAGCGATTATATTCTACAGCAATTTTCCTGTTTTCTTTTGGGTTCCTGAAAAAGGTATAGGAACCTTATTAAGGGTGCTTTTTAATTTTTTATTATATTAGACCTCATCAAGGATAACCAACGCTTGCCGAGGTCAGTCCGTGAAATCGTCAAACCTGCGCGCGAGACGATTCGTGATGACTCTTGAAAACAGCTTGTCACCCTTCTTGAACAAGAGTACCACCACACCCCTGCACCATGCCTGTGGCATCCTCCCCTCGAGTATGACGGAATCAAACAGCTTCTGAAGGGCCTTAAGGAACGGTTTCCCACCCACCTTCAGGAGTTCGGCCGTGATTCCGTCATCATCCGGCGCCTTGTAGTTCTTAAGCTGTTTCAGAGCCATACTAATCTCATACAGGCTGACGTCCGGGATGTCTTCGGTACAGTGTCGGGTCAATCTAGCTCTAGGGTCATTCGCTAGATTCGCGACGGGTTTACTGGTTGAAGTATACAACTGCCCATAGAATCCCTCGATCTCCCTCAGAAACTCCGGTTTGGCGGATACGATCCTGCCATCATCGGTCTTCAGTTTCGTTAGCTGGCTCTGCCCAATAGACAGATCTCTTGCAAAGACCTTGGAGCCCTTATTCCGCTAAATCGCGTCTTTAATACTTTCGGTATTAAAGCGGCAGAGATCGCTTTTCAAAGACTTTTAGATCCGTCTATTTAGCTGCCGTATTTCAACGCATCGTCTGAAGTCTGCAGGATCTTCTCACGCCTCTTCTTCATGAGCTTGAGAGTAGGAACAGAGAGCTTGTTGTTCCTATCTGAACGGCGGGTCTTGAAAAACTTAGACCCAACCGTATGGACAGCTTCCACGAACCCATCGCTGTATTCGTCCTCAGAGCTCCCTAGGCACTCAAAACGATTCTGGAGTTCGAGCTGAAAGGTCTCGGGGTTTTGGACCTAGATCCGAGTTCAGCAATCTTCTCGTCGGTCCGGAGTGTTCGCGTGTAATACGTTGCCAGGTCCAGTCGTCGGTGTTTATTGGAGTAGCCGGGTCTACTCCGGAGATTCTTTGCACCCCTTGCCACGCCATCGCCTCGGCCGCTACCGTAGCCGAGCGAATACGGGCTGCCAGGCACACGGAGCCTTTTTATTATGTGTGCTATTCATTTTGGTTTGGGGGGGTTTGCAATAATCGCCACGCTTAGCAGGCGGGTTGGCGATCGCAGTTTTTTGGTAAAGTGCACAGAACGCTGCTGCCCATTCACTGTCATTTACCGCACTTTAAAGATCAGCAGTCCATTTTTGTTGCCAGTGTAAAAATATCAAATTAATTATTGCCAACACAGAAAAATGACTCGGTGTGCTCAATTTAATATAAAAAACCGGCCAAGTGCGAGTCGGACTCGCGCATCGAGGGTTCCGTACAAACCTCAGCTTAAAGGTTTATAGACCTGAGTATTTGATATGCATTTCAATTTAATACCTCAACGCGTTCTTGAGGAAAGGGGTAGTTAATAGTTTAAAATTATTATAAGTATTTTTATTATATGATGTAACTAAATTTTTTATTGTTTTCGCAATTTTTCATTTATCAGTGCTATAAGACGTTGCTTCGTACCAAATTTCAAGATTCTGAGTTCACGGGAAGTATCCTGTAGGTTTTGATTCCCTTGCGAGTGTCGAAAATTGGCGGAAATTTGCGGCATAAAAGGCTGTACCTTTTGATTGCATTGGCTCAGAAGTTTGATTTTTCACAGCTTTAAGGGACAGGCCGGGTAGACCTGAGTATTTGATATAAATTTCAGCTTGATACCTCCACGCGTTCCTGAGAAAAAGAATATTGATAGTCACAGAGACGGACGGACGGACAACAAAGTGATCCTAAAAGAGTTCCGTTTTTTTCTTTCGAGGTATGGAGCCCTGAAAATCGCTAATACTAGTTTCTTAGGTTCATGATTATCTCTCCTAAAATACTTTCTCATAGGTAGGAGACATATGCCTCTCCAATCGCTCGCATCTTGATTACCGGCAGCTCTTAAAAACGGCGCCATCTTTTTTTTTCAAAATAACTATAATGCTCTATCTTCTCTTTCTAATCACTTTCTCACTGCTGAGAATTGTGACTCCGTTTCTGACTGTCAACGGTTTTCTCCATCTGTTACGATCAGCAGCCTGTTGGAGTTCGCGCTGATCGGTATCTTCAGGTTCTCCGATATTTGATTGACCACCGTTTGGACTTTAATTATTACATAAACAACTCATAATTCCTCTTTTCGGTCACTATTTTCTTATGACAATCAATTTCTCGTACTTCTCATAAATAAAAACTCTGCTAAGCTACGCCTTATTAGATTCCAAATCACGCTACCTCACACAAAAACACCTCCTCAGTGACCTACCCACAAACAGGTCCAAATATCAATGGTATCCAACTCATTTCGATTCTAATCTCATTTCACCCTAAGAAGTTTCATAGTACCAGGGACATTCTACTCTACGTTCTCAGGCGAAAAACTGTCTCCGTTTTGAAAGTAAAAAAAGGTTCCTATATAAAATGATATTTAATGCATAATACTTGAAGACATTTATTTGATCAAATCAAATCGACATATGGGACCGAAAAGTTCTGGAGTTGGGACCACGTAAAGCCTTGTAGTACGTACTAGGTGGACCGATGTCTTGGTTATGGTTTCGGGCATCTGCTGGATGAGAGAAGTACAGGAGGTGACGACAGTTGGGGGAGGCCTATATTCAGCAGTGGATGTCTTTCGGAAAAAAATATGATGATGAAATAAAATCATTTGCTGAACCTACCGTATATATTACGAGCTAACTATTAATTTAATAATTAGATACATGGTAACAAGCTTGTTATTTTTTGGCAACACATTCATTTTTCAGTACTTGCAAATCATTCCTTAGATAGTAGAATGGCCCAGCCAATGGTACAAGGCAACAAACTTAATTGTAATTCAAATCAATGTCTGGTATAGGCCATGTTAGTGTCATTCAAACTGAATTAGGCTGGTACGCGAGTATTCGGAGACCTGGCTGACTTCCAACTAGTAAGGCTAGTTTCCTATTTTATATCGATTTTATTTGTATTGGTAGTATACTGCGAGATTTTAGGCGCATGTAGTAGAACCTATACTTGGAAGTTATTAAGTCTGTTATGGACCTTGTCCGCACACCAAGGGACTCTACGAAAGTCGGTGGCACAATGATCACGAGCTGCCGTGCACAGCGAGGCTCAACTAACAGGCGTTGCATAGAAGAGGTCCCGAGGTGGTCGTTTGAGAGGTCATTGGGGTATTTTCCCTAAAAGTGCAGGCGCCTTTTGAAGGTTTTCCCCTGTTAACAAAAAAAGGCCTGTAAGATCCCAATGCTAGCCTAGGCTACCTTCCTCTGTCTCCCTTTTCCATTAAACTAATATGAAAACATGTATTAATAGCGTTTGTAATGGTTTTCGGTTTTCATTCCCAAATAAAATTAAATATATTTTGTCCAAAATTGATATCGGTTTACTCAACAATCGGACTCAGTTCTTGTAACATTGACGTAATAATATCGAGGCCATCGGTTATCGTTTAATCGTTTGTTTTATCGATAAAACATTGGCACTTCATTAGCTGATGCGTAATTGGTGATTGGCTCTTCCATTGGTTTGGTGGTTGAAAGAGAGATCGTTGAGCGTGGTTTGGGGTTCGATTCTAAAATCGGGCAAAGTGTTAATAGGTTTTTTTTTATTAGGAATTGCTTGACAGCACAATGTCTGGTTAAGAAATCAGTTACAGTCATCTTCTATGACATGGAAAATCATACATGAGTATGAGAAAATAATTGTAATAATAACTGTGGATGTAGTAGATACGTTCACCTCTATTGTTCTCCGTCTTCGGGAAAGACAGACGTTTTATTAAGTTATGAAACAGACTTCTTGGTCTTATGGTTGCAAACTACTAACCATGATTTACCTGGTTCAAATCCCCGTGTTATTAGGATTTTCCATGTGAATTGCTGCCATTGCTCCCCAGATTAACCGGTTGATGGCTGTGTGTCGTCATGTTACATTAGAAGCCCCTTGTAATAAAATAATCATAAGTACTTAATGGTTAATGTGGGTGTGTGTACTTAGAAACACTGCCTATCTCTTCGGGAGATCAGAAGTGAATCACTTGAATTTTCCAAATGCTCTCATTGGACATAGTTCGCGGTTTCGGTCCAATCGTATGTTTTAACGATAAAACTCCGATACTTCATTAAGAGTTCGTAATTGATGACGTAATTGTGAGGTGAAGAACAAATAGTTGTTTTAAATCATGTGCGATCAAGCGAATTTTTTTTAATGAGCTGGAAAGTTTAAATTGACCGAAAATGGTACAAAAAAGGAATACTTGAATACGAGTTGTTATTAACAAAATTTCCATGAATAGGCTAAGGCACCAGGAGCGAGCTTGTCGCCCAGAGCCCACCAATGCTATAGTCGAATGATCTGAGACTACAAGGTCAAGGACAAGCATCAGAAAAGTGACATTTTATCAAGGAAAGCGTGGCGATAGCGATTGGAATGCCAAAAATGTATGGGAACGTCAAACGCTATCGAAATATCACGTGACATAAAAACCTTTAAAAAGTATAAAATTAAGCCTTGTACTCGTGTCGGGATCCCTTTTTTTTGCATACATTTCTTTTTCCTAATAGACTTTGGCATAACTGTTTTGGCATTATTCATTTCGCCATAATAATTCTTTGCCATATTTTTTTTGCCATACTGTTTATGTTGGCATAATTATCTTGAAGGCTATTTTTTTTCGGAATAATTTTAATTCGCATAATGTCACTAGCTCTAATAACTATTAGCATAATAGTATTAAAGCATAAAACATAATAGGAATAACGGAAACAAATATGAGTTTTTTTACGTATTTTATTTTGAATTTTCATGCAAATAATAAATCATAATTATATAATATTCATTTCATTAAATTTTTAATTTTTTTTATGTAACGTTGCCCCACACTAGGAATTTCTTATAACTGTCCGATATTATGTAACTGTCATGTATTACAAATTATTAATTAATTAATTAATAGTCATGCATCTGACAATAATCACTTTTTGATAAGGTAGGCGTGTTTTTTAATTTTTTAATTATTTTATTGATTTATTTTAGGTTTATATTTTTAGCAATTGCTTGTAAATATGCAAGTTTCGAAGTATATAATTTTTTTAACCTGTCAAAAAAAACCATGGCTCCCAGGGTATCAAAAACCTAGCTGACAGAAAGGAGCGAGCGCAGTACTGCGCGAACGACGACATTTTTGACAGAAAACGAGAGACAATTAAAAATGCGAACGAAGCGAGCGCCAGCGCGACGAGCGAGAAAAAAAAATATAATCATAGTTTAATAATTATTTATTTATATTGTACAAAAATGTGTATTAGTGTCTAAGACTTTTCGAGTTAATTATTATGCGTATTTGTTATGCTTAACAAAATATGTTTTAATATCATTATGCGTAAACATATTTATGCTTTAGAATATTATGCTTAAACGTTATTATGATTCGAGTAATTATGCTAAATAAGAATATGCGTAATCTGTTATGCGAAAATAATGTTATGCGTAAATATAGTTAGGGTAAACAAAAGTATGCCATGTTATATTATGTCTAAAGTTTTTATGCAAATGGATAGGGAACCACTCGTGTCTGGGGACTAAGGAGGCTTATTTTTTTACTTTTTAGAAGTTTTTGGTAGTCGGACGGTTTTTATTTTTTTACGACTTGGTGTGTTAATTGATAAATGTTTAGGTGGGATAGTGCTCAAGCGCGGGCCCATCGAATTTAAAAAAGAAGTATCATATTATGGAAAGCCATTGTATCTATCAAAAGAATTTACGTATTATAAAGTAAAGAACAAAAATATTATTCATTTTTATATGCCCCAGTAATCTACGATCATGTTTATTTATTCACATTTAATATAACATTAACGTGATTGATATTAATTTAATAATCAATATTTACCCGTACTTATTAATACATTCCTCACGCTACAGTCTCTCATGTTGATTCCAATGAATTCAATATAATTTACTGTGAGTTGATTCAATATTATAATTAATTAATTTCCCTCCGGTCACGATTTGCGAGCTTACCACAGAATACATTGGTGCAGAAGCTCAGCTCCATACAATGAGCAAAATGCACGCACACATAGACAATCTTCACGTACATAGAATGCAAGCGTACTCGTGACTATCATTTTTGTTACAAATCGCCGCCGAATGAAGCCGACCTTATGTACTTTTTTATTTTATTGGTTTGTGTTCCGTAATCACTAAAGTAATTTAAATAGGGACAGCCGTGATTGGCTGGAAAATACCAATGTCTTGTACCTATTGTTCTGTGAGAGTTTTAATTGTTTTATAAAGCGTGTAGCTTTTCTATTCACCTTCAGACTTCAATTTAACCAACTAAAGGATTTCGGTAATGTTGTTGAGCATTCTGTTTTTACTATTATGGTCCTACCTTTCAGGGCGGTGACCATAAGCTCTTAGAGTAAGGTACATCTGTTTCTTTTTTTCAGTTGAACTATGTTAGTTTAAACACTTCAGGCGGTAAGCGGGGGCAGGTCTGTTTGTTTGCCACTCTTTGGCATAAAAAGTAAGATAGTCTTCTTTTTCTTCTTCGTGTCGAAGTTTCCATGTTCAATATTTTATTTATATTTTGTGCTTCAATCAGAACTCAGCCATGCCAACCCTAGCGCTGATGAATGCACGGTAATCAAAAAAGCTTGTTTAACTCCTTAACTACCAGGTGACCGACAAACAATAAATTTTCTATTGTGTCTTATTGTCTGAGGCTCTAGACAAGTGGCATTCGATGTCAGCAAAGGCGATAGTCGAAATGTCAAAATGTAAAAGATTGATCAAGTGATTTTTCGATATCGCTTTTCAATCCCAAACAATTTTGCCTTTATGATAATCGCTATCACCACACTTTTGATGATAGATTGTCATTTTTCTAGGGCCTGAAGTGTTGAAAAATATTTTCTATATAATACTTGCTTAAACAGTAAAATGTACCTACATAAAAATAATACAAGTAGGTAGTAACCTTCCTTCCTAATCTATATATATAAAAGGCAATGTCCCGACTGACATATCAATGCCTAGCCTAAACCACTAATGATAGAAGTTTGAAATTTTGGGAGGATTTTGAGTTTATACTGTAGGCGTCATTTAAGAAAGGATTTTTGGAAATTCATCCCCTAAAGGGGTAAAATAGGGGTTTAAATTTTGTATGAAACTCTGTCATTTTTTATTTGAAATTAATGATATGTGGTATTTAGCATCTAAATTTAAAATAATAAAATACGTATTTCGAGATTTTTTGAATTTCATTCCTTAAAGGGTTAAAAAGGGTTGTTAAAGTTTGTATGAAAAATAAATTGTTTATTGTCGAAATTACTTGAAAATTAGTATTTATGCTCTTCAATACAATTAAAGAAATACGTATTTAAGGATTTTGTGTATTTCATCCCTTAAAGAGGTATAATGGGGTTTTAATGTTTGTATGACAAATTAATTGTTTATTCTCAAAATTACTTGATATATAGGATTTCTGCTCTTCTATACAATTAAAGAAACAGGTATTTAAGGATTTTTTAAGTTTTATCCCTTAATTCGGTTTAAAGGGGTGTTAACGATTGAATGAAAAATAAATTGTTTATAATCGAATTACTTTAGGATTAGTATTTATGCTCATGAATACAATTAAACAAATACGTATTCAAGGATTTCTTGAACTTCATCCCTTAAAGGGGTGTTAAAGTTTGAATGTAAAATAAATTGTTTTTATCAAAATACTGCACAAAAATATTATAGAGGCCACTGTGATTACCAGATGTGCTCGAGGGAATCAGTTTTATACCTCGAATACGTGGTGGTACCCTCTGACTATGTCTTTGAGTTTTAACGATTACAATCGAGGTCTGCGTTGAAAGATCATAAATTAAACTCAGGGTCAGTAATTAAGGCAAAGATTTAAAGGAAATTACTTCTCACACGGGCAATTCTACTTTGCCTGTTCCAGAGTCAGTACTAATAGCAGTCTGATCATTTCGGCACCAGACAGAAAAACCACCAATGCGGTATACACGATGCGTGCTTACTTAAATTCTAACTTCCTGATGACGACTTTGTTAGCGTGAGCAAATTGGAGTAACCATATCTAGACTGTACAGGATCGCGCAAAACTCATCACTCTATCGGCAGATGCTATAATTTTTGCATATGGTGGTAAAATGTCAGTTCTGTTTCGACACTTATGAAGTAAACTGATGCAAAAAACATTATTACAAAAAATAAAATGAATGAATGAATTTACTTCCAAATAAAAATACTACAAAATGAAAATAACTTTAATTTTGGCAATCTTTGTGCCTGTTTTTGTCTCTTCGTTATATCGATACCCCTATACGTACCCCTTTAAAGCGTACTGGCGTGATGTTATGTTATGAAATGGCGTAAACAACAAACAGTCATGCAAATGCTGCAATCCCGAGAGATTTGCCGTTGTTTATTCTGTTATGTTGTATATCTCCGAAGTTTTTCATCAGATCTTCACCAAATTTGAATGGGTTCAATTTGGGAACATACTATTTCAAACAGAAAATATTTTTTTAAATCGGTCTACAATTGGCGGAAAAATCGGTGAACATAAACAAAAAAAAAATATACAACCGAACATCTTCACTTGAATGAATGAATATACAGCCTCCTCCTTTTTGGAAAGTCGGTTAAAAAATATAGCTGGTAACGTCCAAGCGCGTGTAATCTACGTCAAGCCATTCTAAATCGCGACCACGGGGAAGGAAATTTTTCATCGAAAATCATCACGAGCAAGCTCTGTGAATATGTGAATAAGCAAAATTATCATTTCTGTGGCACCGAAAATCTCCGTATAATCCAGGAAAAGTCACACCCTACGAAGTTATTGCATGGTGAGTTGTTTGTGCTGGAGGCGTCATCGGGCCACCAAACGACTACTGTGATCGACAAGGTCACATAGCCATGATCAACGTCTTTCTCTATCCTTAAAATGAATAAATTGGAACTGGAGAAGATGTGGTTCCAACAGGATTGAGCAACGGCGCTTACTGCACGAGCCACAACCAAAATTCTGAGGTCTGCAATACCAGGTCTTTCAATGGCCGGTAAGATAGCCTGATTTAACAGTTCCAGACTTCTTCCTGCGGTTTTTTTTTAAGTCATTAGAATATGTCAATTAGCATCAGACTCTTGAAGTCCTCAAAGATAATATCCGCCGGAAGTTCTGCCAAGACTAATGGAAAATGCCATAAATTGGGCCCGAATGTTTATCGATTATGGTGGCGGCCACTTAGCCGTATCATTTTATTGATAAAATTGAATAAAGAAAATTAAGAAACCAAATAAACATTATCCAAAAGCAGAACCAAAGTTTTCCATGCATAAAAAAAATTACAGCTGAAGAACATCGGGTGATAATTTTTGCGCCATTAATTTTCTATCGTGCCAGTAGCAGGATTCAAAAAAACTTTTTTGCAAATAAATACTACCGACTTCCAAATAAAAACTACAAAGTGAAAAATAACTTTATTTTTGTAAGTCGGTGTCTTTCGTAGGTACCAATTTTGTTGCATTATGGATACCGACTTCCAAAAATAAAGTTATTTTTCACTTTGTAGTTTTTGATTTGGAATTCGGTAGTATTGTTTTGGAAAAAGTTTTTATTTTTCAATTTTTAGTTGTACCTAATAGGCAAGTAGTTAAGTAAGGTCCCTATAATGCCAGAATAGATTACCCGTATATAATAAACTGAACATAACCGGTGAAATGAGAGTGTACCAAGCTGAACTGTACGCATTTGCGTACCCCTTTAGAGCATACTGGCGTGATATTATGTTATGAATGGTATAAACAATAAACAGATATGTGATTGCAGCAATTGCGAGAGATTTGCCGTTATTTATTGAAGAGTTCTGTTGTATATCTCCGAAGTTCTTCATCAGATCTTCACCAAATTAAAATGGGACTAATTCGGAACATACTCTTTCAAACAAAAAAAGAATTTTTAAAACCGGTCCACAATTGACGGAGATATCGGTCAACATATATAAAAAAAAAACATAATAAAGTCGAACACAGAACCTCCTCCTTTTTGGTAAGTCGGTTAAAAATTTAAAGTAAAGTAGCTTTCGACTATTTGTAACTCCCCATAGAATTCGATCCCAAGAGACCTCCGGCATAAAAGCCCAGCGCTCTCTATTAGAACACATAGGCAGTTCAGTTTATGCTCATTTTATATCAGTTTATAAGTATTCAGAAAATGTTGTGGTCTAATATGTTTGGATAATAATTTGCAATATCCCGCCAAAACTGGAATAAACGAAACAGCCAAAATCATGTAGTCCACGCAGGCGAAGCTGCGGGCGGAAAGCTAGTAAATAAATATAACCCACACAAGAAGACGGACCAATTAATTTACTCACGAAACATATATTCCTTATTCTTCTTTACGGAAGAAAAAAATCCCGAGACCCAGAATAGTAAAGATTTCCGACATTTTCTGAATACACAAATTCATGGCGACTACCCTCGTTTTCATAAAAGAGTACTTGGATAGAGAGTGTTAATAAGGGATATTTTATAGAATTCTTATTTTATCAAGAAAAATATACAGTAGATTTTGGTATGACAAACACGAAAGAACACAATTTAAAATTTGCATCGAAGAAATTAGTCAAAAACTATCTTTTCCATACTAGTGCGTCTTGAATTGACGGTTTTCATGAATCTTCAAGTCTAAAATGAATAGGTTACTTCTAAGCTAGCGAAACTATCGTTGACCGTTCCCATAATCACTTAATCATTAGACTAGTGGCCCTCCCCGGCTTTAACTGGGTTATAATAATTTATAGACTTTAACCATCTGGGATAAACATACCTTGCAAATGGTGATAGATTTTTTTAATTAGGTGTAGTGGTACAGTGTTTACCCTACACGTCTTCTGATCAATTCACAAAGTTCGGGCTCTCTTTTTAACCGACTTTCCAAAAAGGAGGAGGTTCTATATTCGGCTGTATGTTTTTTTTGTCTAAGTTCACCGATTTCTCCTTCAATTGTGGAACGATTGTGTTTTTTTTTGTATATTTCCGAAATGGTCTCATTTAAATTTGGTCAACAGCTTAATAATCGTTACAGGTAATCTGGGATATGTGTCGGTCAGAGCTTTTGGGGCTAATCTTTGAAACATGACGGGTTGAGCGTGCGAGAAAAATCTCACTCTTATTTACTTTGACAGGTAGGCTGAAAGTATTCGGGCATTATATATACCTAGGGTTACCAGGGTTATTTTTTTGATGAATTAGAGTTGGTACCTATGTCTCATTTTAAAGAGGGAACTTAAAAGAAGAGTTTAGACTTATAAAAGAGAGATATTATTATGAGTTATTGTTGTTTTTAAAACAAAAGCATTTTTGTTCTTTTGAAAAAAATATACATTTTAATGAAGCTGTTTTTTTGCTATTCATCGCTTTACAAATATGCCAGATTAAGACAAAAACTCCCTTACTGGAATGACTACTTACCTAAAGATAGTACCTATCTTATCGATTAAAAGTAGGTCGTTGCTAAAAGAGTACAGCACTCTATATTAGAGTGCGGTTGGCAATCCTAGGTGTACCTAAAAAGAGGGTGACAAAAATATACGAGCATTTACGGTTAAAATCGTTTTCTACGGCGGCGATGTCGTTAACTAATCGTGTTAGTGTTATGTGATTCTTGGCTTTGCGCTTTACTGTTACTGGTTGTTAGCTGAGCAACACTACAGGTACCTAGCTACACCCTCAGATCAAATAAAAAGTCAAGATGGAACGTTGCAAACAACAAAGTGAAGCCGGTTCAAACTATGCCTTGCCGTACAAATACACAATTACACGCACTCACGGACAACAAAACTACCCCTTAGGTTGTCAGTCGAGCTTTATTATTTGATCTGTGAGCTCGAATGACACCCGGGGTTCCCAGAGGTGGCTTAATTTACTCTGACATCAGAGTTGGCCACATCCTCACACGCAAAAGAAGAAGACTGTATTTGTGAACAAAAACCTATAATAGTTCTGGGGCAATAATTATAGTGAACTAACAATTACTTATATTGTTAAGGTTCAAAATAATAATACCTGGAGTTGAATATCAAGGCAGAAAGTTTTACATACCCAAATTGCTACTGTTGCCTATCGTACTTTCACTAGGTACAACTTTAGTTAAGAAAGAGTTTGTCCTGAAAGTAATTTCCGCTTGTATTTACGACGGCAATTATTCTTCAGTTACAAGTTAACATAAGTTTTTGTGTCGGTACGAAACGATCTTTACGTGCCTTAATAAAGAAGTTGAACACTAGAAAAGTCGTTTTATCTGAAAACTTATAACCTTTTTATGACATTTTTCTGTATAATAAGACCTAACTTTTTATATTCTTATAAAACAGCATATAAAATTCGCGATGTAAAGATGGTCACCCATCCATAGCGTTGCTTAATCTAGAAGAATGAGAGCCGCACGGGTCGATCTTCAAGGTTAAGCAACGCTTGTCGAGATAGGTCCTTGGATGGGTGACCATCTTTACATAGCGAGTTTCTTCCATGCGTCGGAAAGCACGTTAAGCCGTTGGTCCCGGCTGTCATTTGAAGATCTTTGACAGTCGTTACGGGTAGTCAGAAGCCTGAGATCTGACACCAGTCTAGCCAAGAGGTATAGTGTTACCCAGTAACTGAGTTGTGGAGGTCAGACAGGCAGACGCTCAATGTAAAACACTGGTACTCAGCTGAATCCGGTTAGACTGGAAACCGACCCCAATATAGTTGGGAAAAGACTAGGCATCTGCCTAGAAGAAGAGCGGTTATATTTATAATCATATCAAAAGCCGGGCTTTTTTAGGTCTAAAATTGCCAACCCGCTATGAGCAAGTGTGGTGATTACACAAGGAAATGCTATTGCAGACATCCGACTGAATTTCCTAAGTAAAAATCATAATTCGAGGTTTGGCACTTGCCTATTTGCTCCTCCAACTTCTTGCCTCTTCTTCCCTTGAGTGCCACTCACCATTTTCCTAACTGTACTCCCTCACTTCTTGATCTCATACTCGTTTCTTCAACTCAACATGTAGCTAAGCATGGACAATGTACAGCTGACGCCTTCTCCTATCATGACCTTTTATTCCTTTCCTACAAAATTCGCCCCCCAAAGGCTAAGCCCAAGATACTCCTGCGGCGTAGTTTTGGTAGTATGAACCTTGAGAACCTCCGTGAGGATGCTGTCGGCATTGACTGGTCTGATGTCATTGCCGCTAAGTCGATTGATGTTAAAATCAGTTTACTCAATGCCAAGCTTCTTCAGCTATACGACGTTCATGCACCTGTGCAGCCAGTAAAAATGAAGCACCTGCCGGCCCCGTGGCTGACAGACGACTTAAAAGACTTATTGAAGAGGAAAGCAGCAGCTAAGTCTAGATTTAAAAGTAGACCAAATTCTCTAACTCGTAAGAAATATGTTGCGATCCGCAATCGTAGCAATTTGGTGTGTAGGGATGCCCAACGCCGCCACATTCATAAGTCCGTTGATAACGGTGATCCAGCTAAAGTCTGGAAATTTCTTAGATCAATGGGAGTGGGAAAATCGCGCCAAGATTCTTTTCCTAAAGATATAGATCTTGAATTGCTTAATCAACATTTTTTCACATCTTCTAACTTCAATGGTACTATCAAAGCAAAAACGTTAAATTATCTTTCATCTCTTCCCACTCCCGATTATTCACCTCTCGTCTTTAATCAGTTTTCCGATTGTGATGTTAAGAAGAGCATAGAATCAATCTCGTCGAATGCTGTTGGTAGTGACTGTATTAGTCGCAATATGATACTCCCTATCCTTGACGAAATCCTTCCTGTCATCTCACATATCCTCAATCATTCCGTATCTTGCGGTGTTTTTCCCTCTTCATGGAAAGAAGCCCAAATTACTCCTCTTCCTAAAAAGCGCAATCCCGTTTCCTTCTCTGAATTCCGTCCTATCTCCATATTACCATTTCTATCCAAAGTCCTTGAACGCCTTTATCCATAACCAACTCAGTACATTCCTGTGCAAGAACCACCTCCTTATTTTTTTCCAATCCGGGTTTCGTCCAGGACATAGTACTACAACAGCTCTTGTAAGCATTACTGACGATATTAGACTTGGTATGGAAAATGGAAATCTGACGGTCCTTTCCTTATTAGACTTCAGCAATGCGTTTAATACCGTCGACTTTGACATCTTACTCGGCATACTCAGCTCTCTTAACATATCTCCAACGGCAATTGATTGGTTTCGTAGTTACCTGTGTGGCCGCCGACAACGTATTTGCATTGAAGATTCTACCTCGTCATGGTGCAATACCTCTGCAGGCGTACCACAGGGCGGCGTTCTTTCTCCTCTTCTCTTTGCTATTTTTATAAATTCTATTTCCAATGAACTTCTCTCGTCCTACCACCTTTACGCTGACGATCTGCAAATATTTTCTCAAGCTCCAGTAGATGAATTGTCGGAGGCTGTTAACATCGTCAATCAAGATTTAACTCGTATTTCTGAGTGGAGTGTGGCTCATGGTCTGCAGGTTAATCCAACGAAGACTCAAGTCATTGTTGTCGGCAGTCCTAGGTTGCGCTCAAGAATTAACTGGTCACAGCTCCCCCGGATTGTTTTTGATGGCTTAGCTATTCCATACAGCGACTCGGTGAAAGACCTGGGTATTTTAGTTGACAAAGACTTTTCGTGGGGTCCTCAGCTGCAAGAAGTTAGCCGCAAGGTAGTTAGCGCAGACTGCGCAATTTCCTTCCTACTGCCACCAAAACTGCGCTCGCCCAATCCCTTCTTCTCCCAATCCTCGATTATGCCGATGTCAGTTATTTAGATCTAACTGAAGTGCAGCTAGATAAGCTTGAGAGACTCCAAAATGTTTGCATTAGATTCATATTTGGTTTACGCAAATATGACCATGTTTCTGATTTTCGTATTAAGCTCAAGTGGCTGCCAATCCGCCTTCGCCGGAATGCCCATATTTTATCATTACTTTACAGTATTCTGTTTATTCCTACAACTCCCTCTTATCTCAAAGAACGCTTTAAGTTCCTTCATGACACACATTCAAGAAACCTGAGATCATCGGAAAATTTGAGACTTTCGATGCCTACTCATTCCACTAAGTTTTACGATAAATCGTTTACGGTCCAGGCTGTGCGATTGTGGAACGAGTTGCCCTTGTCAGTAAGACAAGCCCAGTCACATGCTGCTTTTAAGAACCTGGTTAGAAACCATTTCCTTTCTATATAACGTTTTCCTATTTAGATCTAATTTATTCCATCATTATTCAACCCTTTTTATTTATTTATTTCCATCTATGTATATGTGTAACACATAGTATTATATGTGTATGTTTATATATAAGCTTATGTATAGTATTTAATATAGTAATATATATATATATATTAATGTAGCATTACACCACAGACTACCCCCTGTTTTATTCTTAGTCATTAACGTCCATCTAAAGGTTGTCTGGTAGATATCGCTGTCAGCGATAAGGCCGCCTTTGTACCCGTAGAAATAAGTATAATTGTAAAAGAGATGTGTAACTTTAGTTTTTGGTGTACAATAAAGTATATTCTATTCTCCAATATTGAACCAATTAAAAATATATTCCATAAATTTAATAAAAAACACACATATCGTGCTTCTATGTTTTTCTTATGTCCATGTAGTCCTGCCTTCGATTCCCGAATCGATCAAAGAGTTGTTGGGTTTTCCATCTGGAATTTCTGCCCGGTTGATGGCAATAAGCTCACCCCCTATTGCTTGGCGTGAATTTTCCAGAAAACCCTCATTGTCTCATTTTGATCGCGTCATTATGCCCATGGTGATGCTCATCCTTTAACTTTTAGCCCTTGATCACCTTCTCTAATAGTCCCTATATCTGACATTTTTTTTTTGTGTTTTTCGGCATCTTAGGGTCTCGGTCCTTTGAAAGGCGAGGAGCCGTAGCCAACTCGTAGAGGGCCCGGTAGGCATGTATCAGGAAATGTGACACCAACCGACGATTATCCCTGTATGCACTACGCAACTGAACCCAAGGACAATCCTCGGTCGGTGCAGGACTATTGCAAATTATGGAGAAAAGATGTATTGGGCTATAGATTTTGTAGGTTTTGAAGGAGATCGATTGGCCAAAACTATAGGAGGACTACCGGCCCCTGCCCAATCACTATTGAACTTAACGGCTATAAAATGGTAGGGGGGACTTGCACACTCAATTAATGGGCCCCCATAAAGGGTCGCTAGAACTTTAGTGACATAGCGCTAAGGGGGCAACCAGAGGTGCTTGAGGAGTGGAGAGGTATACACGGCTATCAGAACAATCCCGGAAATACGATCAAGATCCCTACCAGCACCTTACTGGGTTAACTTTCTTCCTCCGAGCACGTTTGCTCTTGCGAATCTCCACTCAAGCCAGCCAATTAAGGCAAGAGTGAGGTGAGAGATGACAGATGATGGGCAGATGGCATTGTTGCCATTGCGGGTAGAACCTGGATGAGGTTGGCACGGGAACGTGGTGATTGGTACAAGAAGAGAGAGGCCTATGCTCAGCAGTGGGCGAAGTCGGGCTGTGGATGATGATGATGAGGTGAGAGCTCCGGTACCCGTCAGTTTTCACTCCAACCGGCAAATAAAGGCAAGCTAGAGATGAGGAACAAGACTTCTCCCTGGAAATCAGGTCCGTGGGGTCGGCACTGCCCACAAGCTCGCCACAAAGCTGCCTTGCGGATTGTATCTCTCTTAGTCTGGCCCCTCACCATAGGCATGTTGCGGCAAAGCAGAATCTACCGGCACAAACCGCTCATTAAAGCGCACAAGCCCCACCACGGCGACAACGTAGAGATACTGCGGTGGGGTGACCAATATTATTATTATTACGTAGGTCAAAAGATACATTGTCACTAACAAGTACTTATATAGCTTATAAGATACAACTAATAGGTACACCCTTTATGTATTTTTGATTTTTTGGTCACCTTTTGTTGTCTGAAAAATAAACAAATGATTACTATTATTATAGCAATTGTTTGTTTTTTTTTTGTTGCATGTCGTCTCTGGGAGTACTGAACCGGATCCGATAAAAAGCTGGGTAAGTCTAAGTACACTACCACTAAGTAGGTACTACTTTTTATGCCAGAAAAATGTATGATCCCTGTAGGATAATTCACGAAAGCAGAACTGTGGACAAAGGTTAGTTATTATGAGTATATATGAAACTACCATCTTTAAACTAAACTACACAGCAAATATATCATATAACTCGGAAACAATCTTCAAAATGTCAGTTTAATGAGACTCCAAAACCGAGTAAAGTGGAAAGAGGACCTCTGGCAATTTGCGCTGTTAGCACTCAGAGGAAAATATTGCAGTTTAATAACAAGAATTGCTGTTACGTTAGCTTGATACTGACCAACGTTCTTTTAATTAGTTAAGTGGAGAGGAAAGTTATAAGAATATGTAGTAACACAGAAATGTATGACCACATGCAATGTTTTTAATGAGGAGAAGGAGAGAGTTGAAGTAGAGAAAAGGGATAAAGAAGGCTGACCATAAGAGGAAGAGAAATATCTGAAAGGAAAATATACCGGTCGAAGCGGCGACGCCAAAGGGAAGCGTAGTCTACTTCTGGCTGAAATGATAAGATAATATTTATGTGGCTAAATTAATAATTCAGTGAATATGCACGTAATAAGGGTATTTTTTCAAAAGAACGGGTAAACGGAAAAGGTGGGACCGCCACCTGTTACGGGGTACCAATACAAATGTTTTCTTCTAACTAAAAGACTAAACCTTCGTGTGGGTATTTCAGCGGGGATGGCGATGTAAATAAAAATGCTTAGAAAGGGGTTACTCACCCACACGTGTATTCTTATATCAAAAACACAGTTACACAATACACAGTTTATCGAAAATAGTTTATAGAATACAGTTTATACAGCAGCAGCACTTACCCTTAGTTATTTATCACTCCTCAATCAAAGATGGACTACTTTCGATGGCATGAGCCAAAATCTTTTTTCCGAAAACATATTATTTCAACAATATTGCCCATTGTTCATACAAACTATTTACAACCTTGGAAGAGTACTAACAGTCAGAAGAAATGCTTAATATCGGATCAGCTAGCGGTTTCCACCTCGGCTTTTTCTGTGGCCACCTACCATTCATCTGACGTGTTTGTAAAGATTTTGTAAAGAATCACACGAAACAAAATACGGGACCAAACATCGTATAGGCGTTTTACATAAGGCGTGCCAAACACAAAGGTGTAAAAAAAATGTAAAATATAAATAAATCCCGACTGCTTCAGACGCGAACTCAAAACCAAAGACAGCACAGCATTTTTTTTTGTTTATTTCATTTTAGTTCGCTTCTTAAGCAGTCGGGATTTATTTATATTTTTAGGTTTATTTTTCAATTTCAATGTAGCCAGTGAAACTCGCAAGGTTAAGACGAAGCGATTGACGTAAGAATCATCATAATCTGCCCAGACATTTGGTCTCTAGAACTCCACACACTCGTTTGCAAAAAATAGTCTGTTGCATATTTCACCTATACACCATATAGGAGTAGTGAACACCATATAGGTGTAGTGTACCTACTACCCACAGTAAACTTATGTCTCAGCACGGTAACCAACAAGGACTTGGATACATACCTAAAGTACAGTTCTGTGGTACAGACAAGCACTACGTGCCATGAGGAAAACAGGAGGTTTTCATAGTTCAGAAATTGTTACGGATTTAAACAATTTCTTTGAAAAATTGTTGCCGCATTGTCACGCCGTGTCTGTCTGCCTGGGCTTTAAGACTTTATCGGTAGATAATTATATCTCGTTGTGATGAAAACAAAGCAAACCAACTTCTTAAAGAGCCACTCTGTTTATCATATCAATGTCAAGTCATTAATGTTTTCAGAGAACACAAATGTTAGCTAGGAAGTGGCAAGTCGGAAATAGGTATAGCGAGTCTAAGAGTAAAACCGTCTATAGCCCGGTACCACAGATAATATAATATTAACGCTTGTACAGACTATCTGGAACTAAGTGTCCCATCGAAAACCCCTTACGCTGAACTTGTTTGCTCTCCTCTTATGCTCAAGCCAAGTTAGTGAGTCAGCCACTTAGGTATTCATATATAATAATGGCAACGAAATGTTTTGCCTATTAAATTGCATTCTTAAATCCATATATTTTGATACAGTATAAACGTACAGAATTTATTAAACCATGTGTGTGATGGCAGGAAATGAAGTAGTAGATACAATGATCTTCGTTTGCCGCCATTTTGTATTCACGAAAGCATTCAAGTGGACAGTGTACCAACCTGACTGTTTAAACATGAAAACATAATGGTTAGAAAATAGTTCGTTTGAAGATAAATCCGCTAATCGCTAAGAGAAATTTTCTGTTTTTTTTAACTAGCTCATGGATCCTTCGACCATTCTGCAGATATCGACCTGAAGTTCTAAAATATCAATTTGTTACCTACTCATCGCTAAGTTCATGGAGTATAATTATTGGGTACCTATAAGGCACTCATGATTGTAGTTGGTAGTTACCTAATATAAAGATTGACATAACATACATTCAAGTCAAATTCATCTTTGAGTTTCCTAAACTTCATGACGAATTCTATTTGCTAGTTAGTCTAACACATGCCCTAGAACTGTTAAACATTACGCACGAGTAAGTACCAAATAGTATTAAGTTGGCTCTTTAAGCTAAATTACCCTACTATAACGGCAAGATTGCTTTAGCGCAATTACCTAGTACATACTTATATGCTAACACTTTTCTTAGGGCGGGATACACTTGAAAGAAAGTGATGTTTTGCCCATGAATATCTATCGATAATGTAAATAACCGGTAATTACCGCCAAATCATTTTGCTTATTTTGCAAGTGGCGTTTAGAAAGCGTACTTACCTACTTATATTTGCACTTTAACTATACCTACCAAATATGTCCACTACTTACGTACCCACGCTAGGTAACTACATTCTGTACTAACAATAAATCCGCACTTAATCTAGTAAGGCGTAATTAATAACATAGGGTATTTATTTCTAATAAATTAAAACTCGACGCAATTAGAGCCATAACCACGGCTAGTCGTGTTAATCTTTATTTATTTGGTAGCAAAACACAATCTGTGAAACTCAAATTGGACCGGTAAAGTATCTAAGCACAACTACTTTATTTCAATTACTGCAACCCGAAATACCATTTGCTAACATTTGAAACTTAGTCCGTTCACAAATCGTCCATGTTTTAGGATCAGTAAGTCAATTTGCGCTCATAAAACAGTCCTGTAGCAGTTCAGCATTTATTAGAGACTCGTAAACGTGTGAAAACGATCTAACGCACAAGCTCACATTTATTTATTTATTTTATTTTTCTTACCCCTCCATTTTCTTTTCTGATTAATTTCGTTGCGGGATCCAAGACAGTTAAATTCATTCTCCGGGACTTCGTCGAGCTTCATTGCCTCGGCGTTTTTCTGGTGGTCGCCACTGTTGATTCTGGCTTTCAGGAGTTGCAGTGGTTTGGGAATAGTGCGATGGGATTGTCCCAAAGCTCACATTTCTAGCATCAGGGACCCAAATTGTCTGGGATGGAGTGCGAGCCAGATGGTCCAGACTTTATAGTCCGACTATGCAATTACTACCCGTTGTAAAGCTAGCATACATTACCCTAAAACAAGAGATAATTTCCTCTGGGTGTTACTCTTTGATCGACGATAAATGTGACAAAGCGCTGCGTTGTCTCTCCATAATTAAATTCTACTTGAAAATACATAATTACAGACTCATTTATCATTGTATGAATTAACCCAAGAGTAGAATTAATGAATAAATTATGGCACAGTTGGCCAATGAATGAGTTATTATAAAATTTGAATTTCGGTTGTCCCGGTTCACTTAAAATTTTATATTATCCGTTTAAGTTTATGATAACATAACATCAAAGAAAATAATGTCTGTTACTGATCGCTTTATTTTATCAATAATAGCCCCTAATAAAGCCCATTAAAACTTACGATCCGTATTATCCTATCATTTCCGACCCTTGATCTTATTTTTCCCGAAAACTTGTTCTTTCAACAATATTGCTCATTGTTCGTAGAAGTGGGCAATAAGGAGGCAATTTCCTCTGCTCCTAAAAAAGCCGGCCATAATTAATTGAGGAAATCTTGCTCGGATGAAGACGAATTATAAACATGACAATGATGGATTGCTATGCGGATGAATGTCACCTTCATTAAACTGCGGTGATCAATTGGAGAACGCGCGTTGTACGGAGACTATTAATTAAATATTAATTACTTAAATATCCTATTGTGTCCTTTTGTCTTTGCTCACGAAAGCGTTCGTGTGTAATGAATCCTTTCAATTATTCCAACAGGGAGACCTTCGGGTATTTGTTTAATTATTTTCGTAATCTCCTTTTATACATTATCCGTCTTTTGATACGTTTCATCTGGAATGTCTTTTGTGTGATTTGGGCCTTCTATTAAATCAATTATTATAAATACTTCAGTATTATTATTTGTTTATTATTTCCCAGAGGAAATTACACTCTACTTTCAGTTTTCAAATCTCAGACCAAATAAATATTTTATCTTAGCAACAAAGAAATTACTTAAACAAAAATACTTATCTGTACTTAATGATCAACGACCCCTATGATAAGGATAATCATTATACTATTACCCACAGAAATATACCAAATAACCTATTGATACAAAAAATATTCCATAGATATTATTCCTTATTTAGCTAAATAGCTAATACAATTTGCTTATTATAATAAACCCATCCCCTATAGGTATTATTACTTGTTTATCTCACCATATACCAACATACAATAAACTGGCAACGCACACAATGTGTACCGGGGCTTAAAGATCACAAGTGTACGTAAATAGTGACAGCTTGATATTACCTCGTTTTCGAGCACCGCAAATATCCGTGTTGCTCTATAGGCCTTCTGAATTTGCGTGGAATGAATACCAATGTGAGCAGTGGTGGCCCAGTGATATCGGCCTCGACTTACAAACGTAGGTCTTGGGTTCGAATGCAGGCAGGCGCTTTACTTTATGTCCATTATTCATCACCACTACTCTCAAAATGGTGAAGGAAAACATTTTGAGGAAACCGGCATGTCCTAGAACCAAAAATTCGAAGGCATGTGAAATGTGGGTTCAGGCCCATTCCCTCTTACACAGTATTTCTTTCACTCCGGGCTCAGGATGGCCTTGCCCCTTCGGAGTAGCCTTACTGCCCCCCCCCCGGGGCGTTTGGAACTTAATCAATAGCAATAGGTTGCCGCTCGCTCACTTTCACGCGTATACAGCAGATTTACGTATATTCGCGACGAATATCCCTACAATTTGCCAAATTATTTAAACCTGGTATCATTTTAGGGCTGAAAACCCTTTATTGACGTGACGTGGCACTCAATCAGCCAATCAGGAATTGAGTAGTGCATGACATATTAAAGTAGCCATATAGAAACCAGAATAGCGCCTAGAAAGAACGACACATTTTCGGGAATATAACCATCCCTTTTCCTCTAACGCAGTCCGATAAGGCTCTCCCACTCTAAACAGCTGTTTATAGTTGCTAATTTCGCGAAATTTGTATAATTAAAATTATAGCTGTGCCCTTATCGTTATGTGTACGCAAGAAAAAAGCCACGAAGAATAAGATTATTGTAAAGAATATTATTCTTCGTGGCTTTTTACAATGTTACTTTGATCATTTTGGTTCAGCTTAAAGCATCTTTTATACATTAAAATATTAATAATAATTGGAATTGATTTTAAATATTACTTTGTTTCCTATATTTACTTCCCCCCTCCCCCAGATCTCTTAACCGCTCCCCCCCGGAGAATTTTTCCTGAGGAGGCCTGTGTCCCAGCAGTGGGAAAGTTAAAAGGCTCGATCATGATGATGATGATGGATACCAATTTTCGAAATGTGAAAGACTTAACTACAGAAATTGTAATGTCAGTCAGAATCACATCACTTACTCTTCCAAAGTTGCTTCCTTTCTTCTTCCGTCCGTACATCTTTATCAGTCTATATTTCAGTACGTAAGTTTTTTTTCTTTGTAGCCATATTAGGTAATCTTAGGCATCATTCACAACCGGTGGGTTCCCGTATTGTCGAGGCAGGGTGGCTCAGTAGCCGTGGCTTCACCACCCACGGTTACGCGAAGAGGAGCCTGAGAAGGAGCAGCTCGTCAGGAGTTTTGCGATGAGCCGACGACGTAGCGGCCAACAAGTAGGTTGCGGTGCTGCTTGGGCGACATCACAACTGAGGCGGATGGCGATGTCGTATGGGAAGCATCGCGGCTAAGGGTTGGAGGTCGTGGTGAGAGAGGAGTGCCGGTATTGCGGTGTGCCGCTCTCCCTACATTCTGCGGCCTGGACGGAGTCACCACAGTCTGATGGCGGACGCGGTGGGGCCATAGGGGAGCAAGAGTGTCGATAAAACGTTGGCCGCTCTCCCTATCCCCTGCGGCCGTAAAAAGGTACTTAACTAGTTTGTGGAGAATAAAAACTTACAAAAAAAAATTTCAAACAAATGAAAAGATTAGCTTGCAGAAGTTTGTTTTTGATAAAGTCAGATAGAAACTGATCATTGGAATAGTTCTGCCGACTTTCTAAGCAATCTATGGGTACTTACTACTATTACTTAGTGGCAGTTCAGGAATATAACTTACAATTACCCGTCTCTCATCTGCAGGGGCGGATTCAATATTTGTTTTTGGGGGGGAGAGTAAGAAAATGAAGGAGTTAGTGAATTCTTAACTTAATTCAATGACAAAGCCGGATCTGAAGCAAATTCTAATTTATGTATTACTAAATCCTTAGTAGAACTAAATTAACAAATACTAATACAGGTATTGGTTCCTTGGTAGAACTAAATTTTCAATGATGGTATCTAATACATGAAATGGTTCTGAAGAAAATTATATTTTTTCCTCGTGCTCCTTACTATTAAGTAGGTACTTGCTACTAGTTATTTGGCTTAAATTACTTTACAAGAGGTACTAATAATTATAGTATAAGGTAGTAGTTTTGTAAAACCTACAAAGTGAAACATGAATATTTGAATGGCTGAACGGGAGTAATATTTCCAGAGAAATCTTAGATGGAAGTGCGAATGAAGTGAGCTCGATAATTTTAGCATTTCGAATCGGTTTCCTTTAGATCACTTTGAACAAAATAAGAGTTTCTTGATAAGAGGTACTAAGATGTTGATAATTTTATCTGTTGGAGCCTTAGTAATAGGGTCTCGTTTTTAGTCTTTGGGTACGGAACCCTAAAAACAGCACCGTTTCCTGCCTCGCGCATGCGGAAAGCCAACTTCAGAGTGGCCCAGAAGTTTGGCGAGAGATTTAGTCGTCTTTTGTACCTCTTGTTTTTATGGTTTTGCTTTTGAAGCCGGTTTATTTTTTGTAATTTTTAATTTTTTATTTTTGGTACACCATCACTAAAAAGTGAGCAAGTTCTATATTAAAGTACTTATAGGTACCTTAATATAGAACTTGGTTGTTATATTATAGCCATAATAACCCAATTTACATATTCGTGCTGAATCGATTTTAATGAAACTTGCAATAGTACGTTTTAGTAGTTTTAGTAAGTTTCATAAGTTTTCCGTAAGTTGAAAGGTACTTAATCCAATAAAAAAGAATGATCATCCGATTACTAGTTTTGGCGAAATGCGTTGACAAACATACATACCAACAAACATATAAATATATATACGATAATGCATACAAACATACATAGAAACATACATACGAACATGCATACAAACATACATAAACCTATAAAATTTGGCACACCTGTTTAGAAGCCGCACCTTTGCTTAACCCTTCGGGAAACACAGGCGTGATGTTAAGTATGTGTATGTAAGGTATTTGTAATAAAATTATGATGTTATAAAAGAGATATATGGTAGGTCACTAAAAATATTAGTTAAATATTTATTCAAGTTATTTATTCACCTCGTATTTAATTGTTATAATTTGTCTCAAACATTTCCAAAGTAAAACTCATTCGTGCTTATCTATATATATAAAACAAAATCGTGTTAGTTACACCACTTATAACTCAAGAACGGCTGGACCAATTTTTATGAGTTTTGTTTTTATGGATTTACCTTCGCCTGGAATAGGATAATAAGTAATAAAACATCGAAAAAATTTACGATAAAAATAAACAATTTCCCACACATTTTGCTAACACAGCGCCATGTTTGATACCTGATAGAAACAAAGCACACACAAAAATGAACATGGCGTTGTATGCTGGTTTCGGTATTGCCAATAGATGACGATAATTCTAATATATAATCTGAAGTTGACTAAACTAATTAACGACATCATAATCGTAATATTTAGCAGGTCTAGTGAAACAAAGAAAAGAATGGCTCCTGAGACATCACCAACCAAATGACTATGTAGAGTTTGCAGATATTTTTTTGGTTTTATCCTCAGAATCACGTCACAGTTCAGTAGCACCAAGACTATTAAAATACTGTACTGTCCTTTTGACCGCAGTCACTATGGCTCTCAAGTGTGAAACCCCCAATACAACGTTTATATCAAACGATTAGAAAGCATTCAGCGGATTTTTTTAAGGATTTACACATTCACTTCCGATCAAGACCTCTCTACGAGCGCAGGAAAATTGCAGAATTGGCGTTTCCATTCATAATAATGAACGGGTCGGCGGATATACCGGAGTTAGTGAATAGAGTTGGTGATGTATATTTACGCAGACCGAACCTACTATAGGAGAGAACCTCCTATAAGCAAAATGCGTAGGTACTTAGTTCGAACGAGTCGTGTCTTTGATACAGCCTGACAGGCATTTGACATTGACCTATTTAATACTGGGATGAATAAATTAAAATGAATCCTATGTAGTAACTTCTTTAAAAGCATTTGGATCCCAAGTCTTCTTCTCTGTTTTAAGTACTTATTAATATTTTTGTAGACTGTTCTAACAAGTTTTATTTAATTTCATATTTTTTTCTCTTTATACATTATTGTCGTTAGAGAAATGTTTGTAGTTATACTATAGTGCATTTGTTTATATTACTATGAGTACGTCCTAAGTGAAAGCCTTTAATTGGCCTTAATTTTATTACAATAACGAACTATTGTTAAAATTAGCTGTAAGTTATCCGAATAAAATAGAGGTTCCCTGCAGGCCACCAAATAATGGAAATCTCTAAACCGACTACGAAGCTATTTGAGTCGCTGCAGGCACAACTTAGATGCCAAAGAGCAATTGCGGAACCAAGTCCCAAACGATGCCTCACTTCTTCTCGTGCTCACTGTGCACCAACACCTGCACTCTTTTTTTTAAGAGTGTCGCTCTGACTGAAGCGGCAGGGCGTGTCAGACTTTTACTAATTAAAACCCACCTACCCATGTTCCTTCAGTTACTTATGCCAGGGCCGCGGTAAGTGGCTGAATTCTTATCAAACATATTTATCTTTGGAATTATCGATTCGATTAAGAAGAAAACCGACTTGCACACTTGCTCACAACAGTAGTAGGATAACTTTCACAATATACCTGTAAAACCTACAAACTTGGAGTTTCATGATGTCGTTATCATGAAAATGTCAAAAATGTATAGGTTTGCCAAGCGCTGTCGAAATGACTCGTGATCAATTCCTTAATTTTTGGCGTTTCGATCATCGCCATTGCTATCAATCGTATCGATCGAGTGTAGGTAAGTAGGTACTGAGGCTCTACACAAATCTTGAGCGTGTCAGACTTTTACTGACTAAAACCCACCCGTGTTCCTTGAGTTGCTTGAGCCAGGGCCGCGGTAACTCTTTTTCTAATTTATCCGCGACCCAATACCTAGTACCTACCTACCGCATTCTTAATCAAGCACTTAAACGATCTGCCTTCAGAGAGTGTCATTACCTACGAAGTAATAATTAAGTACCTACATAGGAGGAAACTATTATTAACGATAACTGTCTGTACTGTAATGACCATGTAGATTGTGCCCTATCTCCTCCTAACATAAACTTCCTTAAGCCTAAGGATTTATGCAAAAACGTGAGATATTGTGTCTTTAAAAGCTTAGAATGGAAGTATTATTAATCAGACGTCATCTAATTACCTACCTATAAACTAATAGCAAGTCAATATTAAAAGATCAATTTCATGTTTTGGCCTGGTAGCAACACGGTTCACTGAAACAGTTTAATCGAAAACCCTACCCTAAAACATTAAGAAAACTTGACAAAGATGAGTGTGCGAAATTGTGTGTGCGAAAATGCGTAAAATTGCAAAAAAATAATGAGTTTATAAAAAAAAACGCGGTTCACAAGGTAGTTCCATTAAATCCAAAGATGGTGTTGAGGATATAGTGGGAGGGATTACGATCCTCCCTTTTGCTCAGTAGATACCGTTTAGTGTCGAACATTCATTTGTGTTAGTCGGTATCGGAAGGAACGGATAATATTGGCTACACAATTTATAGTGCAGTAGTGATTCTGTTCTTCCATGAGAAAAGGCGGGTTCAAATCTATACTAATATACTAATACTAATACTAATACTAATACTAATCTATACTAATATTATAAAGCTGAAGAGTTTGTTTGTTTGTTTGTTTGAACGCGCTAATCTCAGGAACTACTGGTTGGAATTGAAAAATTCTTTTTGTGTTGGGTAGTCCATTTATCGAGGAAGGTTATAGGCTATATAACATCACGCTACGACCAATAGGAGCGGAGCATCAATGAAAAATGTTCCAAAAACGGGGAAAATTTATTCTTTTTGAGACGCAACGTATTTAGAGTAGGTGGGCTAGCTTGGTAGGTAGCCAGTTGACGGGAGCGAAGCCGCGTGGGACAGCTAGTATTTAATAAGGTTAATAGGTAAAATTATCTTCGATTTGAAAATATATTTTGACTTTTTGATAGTATTTCTATATCCTTTTTGACAAAGTTTTCATTTTAAATTTTGATTGTGACAAGTAACAATAGGTACCCTGTCTATAATACCCAATGTCCTCAACAAGTCGAACAATGTCGTTCTGCGTGACCTATGTTGGGATTACCCACACAGACATAAATAAGCAATTGTTTTCTTATTATTTATTTGTCTCCAGTAACAAAATAGCGAGTAGATACCTACTTAACAATATGTAGTTATAATTAATTTAGATGAATAGGCAAGCTATTTTTCCAGCTTTTCACCAAGCTACACAAATATTTCTCTTGTGAGCAATTACCAAAGTTTTATAGGCAATAAATAGTCTTGTTATGTACGCAATGTTTACCGGATATTGCCTCGATATTCGCACAAACCAGATAAATAAAGGAAGAGAAGATTTTATCAAGAATCTACTAATTTATCGGCTTCATTCCCATCTCATAGTTCCATTTGGCGTAGGCTTTTATCTCAGTAGTACTTTTAGGTTCTGTGATA
This sequence comes from Orthosia cruda, assembly GCA_964057195.1. Taxonomy (NCBI): domain Eukaryota; kingdom Metazoa; phylum Arthropoda; class Insecta; order Lepidoptera; family Noctuidae; genus Orthosia; species Orthosia cruda. The sequence continues at coordinate 18,157,425 of OZ059828.1, forward strand.
ATATCTACTCTTAAGCCTAAATATTACCAAAATTACCTTCAAATATTCCATTTCATTCCATTATCATGCCTAGAAGATCTATATAATAAAGAAATGAAATGATGAATTTAAAGTATTTTGTCTAGAAAAAGCCAACGGCAAAAAAAAAAATAAGGACTTGGTCTAATGGATTCTTGGTAAACAACATTGTGGATTTATGTAATTATATACAGTCTCAATTATAATATAAAACTAGACTAAAATAGGTACCTACCGTATTAAAAATCCAATTCACATTAATAATAAGTACCTGGGCGACCAAGCTCTGCTCGAGTGAAAATAGAGAAAACGACGTTATCTAACAATTAAACCTAGCTAGATCGATTTATCGCCCCCCAAAAGCCCTGCATACTAAATTTCATGAAAATCGTCGGAGCCGTTTCCGAGATTCAGATTAAATATAGGTATATACATATATCTTTATATATAAAAGGCAATGTCCCGACTGACATATCAACGCCCAGCCTAAACTACTAATGATGGAAGTTTGAAATTTTGGAAGGATGTTGATTTTATACTGTAGGCGTCATTTAAGAAAGGATTTTTGGAAATTCATCCCACAAAGGGATGAAATAGGGGATTGAAGTTTGTATGAAACTCTGTCATTTCTGATTCCAAATGAATGAAATGTGGTATTTAGCGTTTAAATTTAAAATAATAATATACGTCTGTCAGGATTTTTTTCCCTCAAAGGGTTAAAAAGGGGTGTTAAAGTTTGTATGACAAATAAATTGTTTATTATCAAAATTACTTGAAATTTAGTATTTATGCTCTTCAATACAATTTCAAGAAACACGTATTTAACGCTTTTTGAATTTCATCCCTTAAAGTGGTAAAAAAGGGTATTACAGTTTGTATGAAAAATAAATTGTTTATTATCAAAATTACTTGATATTTAGTATTTCTGCTCTTCAATACAATTAAAGAACCACATATTTAACGCTTTTTGAATTTCATCCCTTAAAGTGGTAAAAAAGGGTATTAATGTTTGTATGACAAATAAATTGTTTATTATCAAAATTACTTGAAATTAAGTATTTCTGCTCTTCAATACAATTAAAGAAACAGGTATTTAAGTATTTTCGAATTTCATCCCTTAAAGGGGTAAAAAGGGGTGTTAAAGTTTGTATGAAAAATAAATTGTTTATTATCAAAATTACTTGAAATTTTGTATTTCTGCATTTCTATACATTCGTAATACGTATTTAAGAATGTTTAAAGGGGTAGGTCAATTTAAAACGGGCTGGTTTCCGCAACTCCACGACCTAGCGCGTATTTTGCGTATTTTAAAAGGGGTATAAAGGGGTGTTAAAGTTTGAATGAAAAATAAATTGTTTGTTATCAAAATATTGCACAAAAATATTATAGGGGCCACTGTGATTACTGGATGTGCTCAAGGGAATCAGTTTTTATACCTTGAATACCACTGGTATCCTCTGACTATGTCTTTGAGTTTAAACGATTATAATCGACGTCTGCTTTGCAATGATCATACATAAAACTCAGGGTCAGTCATTTGGACAAAGATTTAAAGTAAGTTACTTCCCAAACGGACAATTCTACATTGCCTGTTCTAGAGTAATAGCAGCCTGATCATTTCGGCAGCAGACAGAAAAAAACACCAGTGCGGTATACAAAGAAGTACTTAATTAAACTCTACCTTCCAGATGGCGACTTTGTTGGCGTGAGCTAATTGGAGTACCCATATATAGACTGTATAGGATCGCGCTAAACTTTCACTATATTGGCAGATTTTTGCATATGGCGGCAAAATTTTAGTTCTGCTTCAACATTTGTGAAATAAACTGAAACAAAAAACTTTTTTACAATAAATTACAATTGACTTCCAAATAAAAATACTATAAAGTGAAAATAACTTTATTTCGGCAGTCTATGTGCCTGGTTTTGTTTCTTCGTTAAAAGGATACCCCTCTGCGTACCTCTTTAAAGCGTACTGGCGTGATGTTATGTTATGAAATAGCGTAAGCAATAAACACACATACAATTGCTGCAATCCCGAGATATTTGCCGTTATTTATTGAAGAGTTATGTTGTATATCTCCGAAGTTCTTCATCAGATCTTCACCAAATTTGAATGGGACCAATTCTGGCATATATTACAAAAAAAAGGGTCTGCAATTAATGGAAAATCGGTGAACATACACAAAAAAAACAAACATACAGCCGAACATAGAATCTCCTCTTTTTTGGAAAGTCGGTTAAAAATATAGCTGGAAACCTCCAAGCGCGTGTATTCTACGTCAAGCCATTCTAAAACGCGACCCCGAGAAAGGAAATTTTTCATCGAAAATCATCACGAGCAAGCTCTGTGAATAGGATAAGCAAAATGATCACTTCTGTGACGCAAAATCTACGCATAATCCAGGAAGAGTCACACCCGCTCAAAATTACTGCATGGTGTGTAGTTTACGCTGTGGGCGTCATCGGGCCACCAAGCGACTACTGTGGTCGACGAGGTCACAGAGCCATGATCAACGTCTTTCTCTATCCTTAATAGGAATAAATTAGAACTCGAGAACATGTGGTTCCAATTGCATGCTGCATTACTAAGTCTTGCAGTGGTCGGTAAGATAGCCTGATTTAATTGTTCCAGACGACTTCCTGTGTTTTTTTTCACTGTCTAAGTCAACTAGCGTCAGACTCTTGAAGCCCTCAAAGATAATATCCGCCAAGAAGTTCTGGCAAGAGTGATGGAAAATGCCATAAATCAGGCATGAATGTTTTCAATTATTGTGGCGGCCACTTAGCCGTATCATTTAAGAAAATTATCCAAAAGCAGAACCAAAGTTTGCACTAAATTAAAGTAAACTACAGCCGATGAACATTGGCAACACTTTTGCGCCACCATGTATTAATTTTTTATCGTGTCGGTAGCAGAATTCAAAAATTGAAAGAAAAGTAGCTTTCCACTGTTTGACCCGTAGAAATCGATCCCACGAGACATCCAGAATGAAAGCCCATCGCTCTCTATTAGAACACGAAGGCAGTTCACTTCATGCTCATTTTATATCAATATACATGTAATTTTTATAATTCGATAAAATAATGAGATTCAGAAAATTTTGTGGTCTAATATGTTTGGATAATAATTTGCAATATCTTGCCAATACTGAAAAAACTAATCAGCCAAACTCGTGTAGTCCATGCAGGCGAAGCTGCGGGCGGAAAGCTAGTATATTATATATACAAGAATTGTTGGTTTAAAGGTATTCGATAGATAATACCAGACTGTTACTGTCCCAGTACAGGGCAAAAGAACTCTTCTCATGCCGAAAAGTCATGAGCATTGATCACCACGGTTGTTCAATGCAAGCGATTTCAGACTTACATTCCACCAGTCCAGGTACTAACGGTTAAAAAAAAACTGAAACATTAGTACCATGCGGTCTGAGTGCGCATCAAGTTTTTCGAGACATTAGAACAAAGCTCGTCGACTCTGCACGTGATTAGAGGGCTGGCCTTTTTTTCAGAGCCACGTTGGATGGCAATGCTGCCAGCGTTCTGGACACGTTTCTCGTTGACATCGATGTGGACGAATGTTTTGATGCACAATGAGCCCTTTTCCCTTCAATTGTGCCTATATATGTTAATATATTTACATAATTATAATAAAAGCCCAAATTGTTCTTCACATTATAACTTTGAACCATTTCCTACAAAACAATTTTCAAATTAACCACTGATTGCTACAAAAAGATAAAACGTCAAAAAAGGTTTAATACTAAAAGCGTATCAAGCCTGTTTTAAAATTCTACACCATAAATTGCAACATTAAAAAAATATTCGTCGATAATTCTTCTCGAGCATCATCATATGCTTACCGAACATTTTTAATGCAGTCATCGGCCGGACAGCTTGAAAATACCGCTTCAATTAAACGGCATTGTACGAAATTATTACACTCTAATGAAATTACTTAACTGATAAATTGGCGGGTTTATTCATATTTAAAGTTTAATGTATCAGTTTTTGAGCGTGTAGCATCGAATTTAAATACCTACCTGGTCAGTAAATAACAGCTTTTGGCCCGATTTTTGTGAAACTTAACAAGGTGTCCTAGGCAATAATATCGAAGATACCTAATTATTATTTCATATACTTGCTAATAACTTAATCCATACTAATATTTTTAATGCGAAAGTAACTCTGTCTGTCTGTTTGTCATGCTTTAACTGCTAAACCAATCCAATATATTGGACCTTGGAGAAGGACATAGGATACTTTTTATTCCGGGAGCACCTACGTTCCCTAGGGATAATATCCGACATTCACGCGGGCGAAGCTGCTGGCAAAAGCTAGTTTAGAATAATGTACGACCAGTTAGACTTTAGTTAACTAAACCAAAAAATGCAAAAAAAAAACACATATTAAAAAACTAGGCAACTAGGAACAGGTTATCTACTATGTATATGGATATACCTAGTCTAGCGGCTCAGGTCATGCCCTTAGCGATGCCTTAGCGGTATACAACACAAATTCGATCAAAAAGGTCACCAACCTTCCGCCAACAAAGCCTTTCGGCGAAATTCTATTAGTTGGAACTATTAACGATATCGTTTTTCTCGTACGGTATAAAAATAAGTGAGCATGAGCAACATTCTTCGTTTCCACACGAGGCATTCTTGTATGAATTCTGAAAGCATGTCCGTAGCTATTATTTCGAGTGATGAAGCAAATTGTGGGCAAACTGGGCGGTGGATTCCTTGGGAACAATGATGTAAAGTTTATCTTTACGTGAGATCTAGTTTTCTTTTAAGATTTCTCAATGTGCTTTTCATGGTTTACATGGTTTTTAAGATGTTGGTTTGCATTATTGCCAGTTACGACCTCTAATAGGTTTAATCTATATATATAAAAGGCAATGTCCCGACTGACATATCAACGCCCAGCCTAAACTACTAATGATGGAAGTTTGAAATTTTGGAAGGATGTTGATTTTATACTGTAGGCGTCATTTAAGAAAGGATTTTTGGAAATTCATCCCACAGAGGGATGAAATAGGGGATTGAAGTTTGTATGAAACTCTGTCATTTCTGATTCCAAATGAATGAAATGTGGTATTTAGCGTTTAAATTTAAAATAATAATATACGTCTGTCAGGATTTTTTTAATTTCGTCCCTCAAAGGGTTAAAAAGGGGTGTTAAAGTTTGTATGACAAATAAATTGTTTATTATCAAAATTACTTGATATTTAGTATTTCTGCTCTTCAATACAACTAAAGAAACAGGTATCTAAGGATTTTCGAATTTCATCCCTTAAAGGGGTAAAAAGGGGTGTTAAAGTTTGTATGAAAAATAAATTGTTTATTATCAAAATTACTTGAAATTTTGTATTTCTGCTCTTCAATACAATTAAAGAACCACGTATTTAACGCTTTTTGAATTTCAGGATTTTTTTAATTTCGTCCCTCAAAGGGTAAAAAGAGTATTAATGTTTGTATGACAAATAAATTGTTTATTATCAAAATTACTTGAAATTTAGTATTTCTGCTCTTCAATACAATTAAAGAAACAGGTATCTAAGTATTTTCGAATATCATCCCTTAAAGGGGTAAAAAGGGGTGTTAAAGTTTGTATGAAAAATAAATTGTTTATTATCAAAATTACTTGAAATTTTGTATTTCTGCATTTCTATACATTCGTGATACGTATTTAAGAATGTTTAAAGGGGTAGGTCAATTTAAAACGGGCTGGTTGCCGCAACTCCACGACCAAGCGCGTATTTTGCGTATTTTAAACGATTATAATCGACGTCTGCTTTGCAATGATCATACATAAAACTCAGGGTCAGTCATTTGGACAAAAATTTAAAGGAAGTTACTTCCCACACGGACAATTCTACATTACCTGTTCTAGAGTAATAGCAGCCTGATCATTTCGGCAGCAGACAGAAAAAACACCAATGCGGTATACAAAGAAGTACTTAATTAAACTCTACCTTCCTGATGGCGACTTTGTTGGCGTGAGCTAATTGGAGTACCCATATATAGACTGTATAGGATCGCGCTAAATTTTCACTATATTGGCAGATTTTTGCATATGGTGGCAAAGTTTTAGTTCTGCTTCAACATTTGTGAAATAAACTGAAACAAAAAACTTTTTTACAATAAATTACAATTGACTTCCAAATAAAAATACTATAAAGTGAAAATAACTTTATTTCGGCAGTCTATGTGCCTGGTTTTGTTTCTTCGTTAAAAGGATACCCCTCTGCGTACCTCTTTAAAGCGTACTGGCGTGATGTTATGTTAGTGATGGAAAATGCCATAAATCAGGCATGAATGTTTTCAATTATTGTGGCGGCCACTTAGTTTGCACTAAATTAAAATAAACTACAGCCGAAGAACATTGGCAACACTTTTGCGCCACCATGTATTAATTTTTTATCGTGTCGGTAGCAGAATTCAAAAATTGAAAGAAAAGTAGCTTTTCACTGTTTGTTCCTCTCCGTCTTACTCTTACCTTAGTAATGCGACGGAAGTTTGCTTTATAATGCGACGGAAACGAGGCAATTTCATCAGCTACCTGCAGCTGTTCGCATGGAGGATGGATTTGGATTGGCAAATAATGCGGTACTGGACTAGGTTGCCTAAAGAGCTCTCCAGATCTAAACCCAAATTTAGAATAAAATAGAAACATAAGTGTATTTAATCTTTTTGTTATTGTTAAATAGTAATTTATAATGTGTTTACTGATGACTATTGTAATTTTTATCTAATTGTAATCTTTTCATTAATTTGTAATGTACGAGTATCTAATATTCTTAAAATAAATTTTATTATGGTATTCTTATTTATCACTTGAAATATTAACGGTGAAGGAAAACATCGTGAGGAAACCAGCATGTCGCTGAACCAAAAATTCGAAGACATGTGACATCAACCAACGTGGATGACGGCCCATTACCTCTCGTGAACAGTGGGAACATTAATAGGTTGATGATGATGACTAAAAAATATTTAAACGTAAAGCTACCTACTAGTGGGCGGTATAGCTCATAATAATATCGACAGCAATCTCTCAAGTGATCCATAATTACAAATAATGTTACGGCCAATTGGACATAGATACATAAACTTCATTGCATAAATAAAACACAACTAAGCAAAACTCCTTATTAACTAGATTCTAGTCCATCTATCTTACTTAATATTTCTTGCGTACCGAATATATTAAGTCAAGCTGAACTATTTTTTATTACGCATACATGAATTGTCCAATAAAACATCGAAGTTGATCTATCTTATGTATGTCTTCCCTTGGGATGTTATTGATGATGTCACGTTTTTTGAAAGACACTAAGCTATAAGAATATCAATTGGTAGTCCTTTTTATAGACAGAATATTTTGGCCAAATAAAAAATACTACGACTCTGGACATTGATAACTATATTTTTTAACCGAATTCAAAAAGGAGTAGGTTCTCAATTCGACTGGTTATTTTTTATGTGTGTCACCTCAAAACTCCTTATTAGGTGAACCGATTTTATTTGAAAGCTGGTGCTTCTCATGTTGTCCCATTTAAACCGTCTTTAATTATACGCCACTTCAGCCTCTTTCATCATTCCTTTACCTGTCAATCCGAAAAGATGATAGCAAGTTGTAGTTTCCTTTCATGCAACTAGCTTCATGTTTTGGACTGACCGACTGCTTGACAATACAAAAATTGTAAACGGTTTCATTAAAATAAATAGTTTGAGTTTGAACAATTCAAGAAAACTCTGTAAATGGCATTTTTTTTTGCAATCACTATTTTAGCAATAAGTCATGCAATATGTGTCGTAAGTTTCACACTTAGCCCACCGCCCACTAGTAGGTAGCTTTACGTTTAAATATTTTTTAGTCATCATCATCAACCTATTAATGTTCCCACTGTTCACGAGAGGTAATGGGCCGTCATCCACCACGCGGGCCCGGTGCGGGTTGGTTGATGTCACATGTCTTCGAATTTTTGGTTCAGCGACATGCTGGTTTCCTCACGATGTTTTCCTTCACCGTTAATATTTCAAGTGATAAATAAGAATACCATAATAAAATTTATTTTAAGAATATTAGATACTCGTACATTACAAATTAATGAAAAGATTACAATTAGATAAACATTACAATAGTCATCAGTAACCACATTATAAATTACTATTTAACAATAACAAAAATATTAAATACACTTATGTTTCTATTTTATTCTAAATTTGGGTTTAGATCTGGAGAGCTCTTTAGGCAACCTAGTCCAGTACCGCATTATTTGCCAATCCAAATCCATCCTCCATGCGAACAGCTGCAGGTAGCTGATGAAATTGCCTCGTTTCCGTCGCATTATAAAGCAAACCGGGGTGATATAAATGCACTCACCCCCGCTTTCTTTTTTTACACTTAATTTTTCTGTAATATCTTGGATTTTACTACTTTGGTAGACGTAAGTGATATTTAGTACACTAGCTCTGAGCCTTTAATTTTCTATAAATGTACGTTGGGTGGTCCTTTCACGCAAGCACCCTAAGTCACGTAAAACAAGCAATAAATAGTAATCACTGAAAGAAATTCACGGGGTTACCTACCCAAGCTCATTTTATTATGAAAAGACAAAGGAACAAAAAGTATATTTTCAAGTTTAGTGTTACGCCCCGTATGCATGATTTTATGTCGCCTCGTAAGTTTTTTTTAGGTATTTTTATATAAACAACTGGTATATAATGTGGGTTGTAAAATGCCGATAAAATGGGTACATACTGTCGGTTTTGTCCTGAATATCAAGTTCATAATATCTGAGATACACAACGGATAAAAGTTAAAATATTTAATCAGTTCATATTTTTTTATTATATTGGCACAACATTTGAACGTAAGGTATTTGGCGCTTAGCGAATATTCAGGAATTAATATTTTCAACATTCTTGAATGGTGTGAAATTTTAATTACTTAATTATTTCTGAAATATTTAATTATAACGGATACAAACCCCGCCGGATGCGTGGCTAAGCAGGTTCAATAATTATAATTGCCATTTTTAAATACAAATACAAAATTAACAAAATCATATTCTGGTTAAATCGAACTTTTCAACATCACTTTTATTTGACACGTTCGTCGCCGTCATCACAAAAATAGCCATATCAGGCCATATCTTTTGTCAAAGCGACGTTGAAAAGTTCTCCTAAATGTGTATTGGCGAAATGTTAGTACAAATGAGAAAATAAGAACTTTTCCGCGTCAGACTGTTCTGTTTAGCGATATGCAAACGCTTCGGGATATAAGGTTATTAGCGAGTCAGCGTAGCTACGAAGTATATTCGTTTGTGTAAGTCGCTTTGCAAACACTGTTTAACTTGTACGCTGGAACCTTTGTACGCAATATAACTTGAAAGTTTATCGCATTCATCATCATATCATATCAGCCGCAAGACGTCCACTGCTGGACATAGGCCTCCCCCAAGCGTCGCCACATTGACCGGTCCCGTGCGTCCCGCATCCAGCGGATCCCTGCAACCTTCACCAGGTCATCGGTCCACCTGGTGGGAGGCCTTCCAACGCAACGTCTTCCGGTTCGCGGTCGCCACTCCAGAACCTTTCTGCCCCATCGGCCATCCGTTTTGCGAGCAATGTGCCCTGCCCACTGCCACTTAAGTTTTGCAATTCTTCGGGCTATGTCGGTAACCCTGGTTCTCTTGCGGATCTCTACATTTCTGATTCGATCACGTAAGGAAACTCCGAGCATAGCCCTCTCCATTGCCCTTTGGGTGACTGTAAGCTTTCTGATGAGGCCAATTGTGAGCGACCACGTCTCAGAGCCATAGGTCATAACTGGCAACACACACTGGTCATAGACTTTCGTCTTGAGACACTGTGGTAAGTTGGACGTGAAGATACCGCGCAACTTCCCGAACGCTGCCCAGCCGAGTCGGATTCGACGGTTGACCTCTTTCTCGAAGTTGGCCCTACCCAACTGGATCGTTTGTCCCAGGTAGACATAGTCATCCACAACTTCGAGTGTAGAGTCTCCGACCCTAATAGGAGTGGGTGTGACATGGGCATTCAACATCACCTTGGTTTTGTCCATGTTCATCCTAAGACCCACTCTTTCGGAGGCTCTACTAAGGTCATCGAGCATTGTATTGAGGTCCTCCATAGTCTCAGCCATGACCACTATATCGTCGGCAAACCGAAGGTGAGTGATGTACTCGCCATTGACGTTGATGCCTAGCCCTCTCCAGTCCAGAACCTTGAAGACATCCTCCAGTGCAGCGGTGAACAGTTTCGGAGATATGACATCTCCATGCCTCACACCTCGCTGCAGAAAGACAGGTTCCGAGGTCTGATCCTGAAGTCGAACTGACATGGTGGCGTTTTTATACAAACACTTCAACACCTCGATGTACCGGTAGTCAATTTGGCACCGTTGGAGAGACTGCAGCACAGCCCAAGTCTCGATCGAATCAAAGGCTTTCTCGTAGTCCACAAACGCTAAGCAGAGAGGCAGGTTGTACTCTTCGGTCTTCTGTATAACCTGCCGCAGCGTATGTATGTGGTCTACGGTGTTAAAGCCTTTACGGAAACCGGCTTGTTCAGGAGGCTGAAAATCGTCAAACCTGCGCGCGAGACGATTCGTGATGACTCTTGAAAACAGCTTGTAGACATGGCTAAGAAGTGAGATGGGCCTATAGTTCTTTAGTAGGGCATTGTCGCCCTTCTTGAAGAAGAGTACCACTACACCCCTACACCATGCCTGTGGCGTTTTGCCCTCGAGTATGACGGAATCAAACAGCTTCTGAAGGGCCTTAAGGATCGGTTTTCCACCCGCCTTCAGGAGTTCGGCTGTAATTCCGTCTTCACCCGCTGCCTTGTTGTTTTTAAGCTGTTTAAGAGCCATCCTAATCTCATACAGGCTGACGTCCGGAATGTCTTCGGTATAGTGCCGGGTCAATCTAGCTCTAGGGTCTTTTGCTAGATTCGCGACGGGTTTACTGGTTGACGTGTACAACTGCCCATAAAATCTCTCGATCTCTCTCAATAGCTCCGGTTTGGCGGATACGATTCTGCCATCGTCGGTCTTCAGTTTCGTGAGCTGGCTTTGCCCAATAGTCAGATCTCTTGCAAAGACCTTGGAACCCTTATTCCGCTCAATCGCGTCTTTAATACGCTCGGTATTAAAGCTGCGGAGATCGCTTTTCAAGGACTTTGAGATCCGTCTATTGAGCTGCCGGTACTTCAATGCATCGTCTGAAGACTGCAGGATCATCTCACGCCTCTCCTTCATGAGCTTGAGAGTAGGATCAGAGAGCTTTTTGTTTATATCTGTACGGCGGGTCTTGAAAAACTTAGACCCAACCGTATGGACAGCTTCCACGAACCCATCGCTGTATTCGTCCACGGAGCTCCCTAGGCACTCGAAACGATTCTGAAGTTCGAGCTGAAAGCTCTCGGGGTTTTGGATCTGGATCTGTGCTGGACGGAGCGTAGACTTCATCAGTCGAGACCTTTCAAGCTTGATATTAATGTTCAATGTGCCTCTCACCATGCGGTGATCGCTCCCGGTTTTCACCGAATTGATCACAGAGACATTGCTTCTTGGTTGACATGATGAAGTCGATCTCATTTTTAGTTGCACCATCGGGGCTTTGCCAGGTCCACTTCCTGTGCTCACGCTTTCTGAAGAAGGAGTTCATCATATAGAGGCCCTCCTTCTCCATAAAGCTGGCCAGTAGGTGACCCTGGTGGTTCCGATGTCCAACTCCAAATTGGCCCACTTGCAGCTCATCAACGTCTCGTTTGCCCAGTTTCGCATTGAAGTCCCCCATGACAACGGTGAAGTGAGTTTTGAAACCATGCATGGCTCTAGAAATATCCTCATACATGGTCTCTACCTCGTCGTCGGGGTGTGCCGAGGTCGGGGCGTAGACCTGTATAACCTTTAGCGAATATCTCGAGGATATTCTGAGTATAAGGTACACCACCCTGCCACCCTGGTCGACACACTCTCGATCTTCACCACGTTGTTCACAAGGGACTTGTGGATGATAAACCCGACACCACCCTGGGACTGCCGGTCACCCTCTCGGAAATACAGCAGGTTACCGGATTTGAGGATCATCGAGTCCTCCCCCTCTCTTCGGACTTCAGATAACCCTATAATACTCCACCGCAACCTGCTCAATTCTTCCTCGAGTTCGGCTATCTTCTCGTCGGTCCGGAGTGTTCGCGTGTTATACGTTGCCAGGTCCAGTCGTCGGTGTTTATTAGGGTAGCCGGGTCCACTCCGGGGATTCTTCGCACCCCTTGCCACGCCATCGCCTCGACCGCTACCGTAGTCGAGGGTAGACGGGCTGCCGGGCACTCGGGGCCGTTTTTTCTTTGTGCTTTTCATTTTGGTTTGGGGGGGTTTGCCTTAATCGCCACGCTTGGCAGGCGGGTTGGCGATCGCAGTTTGTTGTTAAAGTGCACAGAGAACGCTGCTGCCCATTCTCTGGTGTATCCCTTAGTCGCCTTTTACGACACCCATGGGAAGATATGGGATGGTGAGATTCTATACGTCCGACACCATACGGAAATATCGCATTGGCTACCCTTAATTAAACATTACTTAGAAACAAGCATTATCTAAACTAGTTTTATTTCGTTCTTTCTTTTATTACTATTTTTATATTTAGTTTATCTTTACCATCTGCAGTGCAAACGTGTCTCGCTGCATAAATTCGGGATTTCATCGCAAACACTCTTGTTTGTTCATAGTTGAATATTTATCGGAATAGTCCGCTACCTATTTGTATTTACACAGCGGCAGCCACGCTTTGTATTAACATCATAAGATTCGTTGTAAAGGACTCTCTAATTGGAATTTATATCAAACATGCGATCAAAGGCAGCTAGACGAATTTCTGGGCATTTCAGAGGCAGTTACATGCGTTTGCTATGTTTTGCTACCGACACAGGGCGCGTTTATATGGTGATAAAACCGTTTATGTTCATCACACGAACGGAGGCGAAATAAAATGATAAGATTCCCTTTCTGATATAACTTATAATTCGGAAAGTGTCACGGCGATAAACATAGAAGTTTTACATCTAAAATTTCAAAACAGCGGCCCTTGGGATGAGCTGAAATAAATTACCCAAGCTGACATTCCCCGGAACTCTAAATTAACACGAATTACTGTTACAAACTGGATAACAAAACATGTTTCTGTTGGGATTAACATTTATCTTTAGTCAGGGCACTTTTACATTTTATACTAATTACGCTTTTGTCCGGATACGCGCCCACGTGCGTCCTTTAGAATTTGAAAAACACACGAGCCTGTCTAACTATCGTTGAAATTTTTAGGCTTCGAGTTTGAAATAACCATTAGAGTCTGGCTGGTAGTTTTCCATTGTGGCATGGGAAATTGAAATACCAAATAAAAGTTCTTGTTACATACGGTAGGCTTGGTATTCCTATGGTTTTATAATATTTTCGGTATGAAATTGACGGGTGTTGACTTAAATTCATTATTCGACTGACGAGTATTATTTACCTTCCTATCTACGGTACACTGTAGTGCAGTTCCTTGCTGGTTTGCTGATTTCACCATAGCATGAAACCAACTCATCAACTCAGGTCATGCTAATACTTTGGAATCTATCTTTAAATAGTATAAAACAAAGTAGCCACCTGGCTCTGTGTTTCTCTTTTCATACGGTTTTTACTTATAAAAAGTGACAACACAACACATTTGCTTTGTGCTAAGCCGGGACGGGTCACTAGTCTTAAATAAATTCCACGCATACTGTTTCGCATATTAATTGTGATCATCTTTCCCCAGGAGTACGAATGCTGGATGGAGACGTCACAGACGCAGTGGAAGCCCGCTCCTTAAGTCTGAACCCTCAGCATGTAGACATCTACAGTGCTTCGTGGGGACCCAATGACGACGGGAAGACTGTTGATGGACCAGGAGAACTTGCTACTAGGGCGTTTATTGAAGGTGTTACTAAGGTAAGAAGCAAAGTTTGACTACCTGTACATGTTTAGTTTTATTATACAATCGTTGGGGAGTTTGTTGCGTCACTTCTTCTCAGTTCTGGAGGACAAGCTTTATGCAAATGTTGATGTTTAAAAATGCTGATTATCCGTCTTATTTTAATTAAAAAAAAAAATTGATATCAACATTGTATTTGGGCCATGTTAAAAATAAGGATAAGGACAGCATTTATAGATTGTACTTCGACTTTTCTTAGTTAGCTATTCATTCAATTATAAACCTTAATTATAAGCTTTCAATGTTTACACTGGCAGGAAACGCTTGCTGTACTTAGATTGTCTGCAGTTTCCCATCTATGAATCTTGCTCTAAGTAGTCATCCTACCATAAATGGAAATTTGCAGCATCAGAGGTATTGTGCTTGTTAGCACCAATACCTCTGGTGCTGCAAATTTCCCAGAGACAAATCTTACTTATGTATTTAATCTATATACCTTTCAAAATGGGTCACAGAACACAGCTTAGCAGCAGATTTAAGTATGGTAGTAGGAATTCGGTCTGGACGTCCACAAAGAGCTCGTCTACAAATAAAGTCTATTATCCTACTGGTCAAAGGCGAACTCCAATAGAATAAAGACATTTAGCAAGGAATTTCGATAGCAAGCGGTGCTTCGACAACGTAGCTTTAGACTAAGACCAGAAAGTAAACAATTTGTGAGCATGTTACTGTTGTTATTGGCGGATACTGCATGATCTCGAAAATTTATGAACTTCTACATAGGAAGATATCTACACATACAGATAGTTTTTGAGGTATCAAATTAGTATGATACACGCTTCACTGAACCAGATTGAACCACCTATTAAAATGTATAGTAATGTGAAAATTATGAATGATATTTGAAAGATCTAACATAATAAAATGAACTAGCAACTCGTTTTAGAAGCTTTTGACGGAGGCTCTTCAATCCATATAGCGCGAAGCGGTCATTTGTATTAAGGCTTTCTGATTTAAGAGGAAATGCGGTCGCAGATATCCGACTGAATTTCCTAAGTAAAAAGTCATAATTCTAGGTTTGGCTCTCGATTATTTCCTCCCCAAAATTGGACCAATTTAAAAGATATTCCATAAACTGAAAGAAAAATATTTGTACTGTGCCCCTATGTTTTTCTTTTATCATTTATATTAGTCAAATTTGTACACTAGGCCTCAGTTGACAGCGCAAATTTGAGCAGATTTTGAGGGTTCTAGTGTGTTACACGCAGCTGCATAAGGGGAATCGCCAACTCAGCACTCAACACTTTTAGTATAGAATCATACTCTGCAAATTTAACAAACGACGGAAACGCCGAGCTGAGCTAGCACTTTGTGACGCACGGACCTAGTTTAGCCAATTATTGTAACTCTGTAAAATTCCATTCCATATTCATACTTCGAATAGGCACTTAGGCTAATTTTAGCGATAATTAATGTAATTCTTTTATTTTAAAATAAATTAAGTAAATTCATTATTGTTTTATTTTAAATCCTCCGATTGCAGGTAACGTAATTGGCGCAGTCGGTAGGATATTCGCGGGCCGGTTCGCAAGCTTTAGGGATCTCTAATATCGAAATCCGCGTACGCGAATCGCCTGGGTGGCTATCGAGCCCCGGTGCCAAATATCCGAATCTACGGTCCAGCTGCAGTTCCGGAAGGAGAATCCAGACTTCGATTCACGAGAGAACCAGAGATGAAAAATTTGTGAGTACACTTGAATTGTTCCTGTGTTGCTTCCTTCTTAGTCCTAGTACCACCCAACTTCCAAGATGTTTCACCCGAGAAGTTCCAGTTCCCAGGAGCCCAAATCTCGTACGGCTCGCTGGAGTGCTATAGATATTAGTAGAGATTTAAATAGTGACAGTAAAATTAGTAGTATAAATAGCTTAAATATGGCCCATGACCCGGATGCAATTTTCAAGACCCTTCGTATGGTCCCGGAGTTCGATGGGAACCCAAATGTTTTGACTAGGTTTGTCAGAATATGCGATCAAATAGTAGCTAAGTATGTTAGCAATACCCCAGGTAGCGAGTTAAACAACTTATGCCTATTAAATGGCATCTTAAATTAAATAACAGGCTCTGCCGCTTGTACCATCAATTCCAACGGCATACCTGATAGTTGGCTAGGGATTAGAACAGCCTTAGTTAATAACTTTTCATATCAACGGGATGAAACCGCTTTGTATAGAGACCTTTCTTTAACTACGCAGGGAAATAAAACGCCTCAGGAATTCTACGAGGAATGCCAAACTTTGTTCAGTACAATGATGACGTATGTAACATTACACGAGTCAATTACTACCACAGTGGAAGCGAAACGTCCACTGTATAAAAAGGTTACTATGCAGGCTTTTGTAAAAGGTTTAAAGGAACCATTAGGATCCCGCATAAGATGCATGCGTCCCGATACTATCGAAAAGGTGTTATGTATTTACAGGAACGTAGTGAATTTTCAAAACCCACTACACAAAAGAATTCACACCCTGTAACACCCCACGCAAATGCCAACCCAGTTCCTCTACGTAATAACCATTTCGCAGTAGCAATTCCCAACTGGCCCAATCCAATAGGAACTAGACCCCACCAACTACCACCACAACCATTTAGGTTCAACCCCAACTTTATTAATCAGCAGCCCCAACATCGCATGCCTAATCGAACACAGAAAATATTCCGTGCGCTGCCTCAAACATATAACGCTCAAAGTAACATGTTCCATTTGCCACCCAGAAACACTCCGGCCCAAAATCAAAATCAAGGTCCTAAACCTATGAGTGGTGTACAGCATTTTACACCTAGACCCATGCTATCTGGCCATAACTGGCAGCATTCAGGTAATCCGCCACCAACCAATTATTTTAAAAATCGTGAAATGAACTTGAATGAGTGCACGTCATACGACGACTCATATTACCCGACGGAGTTCTATTACGAGCCGGACTGTTTTAATTACGATGACACTTATTATGATTATAGCCCGTTAGCTACATTAGAGTGCAACCATGATCCCACTCTGAACGATGTAAATGTTCAAGAAAATATTACAGGCTTAACTGATCCTCAGGCAGATCCATGTCAGATAAGTCAGGATTTTCAGGAAGCACAGAAATCAAAAAAGCCAAAATAGAATTAAATCTCCAAACTCAACGTCAGTTGCAGTACATACTAATATCAGAACCACCTTTAAAGTTACTAATTGACACCGGTGCAAACCAGTCCTTTATAAGTCCAGAAGCTGTAGAAAAATATTTTCCAAATTTTCCCTTAAATTACGACCCGTTTGAAGTTACCAATGTACATGCGGTTAGTAGAAATAATTATTCTATAAGTTTACCTTGCTTCGCGGAATTTAACGATCCAGAGTTTATCAAGTTATTTGTATATCGTTTCCATGAATATTTTGACTGTTTAATTGGTTTAGATTTGCTAACTAAATGGGAGTCCAAGATAGACTTAAAAGATCAGAGGTCAATAACGCGCACATCATCAAATCCTATCCGTATGTATAATGCCTGCAATATTAACTTGTATGAAGACATAATACCTGCTCATTCTTCGAAATTAGTGAGAATACCGATCGACACTCCAAACGGTGCAGCATTAGTTAGTGAACAGACTATATGCAACTGTATAGTGCGCGAGTGCCTTACTATTGTCGACAATAATCGCGGCTACTTAGAGATAGAAAATACGAGCCCGAATGGTATTATAATATCACTTGACCGACCAGTGCACGCAAGTTTATTTAATATCGAGTGCACGCGCACCGAACATTGCACCACGCGAGTTCAAGAAGTGACAACGCGATTACGAACAGATCATTTAAACGAGGAAGAGAAACTCAACCTTATAACTCTTTGCTCAAAATATGCTGACGTGTTTTACATAGAAGGCGAAGCGTTAACATTTACCAATCGAATAAAACGCCGTATTAAGACTACCCGTATGAGGTCCCGGTCTACACAAGAAGTTATAGATACCCATCATTCATCGTCAGGAGGTTAGGGAACAGATTTCAAAAATGTTAGATCAGGAAATAATACCTTCAGATTCAGCATGGAGTTCGCCCATTTGGGTGGTTCCCAAGAAAATGGCCCCTCGGGCAAGCAGAAATGGCGTTCAGTAGTTGACTTTAGGAAGCTCAATGAAAAAACTATTAACGACAAATACCCTATCCCGAACATTAGCGATGTTCTTGACAAACTAGGTAGGTGCCAATACTTTACCACTCTAGATCTGGCTAGTGGCTTCTACCAAGTCGAAATGGACCCCAGGATATTCAGAAAACAGCTTTTAATGTCGAACATGGACATTTCGAGTTTCTTTGAATGCCCTTGGGACTTAAGAACTCACCATCCACATTTCAGAGGGTAATGGACAATGTCCTCAGAGGCCCTCAGAATGACATATGCCTGGTGTATCTTGATGACATCATCGTTTTTTCCACGTCATTACAAGAGCATATGACTAATCTCGAGAAAGTTTTCAGTAGACTTCGGGAATCGAACTTTAAGATCCAAATGGATAAATCCGAATTCTTAAAGCATGAAACTGGTTATCTCGGACATATAATAAGTAGCGAGGGATTAAAACCTAATCCGGATAAAATTCATGCAATAGAAAAATACCCCATTCCATAGACCCCAAAAGAAATTAAGCAATTTTTAGGCCTTGTCGGTTATTATCGCAAATTTATCCCGGACTTTGCAAAAATTACGAAACCTCTCACAGCGTGTTTAAAAAAAGGTAGAAAAGTTGTATTAAATTCCGAGTACATAAGCAGCTTTGAAAAGTGCAAGACTCTCTTAACAAATGACCCTACACTACAGTATCCCGATTTCGATAAGGAATTCATACTGACGACAGATGCTTCAAACGTTGCCATTGGTGCCATTCTATCTCAAGGACCCGTAGGTTCCGACAAACCTGTGTGTTTTGCATCCCGAACCCTGAATGAAATCAAAATCAAAATTTCTTTATTCAATTCAATTAGGCCATTAAGCGGCACTTTCGAACGTCAAAAATAATAATTGATTCTACCGTCCATTCGGAAATGTAGCTTGTTATGGAGAAGAACGGACAAGAAACTCCACACTTACTCTTTTTAAAAAAATATGTGTTTTACAAGTATTTGGTTACAATAATCTTCTAGGAAAAATACATATATGTGAGAACGATGTAAAAAAAAACGGACTTAAAAGCGTCTAGAGTAAAACAAACAATTAAAAATACAATAAATAGGTAATTAAAAACAGGCGGAGGCAGCTAAGATATGACCAATCCCAACTGATGGCACCCGTTCACGAATATGACACATGGATCGGCACCACTCAGCTCAACCATCATGAAGGGAACCGAATGATCCAGCACATGTGCCACCATCAGAGAGACATTAGAGAGAGCATGACACACTCAACTGCCAGGGCACACTGAAGTCAACGAACGACACATAGTTACAGTAAATGGTAGATTTACAGTTGGTACATAGTACTCACATATGTGCTGTGCAGTTATATAATCCAAAAAATAAATTGAGTTTATACAACACAAATATACATTATAATTATTCGTACAGTCTTCAGCAGGTCCAACAATACTTCATAACTTTTCTGCTTATCACTTGTTTTTGGGGCCTAGTGGCTGTGGAGCTGGAATAGCGTTGGGCCAAGCATTTTTATCAGCGATGTAATCCCCCAACCTATAATATGCCTGCCTGCATAGTGTGCGTTTTATACAAGTTTTAAATTTCGTCTAATTCAATTCTAGAATGTGTGGCGGTATTTTATTGTAAAATTTTATACAGTACCCCATAAAAGATGACGCTACTTTAGCCAGCCTGAAACCTGGTTGAATTAATTGATCCCTATTTCTAGTAACATAACTATGTCTATCGCTGTTTTTACTAAACAGATGTAAATTATTTCTAACGTACATGATGTTTTCGTAAATATATTGACACGGTACCGTCATGATGTTAATGTCCTTAAACAGTTCCCTTAGAGTATCGCGCCGGCGAAGATTGTATATCGCTCTGATGGCTCGTTTTTGTAGAACAAAAATTGACTGAATGTCTGCAGCCCTTCCCCATAGTAATATGCCGTAAGACATTATACTATGAAAGTAACTAAAATAGACCAACCTCGCGGTATCTACATCAGTAAATTGACGAATTTTTCTAACAGCATAAGCCGCCGAACTTAACCGCCCCGCAAGTGATATTAAATGAGGACCCCATTGTAACCTTGAGTCTAGCGTGATGCCCAGGAAAACCGTATTGTGGACGAATTCTAGCTTCTCGTTGTTTAATATAATGTCACAATCATAACTTTTGACATTCAGCAAGACAAATTTTACACACTTAGTTTTTTTAGCATTCAAAACTAAATTATTAGCAGTGAACCAATTTAGAACTTGCCGCAATGCATTATTTACGTCGGCAACGTTACTCGTACGTCTATTTATGTTAAAAATCAAAGAAGTGTCATCAGCAAATAACACCATGTTTAGTTTGTTTTTCAATAGATGGGGTAAATCGTTAATGTATACTAAAAATAAGAAAGGACCTAAAATTGATCCCTGGGGTACCCCCATTTTCACGTTCAACCCCGACGAATTGACACCGTTTATTTGAACTAATTGCTGTCTATCATTCAAATAGGATTTTTTACTAAATTTAATGCTGATTGGCCTAGCCCGTAATGCTCAAGTTTCAAGAGCAATGTTTCGTGATCAACGCAATCAAACGCCTTCGACAGGTCGCAGAAGATACCTATGGCATCTTGTCCCTCCTCCCACGCATCAAAGATGTGTTTTATTAAGGTGACACCAGCGTCGGTTGTACAAGGTCCTTTGGTGAAACCATATTGTTTCTCGTGTAGGATGTTTTTCGTATTAAAATAAATAAGCATTTGATTTAGCATTATCTTTTCAAATACCTTGCTGAAAACCGGCAACACGGATACGGGTCTATAATTATTTGTGTCTTTACTGTACCCGGATTTTAAAAGTGGTATAACCTACTATATTTCATTAGATCCGGAAATACTCCTTGATCTATACACAAATTAAAAATTAAAGCTTAGTACGGCGCTATAGTCTGAATAATGGAGGTACAAACTTTGATGGACATTCCCCATAGATCTTCTGTCAGTTTTATCTTTATTTGCTTAAAATCTTTTATCACTGTTATTGGGTTTATTGTGAAAAGTTAAATTCAGTCGGGACGGCTGAAACGTTAGCGTGTAATAAACCATAAGCGAGCGACGGCGAAGAATTTAAGGTTTCAGTAGTTTTAATTGGGATACTGGTAAAGAAATTTACAAATTCTTGAGCAACTTCTTTGTTATCTCTAATAAGTCCAGGTGTAGTCTCAAGCGTGTAATCAGTTTTTTTCTTTTGTTCCTGTTTGTTTCATTGTTAATAATTTTCCAAACCGTCTTAATTTTATTTTCTGCGAATTTAACCTTGTTGCTAATGTATAAAGCCTTAGCTAGTTTACATTAATTTAAAAAAAATCTTGAGTAAGTAGCAACATACTTATTAAAAGTTTCAGTGTTAATATAAGGCTTAAGGCCATACAGCTCGTAAAGTCTTTCCCTACTTTTCCTGATTCTTTTAGTCGCCCAGTCACTGAACAAAAACTTAGGGCATATAGTTTTAGTTTTCTTCTTAAAAGTGTTACTGAATTCTGTTTGAACAACCGAGAAAACTTTTTTGTATAAAATATTACCATCGTTCACTGTGAGATCCTGATAACTTAACTTACCAATTAAAGCGCTGTTAAATTTATTTAATTTATCAGATGTTATTGGTCTGGATTGAATCTGCACTTGTTGTATTGGTATGCTGGACTCAAATGTTACCAGTAGCCCACTATGATCTGAAGGCAGACAATTCATAATGGCTTTGTTTAAGTAGTCGCAGCAACAAAAAACATTATCAATACATGTAGCAGTAGTCACAGTTGTTCGGGTTGGTTCCTCAAACACATGCGACAAATTAAATGATTTGAAGAGATTTAATAGTCTACTGCTATCTGAATTATTTTCTAAAATATTTATTAAAGTCGCCACAGATTATGACTAGTTTATTACCAGTTGTAAGTTTTGCCAAAACATCTTCTATCACTGACTCAAATATACAGTAGTTTTTATAATTGGGGGGTCTGTAAACGCACACTATAATATGCTTATCCAGCTCAACACAGGACAGTTCAACACTATGTTCAACTGATAGATCTACAATATCTTTACGAGGTTTTGATTTAATACCATTTTTGATTAAAATAAGTGAACCTCTACGTAACATAACATTTCTGTTAAAACAACTGCCCACAGTATAATTTTCATAATTAATAAGCATTGAATAATCTTTCAGCCAATGCTCAGTAAAACAAATAATTTCAAACATTGTCTTTTCTAAAAACAGTTCTATTTCCAATTGCTTTGCAGAAAAACCTTGAATGTTTTGATGGAATAATTTTAAAGAATTCTGCTTAGCCCCTTTTTTAAATTAACTATGTGAGAGCAAGAAGGTACCTTCTTGTTGGTGGATGTACTCCTAACTATTTGGTTATTGGTATCCTCCCTTGTCCTACAAACTAGTTTAAACTATAAATATTAATAGCAGAATTGCTAACGTTATTAATGTTATTGGATACCTGTAAATTAGTATTACTACTAATATCAACTACAGTACATGACTTCGACATACTATTTATGTCTGAGTTTAAAGTAAAAGATAATAGCCTCGCTATTTGACGTCTTACCCTAATAGGCAGATACACTGTATTGCCTGTCGACTTTAATTTATCAACAAAAATGTTGATGTCAAGAAAAACTAATTTGTCACTGTAATGGCTGACAAGGAAATGATCATGTTTATTCAGCATGTGAATATAATTATTTTGTCTACTAGACAATTTTTCCAAATATGGAAAAGCACACAATATTATTTTATTACAATTTAATTTTAGATACTTTGTTACACACTCAGTGATGTCGTCTTTTTTTTACATCCAAACTGTTACCTATAAAGACAGTTACATTGGTGTCTGATTTATATACATTGTTTGTTACAGATTCCATGATATGCTTGTACGATGACCCAGGCATACAATAATTAAAAGTCGAATAACTATGATTGCTATTTAATAATTTACCTAAACCTCTTCCAACACCATCTGCAAACATAACCGAATAAGACCCATGATTACTATTACTAGATGCAAAGGAAGCGAAAGTGCGCTTAGCTACAGTACCATAGAAAAAGAACTCCTTGCCAAAGTTTGGGCCACCAAGTATTTTAGACCGTACTTGTTTGGTCGTAAATTTAAAGTACTGACAGACCATAAATCTCTACAGTGGATGATGAACCTTAAAGAACCTAATTCGCGATTGACTAGATGGAGGCTGAAACTTAGTGAATACGATTTCACCGTTATCTATAAGAAAGGTAAATCTAATACGAATGCTGATGCCTTATCTCGAGTGGAGATTCACAACGAAGATACTAACAATTTAATAGATGAATTATGTTCTTTGATTCCTAACCCATCAGAAAACCCGATGCCTACGAACTCATCCACTGCCACCGTACACACCGGTCACGAAAATCCCATACTAGAAGTCCCTATCACAGATGACAGACCTCTTAACAGATTTCATAGACAATTATGCTTTACGATAGTAGAAGATGTCAAACGCAAACTAGTAGTTACCAAGCCATTCGAAACTCACACGCGCATAGCAGTCCAGATATCATCATCTAAGCTAGAACACGATGTAGTCAATGCCATCAAAGAATATGTAAATCCGAAAGTAAAGACCGGTATATTAATAAATCCACCTCTTGCCATGTATTCCATCATACCAGTCATACAGGATAAATTTAAGAGCTCGTCTATGAACTTAGTACTAGCTAAGATAGAATTAGAAAACGTCAAAGATTATCTACGCCAGCAAGAGATAATTCAACACTACCATGACGGCAAAACTAATCACCGAGGAATTACCGAATGTTATTTAGCCCTCTCAAAAATATATTACTGGCCCAAAATGAAAGACCAAATAACCAAATTAATCAACAAATGCATTATTTGCGGCCAAGCTAAATATAACCGGAGACCTATTAGACCCCAGTTTAATATTGAACCCCCGGCAACAAAACCATTTGAAATTGTCCATATGGATTTATTCACGTGTCACAATGAAAAGTATGTTACATTTATAGATGTTTTTACCAAATACGGACAAGCATACCACCTCCGAGATGGCACGGGCATTAGTGTACTTCAATCATTATTACAATATTGTACCCACCATGGAGTTCCCTTAATGTTAGTGACTGACAACGGAACAGAATTCACTAATCAACTGTTCCTAGAATTCACACGCCTTCACAAGATAAACCACCATAGAGTTTTCCCGCATTCGCCTAACGACAACGGTAACATTGAACGCTTCCATTCAACTCTCCTTGAACATATAAGAATATTAAAGTTAAAACACAAAGAGGAACCTATCGTAAATCTCATGCCTTATGCTATAATTGGATATAACTCTTCAATACATAGCTTCACCAGATATAGACCATTCGATTTACTAACTGGACACTTTGACCCACGCGATATTCTAGACATAGATTTTACCCAACAATCATTACAACAGTATGTTCATAATCATAGGGCGCAAATGAAGGAAGTCTATAACATAATTAACGAAACTTCCTTATCAAATCGTACTGCGTTAATAGAAAATAGAAACAAGAACCGCGAATCTGAAATAGAATACGTTCCTCAACAACAGGTGTTCATTAAGAACCCCTGTGCAAGCCGTCAGAAAACTGCACCGCGGTATACTCAAGATACCATTCTGGCCGATTTACCCATACACGTTTATACGTCCAAGAAACGTGGGCCCGTAGCCAAAAACAGATTAAAAAGAGGCCCTAAGGTACCTAACTTGCTGCAGGATTCTACTATTGCTGGTACTTCGCGAGACCCAGTCATCGGAGATAAAACTTGAAAGCCTAGCCAATGGACCTTATGACCGATTAGAATTAGTTAGAATAGAAAATATGTTAGCGTTCATAAACTCATCAAGTACTGTTCATTCTATGATAGATGTAGATAAACTTAGATCTAGGGTAAATAGGTTAGAAAAAAATATACAGTAAGGACGAGATATATTACGACATTATTCAGCCCGGATCATATTTCAACGGAAACCAGATTGTTATAATTTTCAGATTTTCTATAATTTCCAAAATCGTCTATGATTTATTATAAGTTAAGTTACCCAAAGAAAAAAAAAAGACCCCGTCAAGCTCTTATCCCAAAGTCTTATCCCTACCTATCCCTTTATAGCAACTAATGGCGACTATTTCGTGTACATAGAAGCAGAATGCTCGAAGTTTAGTAACTGGTATCTCTGTGAAAAGGAAATAACCCATCAAATACGAACAAAAACGGACTGCATACAAGAACTTATCACGAATCAAGCCCACAAGAGTTCCTGCCAATTCAGTACAATATTTCTGGAAAAAGAATTGATGAAAAAACTAGATGACCAGCATTACGTCCTATCATTTCCAAGTCCAACGAAAGTGCAATCAGTCTGTGGGAAAGAAGACTTCACTTTGCTACAGGGAAGCTACCTCGTTACCATACCTATCAACTGTTATCTCCGCACAAAGGTGGACTACACAGCATACAGAACCAAGTCATGACGAGCCAGCCGATACAACCCAACCAGCTGCAATCAGATGTCATATACCATACGGCCATACCCTTCTACATCGCATTATTAGGTGCAGGCGCACTAATCACAAGCATATTGGGCTATCGCAACCAATGGTTTTGCAAACGCTCCGAAAAGCCCCGCAGCAAGGGACATACTTACGAGGAACCTGACAAAAAGAGGAGGATCGCGCGCCCAGAAGACAAGTTCCAGCAACATTTTCTCTCGAAGTTCTCAAATAGTTGCTGATCTGCGGGTGGAGATGTTACACGCAGCTGCATAAGGGGAATCGCCAACTCAGCACTCAACACTTTTAGTATAGAATCATACGCTGCAAATTTAACAAACGACGGAAACGCCGAGCTGAGCTAGCACTTTGTGACGCACGGACCTTGTTTAGCCAATTATTGTAACTCTGTAAAATTCAATTCCATTCATACTTCGAATAGGCACTTAGGCTAATTTTAGCGATAATTAATGTAATTCTTTTATTTTAAAATAAATTAAGTAAATTCATTTTAGTTTTTTTTTTAATCCTCCGATTGCAGCTAACGTAATTAGTGCTTCTAAAGATAATGTATCATCAAAAAGGAAAACATAGGGGCACCGTACATTTCTTTATTATTCAGTTTATGGAATATCTTCAAAATAGGTCCAATATTGGAAGATGAAATAGGCGAGAGCCAAACCTTGAATTATGACATTTTTTCAAACTGTAAATTAGCTTGAAAACATGACAAAATTGTGCACCAATTTAGGGCTTTGACACGTTCTTAACGCCAAATATCTATCTACCCATCAACCAAATTGAACCTGTTTAAGAAATCGATCAACCAGTCATTTCTGCGCCTTCAATCTAAATAAACCTCATCTTACTGAAGCGTACATCTTATTGCCATTAAGGGTAATCAGGCGCTAACGCCACTTCTCAGTAGGTAGTATTACCTAACTGACGTTAACGGCAAACGTGCTCACATCAAAGCCACGGAAACGTGTCCGACTCAAAGACCACAGACGTGCTTGAGAAGTGACTGACTGACCATTGAAATCTAAAACCTAGAACCCATAATACAATATATGTAGTACCCACTTGGCATTATTATTATTTAAAGCTGTTGAATAAGTAAAGTTGGGTATATAATCACGCAAACAACAACGGATTTGTATGAAATTTTGCACACAAATGGATTATAACCTGGATGAGCACAGGCTACTTTTCCAGTTAGTAGGTGATTACTTTGGGATATTTTCGTAATTTACGCGGGCGGAGCCGTGGGTACTAGCTAGTTATCTATGTTTAGTTACTAATAATATTATAAAGAGGAAAAATTTGTATATTCGTATGTAACAAATAAACTTAAAAAGTACTGGACCGATTTCAAAAATTATTTCACTGTTGGGAAGCGACGTTATCTCCGGGTGACAAAGGAACTACGCGGGTGAAACCGCGAGGCGTCCGCTAGTGTCTTATAGATATGCTCATCTTTGTAACAACGAAAAATGAAAATAGAATAAATAAAGAAAAAATTATTTTAAAATCTTTACCTACCTACTTAAAAGTAATAATTACGTTTACACAATTTTCAGACAGTCCTAAATAAAACTAAATATTAAACTATTTCTGTTTCCAATTATTTTTAAATAGGCACTGTAGTTGATAGTTGAGATCAAAAGTAGGCATTAAACATCGAATTGCTTTGATGTTTTAATATTTATTTTAATTTCCTTTGAGAGGATAACAGATTGGACTGTCAATGTTACTAATTAAAACAAACAAAAATTAATCAAATGTTTTTAATAATTCAGGGTTGAAAAAATATACGCTTTGATTCATTTTTCAAAGCAAATTGAGGTTTCTGAAAAAAAGACAAACGCTTCAATAATAACTGAAAGAAAAATATAAATAACTTGAGAGTTCAATAAAACTGATCGTTTTTCAGGATAAAAATGCTTTGCAATATATTTTCTCGTGTCCTTTTAATACCTACATCATAAAATGATCTATTATAAATAATGAGTAGGCTAAAAATAACTAAACCTTTTGAATTAGTGTAGCAGTACACTACACTAATTCAAAAGGTTTAGTTCTTCTAGTGATTGAATAATAGTGACAACGCTGTGCTATACATATAACACATGAACATTTTGTTTTTATTAATTATTGTATATCAGACTCTAAGTGCTACGGACTTGTGTAAAATTGCAAATGGACACTATTCTTAGTTTTAACATAACATATCACGTAACATGTTAAGTTAGTGTTAAATTGCTTATAAGTCGTTTAGGCTAGATCGTAATTAATTATTAAGAATTTTGTTCTTACTAATAAAGAGCAAATAAAATCCAATTTAAGTAGGTATTCGTTTAAGCTGCAAAAAAATATGTTATTATTAATTATGTAGAGTTCACGTAACTTACCTGTAACAAAACTACTTCATAGAAATGTAGCATCTAGAATAGTGTTCCATTTTTCTCGCACATATTCCATATTCGTTTTCTTGAAGTGAGCACAAAATTAAATACAACTACATACAGATCTTCAGCAACACTTGATTTACATAATAATGTAAGAACTCCTTCGTGAATATACCTGTCATCACGTAGTACTGAATCTCAGATACGAGTATAAACGAAATTACTGGATAAATAACATTTCAGATTCACACAACGTTTTCTGCGAGTCTGTACCTACGTACAATGGTGTATAGTCTTAATGAAAAGTCACAACACCAGCTCTGTAAAATCCTAAATTTTAATTCATCAATTTTAAACTGACATTGGCACTTATTTAGACAGTTTTAAGGTTTATTTTCAATCCTTTTGTAATCCGCGTCGATTTTAAACGAAGTTACCTTCTGAAGGGTACCTGAACGGGCAAGCGACACTGCTAAAGCAATTTCTGTAATGACGCAATTATTTTCTCTCACTCTCACTTTATTTCTAACACTATAATATGGTCAAGTGTTCACAGAGACTAAAATTTACATAAAGTCGTTTTCCTTTTTCCAACCTTAAACAGCTTGAAGGTTGTTGTTTGTATAAAACGAAGTATATCAAAAAAAAATGTTTTCTTGCTTACGTTTTTTTATTACCTGCCGCGGTTTCTTCGGGTTTCGAATTTAAATAGAACGTGTAATGTGGTCAACTATAATATGGTCAAGTGTTCACAGAGTCTAATCTATATATATAAAAGGCAATGTCCCGACTGACATATCAACGCCTAGCCTAAACCACTAATGATAGAAGTTTGAAATTTTGGGAGGATTTTGAGTTTATACTGTAGGCGTCATTTAAGAAAGGATTTTTGGAAATTCATCCCCTAAAGGGGTAAAATAGGGGTTTAAATTTTGTATGAAACTCTGTCATTTTTTATTTGAAATTAATGATATGTGGTATTTAGCATCTAAATTTAAAATAATAAAATACGTATTTCGAGATTTTTTGAATTTCATTCCTTAAAGGGTTAAAAAGGGTTGTTAAAGTTTGTATGAAAAATAAATTGTTTATTGTCGAAATTACTTGAAAATTAGTATTTATGCTCTTCAATACAATTAAAGAAATACGTATTTAAGGATTTTGTGTATTTCATCCCTTAAAGAGGTATAATGGGGTTTTAATGTTTGTATGACAAATTAATTGTTTATTCTCAAAATTACTTGATATATAGGATTTCTGCTCTTCTATACAATTAAAGAAACAGGTATTTAAGGATTTTTTAAGTTTTATCCCTTAATTCGGTTTAAAGGGGTGTTAACGATTGAATGAAAAATAAATTGTTTATAATCGAATTACTTTAGGATTAGTATTTATGCTCATGAATACAATTAAACAAATACGTATTCAAGGATTTCTTGAACTTCATCCCTTAAAGGGGTGTTAAAGTTTGAATGTAAAATAAATTGTTTTTATCAAAATACTGCACAAAAATATTATAGAGGCCACTGTGATTACCAGATGTGCTCGAGGGAATCAGTTTTATACCTCGAATACGTGGTGGTACCCTCTGACTATGTCTTTGAGTTTTAACGATTACAATCGAGGTCTGCGTTGAAAGATCATAAATTAAACTCAGGGTCAGTAATTAAGGCAAAGATTTAAAGGAAATTACTTCTCACACGGGCAATTCTACTTTGCCTGTTCCAGAGTCAGTACTAATAGCAGTCTGATCATTTCGGCACCAGACAGAAAAACCACCAATGCGGTATACACGATGCGTGCTTACTTAAATTCTAACTTCCTGATGACGACTTTGTTAGCGTGAGCAAATTGGAGTAACCATATCTAGACTGTACAGGATCGCGCAAAACTCATCACTCTATCGGCAGATGCTATAATTTTTGCATATGGTGGTAAAATGTCAGTTCTGTTTCGACACTTATGAAGTAAACTGATGCAAAAAACATTATTACAAAAAATAAAATGAATGAATGAATTTACTTCCAAATAAAAATACTACAAAATGAAAATAACTTTAATTTTGGCAATCTTTGTGCCTGTTTTTGTCTCTTCGTTATATCGATACCCCTATACGTACCCCTTTAAAGCGTACTGGCGTGATGTTATGTTATGAAATGGCGTAAACAACAAACAGTCATGCAAATGCTGCAATCCCGAGAGATTTGCCGTTGTTTATTCTGTTATGTTGTATATCTCCGAAGTTTTTCATCAGATCTTCACCAAATTTGAATGGGTTCAATTTGGGAACATACTATTTCAAACAGAAAATATTTTTTTAAATCGGTCTACAATTGGCGGAAAAATCGGTGAACATAAACAAAAAAAAAATATACAACCGAACATCTTCACTTGAATGAATGAATATACAGCCTCCTCCTTTTTGGAAAGTCGGTTAAAAAATATAGCTGGTAACGTCCAAGCGCGTGTAATCTACGTCAAGCCATTCTAAATCGCGACCACGGGGAAGGAAATTTTTCATCGAAAATCATCACGAGCAAGCTCTGTGAATATGTGAATAAGCAAAATTATCATTTCTGTGGCACCGAAAATCTCCGTATAATCCAGGAAAAGTCACACCCTACGAAGTTATTGCATGGTGAGTTGTTTGTGCTGGAGGCGTCATCGGGCCACCAAACGACTACTGTGATCGACAAGGTCACATAGCCATGATCAACGTCTTTCTCTATCCTTAAAATGAATAAATTGGAACTGGAGAAGATGTGGTTCCAACAGGATTGAGCAACGGCGCTTACTGCACGAGCCACAACCAAAATTCTGAGGTCTGCAATACCAGGTCTTTCAATGGCCGGTAAGATAGCCTGATTTAACAGTTCCAGACTTCTTCCTGCGGTTTTTTTTTAAGTCATTAGAATATGTCAATTAGCATCAGACTCTTGAAGTCCTCAAAGATAATATCCGCCGGAAGTTCTGCCAAGACTAATGGAAAATGCCATAAATTGGGCCCGAATGTTTATCGATTATGGTGGCGGCCACTTAGCCGTATCATTTTATTGATAAAATTGAATAAAGAAAATTAAGAAACCAAATAAACATTATCCAAAAGCAGAACCAAAGTTTTCCATGCATAAAAAAAATTACAGCTGAAGAACATCGGGTGATAATTTTTGCGCCATTAATTTTCTATCGTGCCAGTAGCAGGATTCAAAAAAACTTTTTTGCAAATAAATACTACCGACTTCCAAATAAAAACTACAAAGTGAAAAATAACTTTATTTTTGTAAGTCGGTGTCTTTCGTAGGTACCAATTTTGTTGCATTATGGATACCGACTTCCAAAAATAAAGTTATTTTTCACTTTGTAGTTTTTGATTTGGAATTCGGTAGTATTGTTTTGGAAAAAGTTTTTATTTTTCAATTTTTAGTTGTACCTAATAGGCAAGTAGTTAAGTAAGGTCCCTATAATGCCAGAATAGATTACCCGTATATAATAAACTGAACATAACCGGTGAAATGAGAGTGTACCAAGCTGAACTGTACGCATTTGCGTACCCCTTTAGAGCATACTGGCGTGATATTATGTTATGAATGGTATAAACAATAAACAGATATGTGATTGCAGCAATTGCGAGAGATTTGCCGTTATTTATTGAAGAGTTCTGTTGTATATCTCCGAAGTTCTTCATCAGATCTTCACCAAATTAAAATGGGACTAATTCGGAACATACTCTTTCAAACAAAAAAAGAATTTTTAAAACCGGTCCACAATTGACGGAGATATCGGTCAACATATATAAAAAAAAAACATAATAAAGTCGAACACAGAACCTCCTCCTTTTTGGTAAGTCGGTTAAAAATTTAAAGTAAAGTAGCTTTCGACTATTTGTAACTCCCCATAGAATTCGATCCCAAGAGACCTCCGGCATAAAAGCCCAGCGCTCTCTATTAGAACACATAGGCAGTTCAGTTTATGCTCATTTTATATCAGTTTATAAGTATTCAGAAAATGTTGTGGTCTAATATGTTTGGATAATAATTTGCAATATCCCGCCAAAACTGGAATAAACGAAACAGCCAAAATCATGTAGTCCACGCAGGCGAAGCTGCGGGCGGAAAGCTAGTATTTACATAAAGTCGTTTTCCATTTTCCAACCTTAAACAGCTTGAAGGTTGTTGTTTGTATAAAACGAAGTATATCAAAAAAAAGTTTTTTTGCTTACGTTTTTTTATTACCTGCCGCGGTTTTTTCGGGTTTCGAATTTAAATAGAACGTGTAATGTACGTCGGGGGAAAAAACTTTGTCTTTTCGCCTGATACACCTGCGCCACAAGTTTTTATGTGATTTTTATATAAAGTTTTGAGTGCATAGTAAATGGGCCGAGAATAGCGAGAATGAGACATTTTTGCGTATAAAAAATACGCATCACTTGTTTACTTATTATTTATTTTATTCCTTAAATATTGTATGTTCCGTTTCCGTGAATGTGTCCGTGGCATCAACAGTGGGCCCTATCAGAATATCAGCGCAGCGATATTTTGTTTTTAATATTATTGCACATGCTGAGATCGGAGCCTTTTTGGTCTCGCACGGGGATATTTTTTTTATTTTTTTTATTATTGTTTGTGTTTTGCTTATCTCGTGTCTCCTGTGCGGGTTAAAAATAAATATTTTTTTCCTTCTTTCTTGCTTTTACTTATTCTTCTCAAGTGGTCAAGTTTTGGGTGACTATAAAAGTAGGTCCTGGCTTACAGTTTTCCATCTTCTGCCCAGCCATGTCCCAGCTACGTTTGGGTCGGATTCTCCTGATGCAGCTTAGTACAACCCAGTTCATTAAAGAAACGAATCTAAAAAGGGCGGTGCTTATCTTGTTCTCTTGACTGCACGCTTGTGCCGTCTATAGTGTCTAGCGTTGAGCCAAGCATTTTTATCTGCGATGTAATCCCCCAACCTATAATATGCCTGCCTGCATAATGTGAAGTTTTAAACAAGTTTTGAATTTCGCCTCATTCAGTTCTAGAATGTGGGGAGGTATTTTATTGTAACATTTTATACAGTACCCCATAAAAGATGACGCTACTTTAGCCAGCTTGAAACCTTGTTGAATTAATTGGTCCCTATTTCTAGTAACATAATTATGTCTTTCGCTGTTTTGACTAAAAAGATGTAAATCCTTTTTAACGTACATGATGTTTTCGTAAATATATTGACAAGGTTCCGTAATGATGTTAATGTCCTTAAACAGTTCCCTTAGAGAATCACGCCGGCGAAGATTGTATATCGCTCTGATGGCTCGTTTTTGCAGAATAAAAATTGACTGAATGTCTGCAGCCCTTCCCCAAAATAATATCCCTTAAGACATTATACTATGAAAGTAACTAAAATAGATCAGCCTCGCGGTATCTACATCAGTAAATTGACGAATTTTTCTAACAGCATAAGCTGCCGAACTTAATCGCCCCGCAAGTGATAACCCCATTGTAAATGAGGACCCCATTGTAACTTTGAGCCAAGCGTGATCTCCAGGAAAACCGTTTTGTCGACGAATTTTAGCTTCTCGTTGTTTTATATAATGTCACAATCATAACTTTTGACATTCAGCAAGACAAATTTTACACACTTAGTTTTGTTTTACATTTAAAACTAAATTATTAGCAGTGAACCAATTTTTAACTTGCCGCAATGCATTATTTATGTCGGCAATGTTACTCGTACGTCTATTTATCTTAAAATCAAAGAAGTGTCATCAGCAAATAACACCATGTTTAGTTTGTTTTTCAATAGATGGGGTAAATTGTTAATGTATACTAAAAATAAGAAATAACCTAAAATTGAGCCCTGGGGTACCCCCATTTTCACATTGAACCCCAACGAATTGACACCGTTTATTTGAACTAATTGCTGTCTATCATTCAAATAGGATTTTACTATACTTAATGCTGATTGGCCTAGCCCGTAATGCTCAAGTTTCATAGTAATCACAGTGGCCTCTATAATATTTTTGTGCAGTATTTTGATAAAAACAATTTATTTTACATTCAAACTTTAACACCCCTTTAAGGGATGAAGTTCAAGAAATCCTTGAATACGTATTTGTTTAATTGTATTCATGAGCATAAATACTAATCCTAAAGTAATTCGATTATAAACAATTTATTTTTCATTCAATCGTTAACACCCCTTTAAACCGAATTAAGGGATAAAACTTAAAAAATCCTTAAATACCTGTTTCTTTAATTGTATAGAAGAGCAGAAATCCTATATATCAAGTAATTTTGAGAATAAACAATTAATTTGTCATACAAACATTAAAACCCCATTATACCTCTTTAAGGGATGAAATACACAAAATCCTTAAATACGTATTTCTTTAATTGTATTGAAGAGCATAAATACTAATTTTCAAGTAATTTCGACAATAAACAATTTATTTTTCATACAAACTTTAACAACCCTTTTTAACCCTTTAAGGAATGAAATTCAAAAAATCTCGAAAGACGTATTTTATTATTTTAAATTTAGATGCTAAATACCACATATCATTAATTTCAAATAAAAAATGACAGAGTTTCATACAAAATTTAAACCCCTATTTTACCCCTTTAGGGGATGAATTTCCAAAAATCCTTTCTTAAATGACGCCTACAGTATAAATTAAAAATCCTCCCAAAATTTCAAACTTCTATCATTACTGGTTTAGGCTAGGCGTTGATATGTCAGTCGGGACATTGCCTTTTATATATACCTGTTTCTTTAATTGTATAGAAGAGCAGAAATCCTATATATCAAGTAATTTTGAGAATAAACAATTAATTTGTCATACAAACATTAAAACCCCATTATACCTCTTTAAGGGATGAAATACACAAAATCCTTAAATACGTATTTCTTTAATTGTATTGAAGAGCATAAATACTAATTTTCAAGTAATTTCGACAATAAACAATTTATTTTTCATACAAACTTTAACAACCCTTTTTAACCCTTTAAGGAATGAAATTCAAAAAATCTCGAAAGACGTATTTTATTATTTTAAATTTAGATGCTAAATACCACATATCATTAATTTCAAATAAAAAATGACAGAGTTTCATACAAAATTTAAACCCCTATTTTACCCCTTTAGGGGACGAATTTCCAAAAATCCTTTCTTAAATGACGCCTACAGTATAAATTAAAAATCCTCCCAAAATTTCAAACTTCTATCATTAGTGGTTTAGGCTAGGCGTTGATATGTCAGTCGGGACATTGCCTTTTATATATATAGATAATGTGAATAGTTTTTTTTACGAGAACCCTTTGTGGATGTGAAATTCATCGGAAAAGCATAATAAATTCGTTTAGCTCGTTAGTTTGTGTATTTAGTAACACGTCGGTAATTTGTTCATTTTTATTCATAGAGAACTTAGGAATTTATTATCAGCAAAAAATGGCGACAAAATTCCGTTTACACTTTCAAAAAATAATTATAAATACCTACATTGGTATGACGCCCATCGATGGTCGTTTAAAAAATACGTTTATTTTTATAGTACGAGTATATCGAGTCCATGTAACCTCAGATCAAATAAAAAGTCAACATGGAACGTTGCAAACAACAAGGTGACACCGGTTAAAACTACGCCTTGCGTATACAATTATACGCACACACGTACAACGAAACTACGCTTGTCAGTCGAGCTCTGAGATCAACTAAAGAGCTCGACTGACAAGCTAAGGCGTAGTTTTAACCAGCATCAGCTTGTTGTTTGCAACGTTCGATTATGACTTTTGATTTGATCTGAGCATGTAACATACAATTCAACAAATCGACTGTTTGTTAGTGTTAATCTATCACAACTGTCTCAGCTCTCAAGCCCAAGAGAAATGCTTTGCCAAAAGCGGCACGTAGCGCCACCTAACAACTCGGACAAGAACTAACACAAATATGAGTCACATTTCCCCAAATGCCCTATTTCCTCGAAGAAATGAGCTTGAAATGTACTAGGAAATATTACTACTTTGATACTTCTCAAACTACCCTATAATCTAGTGTGTACTGAAAGAAATTCAGGTACTCTCAAGGAAATGGATTGTTTAGCAAATTGTCTTCCAAGTTTCGAATAAATTAAAACGCCAATATCATTCTTTGTAAATATGGTTATAAGCTTTTATCACGGCTATAACCCGATTTTTGGTAATACATTATCGACGCTTCGTCGCGCGTTTAATACAAGTTAATTGATCCAATTGGTTGCTGAAAATTCATCCAATCAAAGCATCTAACGCGTGTTTGACAATTTGTAACATTAACGCTTTGCGTGTCAATCTGCTATATAGCTGCTGAAGAATACATTTCCCTAACTGTACATAGCTATGGTAAAAGAAAAAGTATCTCATCTGACTAGACTAATGCCTCTATTTCCATCACAGAGTCGTAACGGCAAAGGTTCCATTTTCGTATGGGCCTCAGGAAATGGCGGACGGGAGCATGATAACTGCAACTGCGATGGCTATACCAACTCAATATGGACGCTATCAATATCTTCGGCGACTGAGAGAGGAGAAGTGCCTTGGTACTCAGAAAAGTGCAGTTCTACTTTAGCGGCGACTTACAGCAGCGGGGCTATAAATGAAAAACAGGTAAGTTCATTGAATTATCTTACTTCTTACTAATATGATAAATGCGAAAGTTTGGATGTATGGATGTTTGTTTGTTACTCAATCACGCCAAAACGGATCGGGATGAAATTTGGCGTGGAGATAGATTATAGTCTCGTAGAGCCGATAGGTTTTATCCCGGTATATGTTCCCCTGGGATGATTTTTGGGAACACTTTTGTTATGCGTACTGCTAAGGAGTGGAATACCCTGCCGGTGTCTGTGTTGCCCGATAGCTACAATCTAGGTGGTCTGTGAATAGGTTACTTCTAGGCAAGCGTGTTTCACCGTCGACCACATCTTCGCTTACCATCAGGTGAGATAGTGATGAAGCGGGAGCCTATAGACAATAAACAAAAAAAAAAAACACTTTTTACACAGGCGAAGCCGCTGGCAAAAGCTAGTTTAGTAATATACAGAGCGGACCGCCCATTTTTCTGATGTGAGTATCAGTTCATACTAGACCGAAGCAAACCACGCGGTCGGCTATCTTTGGGAGCCGTCGTGTGCGTAAGACATTAAAAATGCAGTGTTTCTTGTATAGTGAACTTGTAAACGTTCGGTTGGCCGCATCTTTACCATTTAAATCTATAGGTTTGCTATATTTTTTGTGGATGGAGAGGAAGCCAAAGAACACATGAATGGAATTCGTGAGTAATGATATGAAAGAAAATGGATTCAATGATAGCGTGACGTTTGATAGGGCGAAGAATGGAAGAAAAAATGTATTGCAGAAACCCCGAGTAACAAGGGACAAAGGCAGAAGGATGATAATGTAAGCTATGTTTATTCTCATTACGGATGGATTTTTCTGCTTTCTAATAAAACGGCAAAGAAACAAAGAATGGATTTTGAGATTTTTTTCCTTGTCCTATAATGATCGCATGTAAATAAGATTGCAGTTGTTTCCCCCTCTTCAGACTCAAATGTAATCTGAAGAGCAGTTTGTTTATCCAGATTTCGAAAGCTTCCTTCAAATATTTGACGTAGCATTAATCGTTTATGAGTAAAATAAATAATCCAGTATCATTCTGCTCTTACAAGGAGTAAGTAATACTTAAAGACAGGCGTTTCACTAACACAAATTGATGGGAAGCATAATTTGTCAAAATCAGTTTTGTCATCTTGGCGGGAACAGAAATAGAAAGAGAGCACAACTTTTTGGTTAGGTATTGGCAAAGTTAGCCCTTTTCAATAATGGGCTGTAGTCTGGAAATACACCAGAGAGTAAAACTTATTATTCATTTTACTTCATACATAAATGAAGTGACGCCTTTTTCTGATGGGGTTAGACAGAAACTACAGAACGCCGCCTGCGTATCCGTACACAGTCGTTTTGCTTGTTTTACGTTCATTCATCTAAGGGTCTGGTGCGGGTTAGTATAGAGTAATACCCGGATAGTCACCACACTTTTTGAAATTACCTCTCAGTACAAAAAGCAAGAGCCTTTATTTGTAAAACGTATAGGTACTTTGGTTTATAATCTTCAAATTTATGAAAGTAATAAACATTGTCTTTGATATCCTGAGTATTGGCGATTTTTGTGGAACTTTACATTTTGAGATATATATCCTAAGTCAAAGTCAAATATATTTTATTTCAACTAGGCCATTAAGCGGCTCTATTGAACGTTAACAATTAAAATTAACAAGTTAAAAAAAAATATTATACCGTCCATTCGGAAAAGTACCTTGTTATGGAGAAGAACGGACAAGAAACTCCATAATTACGCTTTAAAAAAATAAGTGATTTACCATATTTACATAAATTAATAAATTCATATATGTGAGGACCATTCACCCAGAATAAGGCCTACACACTATACTACGCACAGGTATAAAGCATTAAAAGTACTCACACATGCACTGTGCAGTTATATAATAGGTACTAGAAAAACATTAACATCCGAAGCAGTTAAGTTATGACCAATCTCAACTGACGGCGCCCGTTCACGAACATGTCGCATGGATCGGCAGTACCCGGCTCAACCATCATCCCATATATATAGTTGCCTAATCCATATAAATTACGTTGATGGATGCCCCGTCGAGAAAGAGGACATTTAATCCGCAAAAACTTTGATCGCACCTAGCCGTCCCATGCAATCGCACAGAAACATGCAACACAGT
Source organism: Orthosia cruda (assembly GCA_964057195.1). Taxonomy (NCBI): domain Eukaryota; kingdom Metazoa; phylum Arthropoda; class Insecta; order Lepidoptera; family Noctuidae; genus Orthosia; species Orthosia cruda. Next base: position 18,196,398 of record OZ059828.1, read on the forward strand.
CAACTTTGTGGTAGTTGTAGAATCTCTCGATAGATAAATAAAATAACATGTGTTTCATTCGCGAAACTAGAGTATTTACAATCAAGGCAACTATACCCCTGGGGCGACTATCCTGGATATACTCTACCTGCTCGATCGCGTCAACGTCAAATCGTATCGAATAGTTTTGTTTCACTATAGTGTCACCAGAAGGCGCTCATCGAACTTCGATACAAATTACCGTATATGCGATCGAATAAGAATTAAATCTCTGATTAAGGTCTTCGCATCTTGCCTTTCCAAAGAACATCACCAATAAATACTATCTGTGTTTGTCCTTCTATGGCGTTAGCTTTCGCACCCACATATATCTAACTCTGTAGTATACAATTAAATGAGCATCAGAAATAGCATTTCTCGTTTGCGATATTTAATTTCAACCAAATAAGAAATTCTAAAGTTGAAGTAGCTCTCTCGTTTCCTTTGATCTTTATTAAAACTGACATCTAACTTGGGATGTCCAAGATCAATGACACGTTTTCTATTTTCAGCATGTTTTTACTTTATTATGACTACACACATTTCACGCTGAAAGTATTTTATTTTCTTAGATTCGTTATCCTAAAGCTTAACAATGATTTAAAAGTAAAAATGTTTCTAGCAACACGAAATGTATTCATTCACTCCCTCGGCTTTCGAAAAGAAACGCCCTATTATTATGTTTTTACTGAAGGTTTTACCTTTTTACGTATTTGGGCCCTCCATCCCACTTACCCTGAGAGTAGTAACGTCCGTACCTACAAGGCTTTCCCAGAATACCTATATAACATCTCTTTGCACTTTTGGCACAGGAAGCGATGTAAATAAAATTATGTCATTTCAATGTAGATTATAAGGTTGCTCTCGTTGGATGCCTGTGAACTGTTGTGTTCGTCCTTTAGATACAATACAAAGGACGTGCCCACTCAATCAAAGTTGTGTAAACTTTTGGGCCAAACGAAATACGAAAATGTTCCGAATATATAAACTATTGGGTTCGAATGGAAGTCGTTGGATACTTATTCAACCGATACTTTAGGACGTCATATTGAGATAGAAGCAAAGCATGTAGTTTTAAAAACAGGATATGTATTTTTGCATACAGACTTCGCAGCTAAAAACGATATACTCAACAAAGTGTGTAAAGGGTTTTTGTAGTAGCAAGAAAATTCGTATTCAAGTTGTTGTTATTTTTAAAACAACCTTTTTTTTTACGGGAGGTAAACCTTCAAAAGGCGCCTGGTCTTTTGGGGGAAAGACCAGGGAGTGTGGGACTACTACCTCACTAAAACCACCCCGGTGATCACCATCAGCACCTGAAAGGGGCCCCGTTACCTCTTAAAAGACCACCCCGGAACCCCCTCTGTGCATCGGCTGCTAGGCGCATCCCTGGGGAGGCTGAAAGAAGTGCCTCCCCTGAGCCTCGCTGTGCACGGCAGCACGTGAACACTGTGCTGCCGTCTTTCCCGAAGTCACTTGGTGGGCGGACAGAGTCCCCAATCTGACCACCCGCGACCCCGGAATTCCACTTGCTTAGTACGCAGGCGGGGTTTCGGCGTTTTAGGCATCGAGGCGGTTGCCTCCTCGACGCCTTCTTCTTCGAGCGGGATCGGCCCTCTCACGATCCCGCTCGGCGGCCTCCTTCAGGGCCATCACAGTCTCACAAAAGGAGGCCATTTCCCACCAATTCACTGTCTCTGCCAGCATGGCCCTCACAGCTGCTGGCAGAGACAGGTCTCGCCCGATCCTGGCGACCAAGACCTGCCGCTCAGAGGCCCATGCCGGGCACTCCTTGAACGTTTGCTGTGCAGAATCAAAGTCGCCTCCACAATGGTGGCAATTTGCCGTGGTCTCTCGCCCAATCCTATTCAGATATTCACCGAAGCAACCGTGTCCGGTCAGTACCTGAGTCAGCCTGTAGGAGATGCGCTCCTCTCTTTTCAGCCAGGCTTCGAAGTGCGGCAGGATGGCTTCGACAACGCGCTTGCACGAAAATTGCGGCTGCTGTAACCAAGTGTGTAAAGGGTTTTTGTGGTAGCAAGAAAATTCGTATGCAAGTTGTTGTTATTTTTAAAACAACCTATGACTCCACATACAGCGAGATTGCTTTTTCCTTTTTCCTTCAATTCTTCTTGTATTGTTATACTATTATTTATAGGGGTATACGTTATCTTTTTCGAAAGTAGGAAGGGGATTCGATTTGTAGTAAACGAGAATTCCAATAAAAATAGATCCAAATGGACTGTTGTCAGAATGAGAACTTGTAAGGCATCCTGTGATTGCGTGTTTCGTATTTCCTTAGCAACTCCACACAATTAAATGGAAAACGTTTGTATAACAGCGATGGAATTTTAATTTACTAAGAATAGAAATGATTGAATTTGATTGACCTTTCTATTTTGAAGTGGCATTTTCTCGGCACTGATGAAAATAGATTTTGTAGGTAACACCGTACTTTTCTGAGAAATGTCTTATTTGTGTACTTAAGTAGCTTTTTTTCTACGTCATTGAACAAACTGAAACCTTATAATGAAATGATAACAGTTTTTTATTAAATAGAGGATACTGTTTTTCATCCTGCCACGATTTACATAGTAACAGTGCGCAGTACACGAAGTCTATAATGTATTAGAAGAGGTCTTCTAATACACTATATATGTATCATGTTATAAAGGTTCCAGTTAGTAAAAATTGTATATTTAAAATGGTTGGCGTATAGTAAAATTTTTCCTAACAAAGTAAAACGCTGATTTTTTAGGGTTACCCTCTAATCAACAACAAATGATTTAAACTAATAAATCGAATTCGATATAAAATCTTGTGTTTGTTGTACATCGATTTAACAGAGTTAGTACAAATGAAAGATGGTTTGATAACATAAAATATCTCCAATAGGACTCGAAGATTAGATCAGAGCAAACTTAAAAATAAAAATGTTGTCCACGCCTGCTGTCAGCTAATTGAGCTGTCAGCGCATTGTTTAGTAAATATTGTACCTTCATTTTGGCTAGAGTATAAATTACATTCTATCAGCAATAACGATGATTGAAATGTGATAATTGTATAGGATTGACATTGACCGAATGGGTACCGTACCTATCAACAGGATTTGGCATTTCAACCATCGCCATCATATCAGCCGAAAGACGTCCACTGCTGGACATAGGTCTCCCCCAGGCGTCGCCACATTGACCGATCCCGTGAGTCTCGCATCCAGCTCTTTTCCGCAACCTTAACCAGGTCATCGATCCACCTAGTGGGAGGCATTCCATCGCATTGTCTTCCGGTTCGCTGTTGCCATTCCTGAACTGTTCGGCCCCATCGGCCATCCGTTTTGCAAGCCTACGGATATCCTCATTTCACCATCGGTATTGCTTTCATCGAATGACACTTTTATGTAGCCTCAGAATCAATCTAAACTCGTATTCTTCCTATCCAGGTGGTAACAACAGACCTGCACCACTCTTGCACGGCGGGACACACGGGAACTTCAGCTTCTGCGCCACTTGCTGCTGGCATCTGCGCGTTAGCCTTGCAAGCCAACAGGGACCTTACCTGGAGAGATATGCAGCATATTGGTAAGTTTCAATATAATATTCGAGTTTTTCGACATTCGACTCAAAAGAATCTTGAATAATACTTGCCAGTTACTGTCCCATCGCTTGGAAAAGGCGTCTTCATCTACTTCTTTCTGGAAAATAATCTTGATCATTTCTTTTTTCCATTACGTTATTTATTTACTAGCTGTGCCCGCGGCTTAGCTCCCGTCAACTGCCTACCCTACCCTACTTACCTACCTATAATATTTTTCCTAGGGTCATTCTTTCGCGGAGAATCTTAACACCGCCATTTAGAAAATGACTTCAAATGCACAACGCCATCTATCGAATATAAAGTTCAACTGTCCAAGTATCTGAATTGCGTGTGTTGTGATATTTTAAATTCATCTAACTTTTGATAGAGTGAACCGATTGCGATAAAATAAAAACTATGTAATAAATACTTCAAGTTACCCACAATTTTTATGTATAAAAGTCATCTTAATTGGTTTCGTACATTTACGTGATGCGTGCACAACTAAACAGACAAACAGATAAACATACAAAAATTCCAAAAATGCTGGCAATGGGTTCTGTTAGTTATCCTTTAACACCCTAACAATGTTTTTTGGAAATATTTTCGATGTACAAAAACTAAATTTTTCTTCAGATTTATTATATGTATTGATGATTCATAATAAAATTGATTGATTGCCAAATAATGCACCATCACGTAATCTAATATTTAATACTTGATTATAGATACTATAATAAAACGATTCCTATAGGAGTTCGATTAGGTAATGATTGTAATGAAATAGGAAATGAGCAAAGGTCAGAAGTATCGAAATACCTCTGATTTAATCGGCATATTCATATGAGCACAGACATAAATCTAACTAGATAACGCACGTCCCTACAACTGTATGAAAACCAAGCGTGCCACTTTTTCACACACAGATTAAAAACAAATTTACTTACCAATGAAAGAAAACATTTCCAATGCCTCGGCCAACTTTTTCTATGCAGTCTTTACAGGTCAATATGGCATAAAAAGGTATTTTCTAGATTACGGTGGCTTTCCGGTGCCGATAATGCTAAATGAAAAGCTCAAATTATAATAAGTATTAATTTTACTCCGACACGCGCAGTAAATACAATCGCGTCATCTAGTTAGATTTATATCTGTGGATATGAGAGACAAGGAGACTTACATTAACTGTTTGTTGATAAAATGGGTTAAAAGAAAAATAATTTGGTTATGAACTCATTTTACATAAATGAAGTACTGTAAATAGAAGATCTATGTATATAAGTGATTAAACACAAGTTACAATCACTATTCGAACTAGGTTGTAAAGCGTCCATCCATCTGCATATTATCTTGGTAAATGTATACAACATGATTGTTTTGAAACACACTAAAGCTTCCAAGGTACTGCATTAGCTCACCACAGGACCTCTAATATCAAAAGCCCCACTTGCCCTGTCCAGGCATAGTACCCGGGTTTCAATTATGTATGAATAGAACGCCATTCCATTGTGGCACGAATCGACTAAGGACTTAGACTAACGGACAGTGCCGATTTATTCGCAGGTCATCTTGTTAGAGATGAACTATGGAACCAAAAACATAATTCAGAATAACTTGATATCGAATAACACAGCATGGGTGTTATACGATATTCATACTATATTCTAACTCAATAGGACAGCAACAAGAAAAATTATATACCACTTTCAATGTAGATTTACTTGATGTTCATAAAACCGAAGGTTACGACGAAATAATCTGCGATAAGTGTGACAGATTGAGTTATAAAAATGTATACGAGAATTCAAACCTTATTGGCGTATGTGGACGTAAAACTAATGATCTGTGTGGGTTTCTAATCCGCCCTAGCAATCATTCTCGCAATCCTTTAGTTGGCAAGTTTTTTTTACGGCTTTCCGCGCTATTTTCGACCTTCGAATTTGGCTGAAGCACGACGAATGGCCGATCCTTGTTATTGTTACTACGACATCGTTAAATAAGAAACGATCAAATATTTGAGTATCCTTAATAATAGATCTATCTATATTACCCTTTGAGCACTGGTTGTAAAAAAAAATTCCTCTTTGGAATCATTGGTCTAGTGGGTGCAAACACGACTACCAGTATTCTGGGTTGATTCATAATTATGCTGAAAATGTGTTACTGGGTTTTCCATCAAAATATTCTCACTAGCAACGTGGAATCTATGCTTGTATTCAATTAAGGCCAATAACCTCGTGTATGAAACTTAAACATATCACTTACACATGATGCGAAATCTGACCATATGGGTGTTCAGTACATCTTTTCAAACCTCTCGGTGAATACAGGTGCGGTGTGAATCCAAAATAAATACATTCTTATAATAAAGTTTATTCTCTATTTACATCTTATTAAAGGGTTGAAATCTGTTTCGGCAATCCCGATTTTTATTGGATTAGATTCTTTAGGTATAGAAGGAAAGGTACGAAAAAGTTACGTGAAGAGATGGCTGAGTTCCATTCACATGTGACATCATTAAGCCTTTTCACATATTCCTATGAAAATAATATCTCCGCCAACCAAATTTCTGTAACGGTGGTCAATCTCAACGGAGATTATCTAAAGTGGGTGAGGGAGATATTATAGCGCACAAGTGTGTGCGCAAACACAGGTCCACTTGCCTCCTTTACTCTCATAGTCCGATAGGACGGCAATCCAACACTATCGGGGAGATTTTAGGCGTAGAACCAAGAGTTTTACGTGCTTTCCGAGGCACGGGGGTATTACACCACCAAGTCCCAAACTCTAGGCTAGGCTGCAACTGAGAAGTTCGTAATGAAAAATTCCAATCATAAAAATCAAAATCAATGTTCACACATTCACAAAACAATCGGTAAAAGAATATATACGAAAGGTAATAAAAATAATGTATAACAAGACTAAATTTAACATGTGGCACAAATGTTGTTATCAGTGCTGTAACTATTCTTAGCAAAGGACCATAAAGATGATTGAAAACCATTGTAAAAAGTCCAATCAAAAGAAGAAAAATTGAATAAAAAATGAGATTGAGAATAGTTAGAGATATACACATATTTGTGCCGTTTATGGGTTACCAGGGAAGCCGCATGCGCAGATGGAGCTAAAGCCAAAATATTTTATCTTCAATGTAGTCCTTGATTTTAAAATATGTTTTTTAATGAGGTCACGTTTGATGAAGTTTTTGAACTTTCCATCGGTCAGTTCTATAACTGACTTTGGCAACTTGTTAAAAAAGCGTATACTATATATAAGAAAAGACTTGCTAGTTTTCGTTATTCTGAATTTGGGTATTACAATTTCGTGCTTACTGCGTGTATTTAAATTATGGAAGTCGCTTCTAGTTATGAAAAGCCCTCGATTTCCTGACTCGCGAGGACCTATTTTATAGATCGCGCGTATTGCCCTCTTTTGTAAGATGAAAATTGAGTAAACGTCTTCTGCTGATCCCCACAGCAGAATGCAATAAGACATAATACTGAGAAAATAAGCATAGTACACTAACCTAGCTGTGGCTACATCGGTTAACTGCCTTATTTTCCTTACTGCATATGCAGCTGAACTTAACCTACCCGAAAGAGTTTTTATGTGTGCGCCCCACTGCAATTTTGAATCGATAGTAATCCCTAAGAATACAGTTTCCGTTATAACTTCAAGATTTTTGCCGTCAAGATTTAAATTGTGCGTTGTGGTACATTTGTTAAAGGGAACTTTAGACATTTTGTTTTTTTCGCATTCAAAATATTATTAGCTGCGAACCATTTTTAGAGAATAATTAGAATTTCGATGACATAACAAGACATCCGTATATTACCTATGAATTTAAAAAAATAGCTAAGTATCAAATATAAAATAAATATATAAAAGATTATTTGACATAAAAAAAAAGAAAAAGGAAAGAGCTGAGAATTGAACCTTGGGGCACGCCCATCTTGACTAGAGACCCGGAGGACGTCGCCCCATTAACATTTCCTTTTTGCTGTCTGTTTGATAAATAGGAAACCACAAGCAGCTTGTTCTCGAATTCGGTAGTGGTGTAATTTACAGATCAGTGTGGTGTGATCGACGCAGTCGAACGCTTTGGAGAGATCACAGAAAATGCCAAAGCCATCCATCAATAACACGTTTTGCTTGAACTGGATATCAAACCCTGGACCCCACGCTCGACAGTCGCGCTTGCCACGACAACGACGGAGCCGTTAAAGAAAATAAAGTTGAGTTCCATGAAAATATTTCAGTATTGAATGAAGCTTTAATTAATTTTGCATTTTGCTTCGTAAATACATTTATTTGCGCATATTCAAAAATTTTATAATGTTGATTCAGATTTAATAACGCCTAGAATTACTGAACCATATTATTTTCCATGAACGATAATGCAAAACTAACATAGTCTGTATGAAAATTAGTGTGTTTTACGTGCTCCTTTTATGAAAGCTTTGTCGAACGCTCCTCAATCATTTATGTATGAGACTTTGTTTATAAGCTGATTCGCTTTGATGTCGCTTTGATGTTTTTGGTACCTACTCCATTTAAAGCTCTGATCATCGGAATGATTCCCGTTTAGAGCCAAATTATCTCGAGGATTCTACCTAAACAGTTCTATAAGTCTGTTAGAAGAACTTTTGTTTCGTAAGGCCTATTCAATGCAAAAGTTTTTGAAAGTCCACGAGTTCCACGACAAGTTAGACCAAAGTGGGTATTTTACATAACGTAGTTTGTTAACTGCTTTTGTTTTTGTTTGACATGCTATTTTGGTAAGTATCTCTCGGCTCCCACTTTTGGTGACCTTAGTACTTACCTGGGTAAAACAGTTTCCTGAATATTTCGTATACAAACAATTGTCGCTAAATGCGCTATGCACTATAATAGAGCGAACTACTTATTAAAACCAAGCAGAAACTCAACAATATTTATATCAAATCAATACGTTTCACGGCTGCAATTTAAAGGTCCATGCGACCATATGCGGTCACAGAACCTAAATACACTCAGTGACAATCAATAATGTATCATTCGGCACAGAATCACTTGTACAGTACAACTATTTTCTTAATGTCCCTCGCCAATCATCGCATTTCCGAATACAAACGAATGCTAATTTCCATGTCCATTAATTATTAGATGTATCGTGTACTAGCTTCTGCCCGCGGCTACGCCCGCGTAAAAAGTATTTTATCATCCCAAGGCAATACCAATTCACAAACTTTACCTCTTTATAATACTAGTATAGATAATAATTTTAATTCAGAACTAAGTACTTTATTGTTGTTTTGTTTTCTTTTCCGTGTGAAATATGTAGAGCTTTTCTCCCATTTTAAAAATAAATTACGTTTTGTTTTAAGTGTATTAATAACTCTATATTCTGCCAAGTTTTATTGAAAGCGTCCGGTCTGCACAAAATGCAAAGGCCAACTGATAGAAATCCGACGACTGGAAAAACACGAAGTTTGCCTATGGACATTAAGGAAATGTTTGTGCTGTACACCCTTAATGACCTATTTACCAATAAACGCTAAGCTGATTGGTAAACTTAGACTATTGAACGCGTAATATCAGTCTTATCTAGTACTTAGGCTTAGTCTGAACAGTATTAAACTAACAATAGAATAGGAGAACTAACGCGTAACTTATCACGAAAAGAATCTCTGCCTTGCAATTTACTAGAATAAACCCAATTAGGCTTCGGAATTGTTGGGATATATCGTATTGTTTAAATTGTATCTTTTTAAATGTATATTGTGTTATAATGTATATACCACTCAAATTTTATTTCTCCTCTTTCTCAACAGTGGTTCGCACAGCCCGCCCCGAACGCCTCAGCCTTGGCGGCGACTGGAAAGTGAATGGCGTTGGCCGCAACGTCCCCCCTTCCTTCGGGTACGGACCCTTGATGCTACTGGCATGGTGCGACTGGCCAAGACGTGGAGGACTGTCCCACCACAGAAGAGGTGTGAACTTGCTGCGCCGAGACCACAACGACCAGTACCACCAAGGTCTTCTGTTACTTTACAGGTTAGTATGTTATACTGTGGTATGCTCCATTGTGCTAAGGTTTAGTAATCGCTACTGTCATGGCCTGACTGGTTAAGATATTTCGGAACTTTTGTTACACTGCAGGCGAGATCTTTATAGCTTGATGCATGAGTTAAATTCAAATATGCCTGATTAATATCGCTAGCATGTGGAACTATTCTTGAAGGCCGATGCCAAAAAACCTTGACACGATGGCAAAGTAAATAGTTGGCAGTTCGAACTACCTACAACGCTTCATAATACAGGGCATTATGCAGATTCCTCGATCAATTTACCATATCCATTTAACAAGAAGTCGTACCACATATTATTATATAAAGATGGTGAGCGATCGGCCGCGAACTCGTGACTGGCATGATGGTGATGACATTAGAGGCCTTACTAGGAAATGTTATGCCGCTTGTACGCGCTAAACCAAAATCCCCGATCAATGATAATGATGTTGATGAGGTCGGACAAAATTCTTGTCTACATGATGAATTAGTCGTGTACGACATGAATTCTTGCGTAGGCCCGGTGAAATTTCTTAGCGTGTACAAGGAATGCCCCGTGGGCCCCTATGGTAGCTTAAGCCATCATAGTTCTAGAGTGAGATAATGATGGAGTTATACGGAACGAATAACCCTATCCCTTTTACACAACCGAATCATCATGGCATTAACACGGAGTAAAGCTAAAGCTGCGGTGAGTAATGTGGGGAGAGGCCTATGTCCTATTAAACGAGCAAATTAATGACAACCCGATAAGTCGAACTCACTCCTGTGTTCCACTTTGTTCACTCCATAAAGATACCGAACTCCATAAATTTTAATATAAACTCAAAACTTGGTACATTTCGGATGTTTAATTGTCCGATAAGGTCATAATCGCTAGAGACTCCCAAACTTTAGCAATGATGATTTTTAATAGTTCTTAAACGCTGAACATTGCACCTTTACCCATTATTAACCGCACCGAGAACAAAATAAGTGATATTATGTACTACGTAGCCTTTTAGTACCGTTATCGGAGTTCGCCAGTTTATGCTAATGGAGTCGGAAAAGCGTTCACACACATTACCATACATAACCATTCGCATCTGTGTGCGGTACATTCATTAGACCAAGTCCACTGTCATATTAAATTCAGTAAATCAACGATTGTATGGCTGCCATTAGAATATCTAGTATTCTGACTAGTGTTGGGACAATTTAGTCCCAAATTGTAGGGGCATGTGCGATCGCCATTCTACCGACCTTCGACTTTTGCCAGTTGTTGAGGAACTCTTCAATAAAAATACGTCCGTTGCAAATGAATTCAATAATGAGTATATTCCACAAGAAAAAAAACGACTTTTTACAAAATTCGAGGATGAGGGAGTTGGGAACAATATTTGTCACTGTTCACGTGACCACGCGCGATTGTGATTGGCCTACGATGTTGACAGGTGACACAGCTAATGTAGAATGATAGTTAGAGACCACAGATAATGAATATCAGTCTTCAACATGCCGCCGGCCTTGAAAGCACTAGCTTTCTATGTCTTCCTGAACTGCGTGGCTTCCTGACGTTATTCGGTCTTGCTCGAAGAGGGGACAGATTTTCGCAAAGGCTCGTCTCACTATGCCAGATGAAGTGCGTATATCTGCCACTCTGGAAACACCATCTTTGCCAGGAATCGTTTTAAGTATGCGCCCCAATTGCCATTTAAGTGGTGGCAGGTTGTTGTCTTTAATGATGACCACCGTGTTAGGTTCGATTCCAGTGGTATGATTGTGCCATTTTGTTCTGACCTGTAATTCGGAGACATACTCCTTCGCCCAGCGGGACCAGAAATGCTGCCGAATCTGTTCTAGCCTCTGGTAGCGTGAGAGGCGGTGCGTCGGTGTTTCCGTCACGTCAGTGCAGGCAGGCGCTGTAAGCGGACGACCAACCAGGAAGTGACCTGGGCTAAGGGGAAGAAAGTCATCCGGATCTGCGGACAGAGGGGTTATAGGACGGGAATTCAGGACAGCCTCTATTTGTGTTAATACCGTGCTAAATTCCTCGAATGTAAGATGCGCGTTTCCCACTACTCGGCGTAAGTGGTACTTACAAGATTTTACCCCCGCTTCCCACAGGCCACCAAAATGCGGAGCGTAAGGTGGAATGAAGTGGAACTTGATCTGCTGACTAGATGCGTATTCCTTTATATCTGGACTACATTTAGCCACCAAGAACTGAGCAAACTCGTTCATTAGACCCACAAAGTTTTTTCCATTATCAGAAAAGATTTCATCAGGTTTACCACGTCGAGAGATAAAACGTTTTACTGCAAGTAAATATGCATCAGTGGAAAGGTCACTGACAAGCTCCAAGTGTACCGCTCGTGTGACAAAACAAATAAATAAACAGATGTATGCCTTTGTTGTTTTGGCACCCCTACCTTTTCTGTTCAATATGAATATTGGCCCAGCGTAGTCCACCCCACACCGTAGGAACGGGTAACTTTGAGTAATTCGTTCTTTGGGTAAATTAACCATCATGGGTAACAATGTTTTTCCTCGAATACGCTTACATGTGGTACATTCATGGACTACCTTACGGGCTAATTCTCTGCCACCGACTGGCCACCACGATTCACGTAAGTGAAATAGCAAAGCCTGCGGAGCTGCATGCAACATCCGCTTATGCTCATGGCGAAACAACAGAACTGAAAAATAATGTTTACTCGATAATAATATTGGATGTTTCTTGTAGTAGTCAAAATCTGGCGCATTCTGAATACGGCCACCTACACGCAAAATTCCTGAGTTATCCATAAATAATTTAGATAAATAATGCCGATTTTTTAAATTAATTCCTTTAGCTATTAATTGATATACCTCAGAAAATGCTTCCAACTGACATAACCTAACTAATGTGTTGTTAGCCTCATTTAATTCACTAACACTTATGTCACCCGTTCGCAAATAATTTTTATTACGCATATTATGAATGAAGCGCAGCACATATGTCATAGCACGACGCATGCGGCTAAACTGAGAAAAACGAGCAAACGGAAACAAATATGATTGAGATGATTTGCTGTCGGCTATCAGAGAAATTACACTCGATTTTACTTCTAGTAACGGCTCAATTGTATGATCAGTAAGTGTTCCAATAGGGACTTGATCACAATTAAAATTTACGTCATGAAGAAACTCCGGTCCATTCCACCAAAGTGATGAAGAAGACAGATCCTGTAGGCAGACGCCGCGTGATACTAAGTCAGGTGGATTTGTTTTACCACTGACATGACGCCACGGAAGTTCCTTTGTTAATTCATGTATTTCTGATGTTCTATTTTGAACGAACGTCTTTAACTGGTTTGGTGCCATACGTAACCAACCTAAAACGATAGTGGAGTCCGTCCAAAACATAACATTTCTAAACTCACACTGTAATGAGGATTTAACCCTTTCGTATAATCGGGCTCCCACTAGAGCACCACACAGCTCTAATCTAGGCACACTGACTGGGTTTATAGGCGCCACCTTTCCTTTAGAACACAATAACTGCACTGATACCGTTAAGTTATTATAATTGACTGTGCGCAAATAAATGCAAGCGCCGTACGCAGACTGCGAGGCATCTGTAAATATATGCATCTCTATAAAAGTACAGTTAATGCCTAACACATGACGAGGTACTCTAATTGTATTGAGAATAGAAAGAGATTCAACAAACCGGTTCCACAGCCGCGTGACGTCACCGTTAGGCAGCGCGTCATCCCAACCAATTTTTAACAACCATATTTGTTGTAGTAATATTTTAACACGCATAATTGCCGGACTAAGTAAGCCTAATGGATCAAAAATTTGTGAAATATTTGATAATATCGATCGCTTTGTTATCGGTTTATTATCAGTTTCGCATTTTGTATTGAAATAAAATTGATCCGACAAATTATACCAACCTAAACCTAAAGTTTTAGAATTATCATTTTCAATAATTTTGCATTCCTCTGAAACGTGAGGTGAGTGGACGTCTACGTCCATGTCGGCATAAAAGTTATATTTCCACTTGCGTAGTGGAAAACATCCCAATTTTAATGTGTTGGTAACCTTTTCACATAGTTCCAACAGTCTGTTTTTATCATCAGAACCTGTAATCAGATCGTCGACATAGAAGTCCTGGCTAATAACTCTCTGAACATCGGAATCAGTACTTTCTAACCCTAACTGCTTCAAACATCTCACACTTAGAAATGGAGCGGACGCGGTTCCGTAGGTGACAGTATTAAGTCTGAAAATACGTAATGGCTGTGACGGTTCATCGCGCCATAGAATTAATTGCATGTCGCGTTGATCGTCTGCTACTAAACATTGACGGTACATTTTTTCTATGTCCGCGCAAGCTACATATTTATGTTGCCTAAAACGTAGAAGAATGGCAAATAAATCCCCTTGTATAGGTGGGCCTACTAACTGAATGTCGTTAAAAGATACATTAGAACTTGTATCTTTTAACGACATTCAGTTAGTAGAACTTGAGGCGGCACTCGCGTCAAACACAACACGTAGCTTGGTCGTCGTGCTGTGTTCACGAAAGACACCGTGATGCGGCATAAAATAATGTGGGGATCCGTATGTTTCAACACAACTCATGTGACCTAATTCCTCATACTCGTGTATGAAATCGCTGTACAATTTTTTATACGTATGTGATCGCTGCAAGCGCCTTTCTAACGCTAAAAAGCGACGTTCAGCTTGAGGAAACGTTTCTCCTAAAGTGTCGGATGGGAGTTTATAAGGAATACGTACACAGAATCTCCCTTCACTATTTCGCGTCATATTGTGAATGAAGTGTTCCTCGCATGCACGTTCCTCATCCGTGCGCTTATCCCAGACCTTAGAAACTTCCTCAAGTTCCCAAAACATTCTACGTTGTGTATCAATTGACTTTGTAAAATTACACTTAATTTGCTTGGCACTGCGTGTGTTTAAATTAAGTGGACCTGACATAATCCATCCTAATTTAGTGCTATGTGTTATAGCGGTTTGAGAAACCTCTTCATCCTTGTGTCTATCATGAAAAGTGGACTGTATTTGAAGGGTTCTGGCAATAGTGCGTTGAAAATAAGCGGGAAAATATTCACGGATCAATTCGGGCGATCTAGTATGGAAATGAGGGAAGTAGTACGCCTTACCTTGTAGTGGTCGATGCCAGCCCACGTGTGGCAGCGAGCTGGTGTTCTTCTACTCCAAACTGGCGACCTTCAGGATCCACACACTTCACACAATTGTTTTATATCCGCGAGGCGGGTGAATAGACACGGTTCACAAGGTTCTCAGCAATCTAACTAATTAGATGCATCAGTCTCCAGCCTTGTGGCTTGGAAAGCTGGCGGTTGAGATACGAGGCCCGTTCACGTTGAAGTTTCGGTTCGTTCTGGCGACCTGTCATTAAGGCGTACATAAAGGGAAAAGGAATGAGGAAGGAACGAGATAATTAGGATATCGATCGCCCGCGAAATCTCAAATGCGTTTGTCTATGTGTTTTTGGTCATTGATTTATGACATTTACAAGAGATGGCGCTACCATTTTCCCGGCCTTAAAGGGTCACCTTTAATGAAAATTAAACTTAGCCCTATGAGGTGTACTACCGTATACCTATTCAGCAATACGGACTAAGATGCGGATTTTTACATTTCAATTATTAAGATTTAAGATAAATACTGCGAGTTGCATAATACATTAAGTTGCATACCTATAGTTAAATTTTAATAGAAAATTATGTTGCGTCGCTAACTAACTAAAACTAAGAGACCTAACTATCAAGCCAGGCCTTATTGAGTCGGTAATGGACACAGACGCACAACAGGGCGCACATAGCTACCCTTTGCGGTTTTCACAGTAACAACACGGGTTGTACCGTCCTTGGAGGTATGCAATTTATCAATAATGCCTAACGGCCATGAAAGGGGCGGAGAGTTATAAGAAAGAAAGAAAGAAAAAATATTTAATTGCCACAAAACGACATACAAACATTACATTTCAAGAACGAGAATAGTGGTTAACCATAGTGTTAGTAGTTCTTAAATTATGTTAGAAAAGTAAAGTAAAAGACAAAAAAAATAAATGCGAGTGTAAATAAAAGCAGATGCATGTCGTGATTGTGGCAAGAAGGCTTCCACTCAGCATAATGCTGTGCCGTGGGGGACCCACAACACGGCGCTGTTTTTCAGTGTTCGCCTAGGACGTGACGTACGGATACCAAGGTCTGTTGTGCATGTAAAAATAGGTACAAAAACAAAAAAAAAAAATACAGTAAGATATTTAAAATAAACTATAAATATTATTATGTTTTGAAAAAAAGGAATGCAGGTATCAGAAACACCGAAGATATGCATATACGGCACACGATTGACAAAACAGAAAGTGCGGGTATTACACCCGCAAAAACACGTAAAATCGTTCAGTGTTCTGTCCTGCTCCAATACCCACACTCGCGCAGCGCTCCCACAAAGCCTTACTTTGTGAGCCTACGCGAAGTAGTACGTGCACGCGCTCGTTGGATCATAGACTTATATATAATAAATTGAGACGTTGGATGTCGTCAGGGCGGCGAACGAGCCCCGCGCTGGCATTTGCCGTGGGATTAGCTCGTGTGGTTCGATTCGTGATGTTAGACAACAAAGGAAGAAGAGAAAGTGTTGTGCCTAGTAAAGAACGCCCCCCACATCGCTGCCTCTGAAGTATTGTGATGCCGCTGCGTCTGACCGCTTGGATTCGATGCCAATGGATTATAAACCTTAAGTGAGTAACTTTAAAGCAATTTTTTATTTATATTTATAATATATACATTGTTCAACCTTCTGTTCTTCTAACAGGATTCTTTTTAAATGAAATTTAAAGCTTTGTTTTGTTTTCAGCGATCTTATGGGTGGTGGAATATCGTTCCAGCAGCGAGCGGCGGCATACTTAAAGCATCCTCTAAAGGCTGCGGTCCTACGACGAGGCAACGAGAGCGGTTTGGACGAGGGGCGGGCGGAGTAGCTGTAGTGCTCGTGTCTCCAGCTAAGCTTTTTTAACAGGTATTCCGGTTTGTGTGTTTGTATGACGCCGAACATTAAGACTGCTAAATGCAATTTCCGTCGTGCAACCATTTTTAACACGTTATGTTTATTCAAGTAGGGTGTGATATGATGCCTCCGGGGTATACTGAAGCAGTAACGCGCACATGCATTTTGTACCCGCTGTATTAGACGCTCTGTGCGGGAAAGGAGACACGGCCCGTATACAGTGTCACAATAATTCAGTTTGGACAGTACCAGGCTGTCCACCAATCTCTTCCTCATTGCAACACTAAGGAGGTCTTTCACCCGGTACAGAACCTTTAATCTATAAAAACAGTTTTTCACTACACCATTGATATGCGCCTCAAAACGAAGTTCTGGGTCCGTGACTAGACCTAGGTTGCAAGCGATGTCCACCCTTTGGATGTTTTCTCCCATGATTTTAACTTCGGGCTTAGCAGAAAGAATTGACTTTATTTGATTTCTGCTGCCCATGACCATAAACTTAGATTTCTTTGGATTCAGCACAAGTGAGTTGCCCTTAGACCACGACGCGATTCTATCTAGTTCCTCATTCAGGGTACGTACTCCGGCTGTTGTGTTACTAGTTTTGAACGAGACATACAACTGAGTATCATCCGCGTATACATGGTACTTGCAGTTTTTAACACACGCAGTTAGGTCGGCACTATAGAGTATGTAGAGTAAAGGCCCGAGCAGTGATCCTTGGGGAACCCCCCTTGTGATTACTTTCGAGGAAGAAGATACCGTGGAACCGTCTTTCTTGCGCAACTCAACCCGCTGCGACCTACCCGTTAAATAACTTTTAAACCATTCCGTAGTCTGGCTGTCAAAACCGTAATATGTTAATTTGGATAAAAGTAAATGAATATTAATCGAGTCAAAAGCCCGCGAGTAGTCGAGCAGCACCATGATAGAACCCTCACCACGGTCCCGTGCTTCAAGGAGGTTACCCACGACGTCCGCTAAGGCAGTTGCGGTTCCACGTCCCCTTCTGAAACCTGACTGCAGCTCAGGCAGCATATCATGCCTCTCGAGAAAATCGATGACCTGCAGATACACCACTCTCTCCAACACCTTGGACAAACATGGCAAAATACTTATGGGACGAAGGTCTTTGTAACTTTGTGGGTTATTGTTTTTTGGAAGAGGCCGCACAATCGCATTACGCCACAAATCAGGAAATACGTTTGACGTAATTGATTTGTTTACTATATCGGTTATTGTAGTTAAAGATTGTGGTAGTGTAAGAGTTAACATATCTTTCGATATACCGTCAATACCCTGCGCATTTGTGGATATAGTTTTTAAGATATTTAGTACTGTTTTTGTGTCTGTTGGCATTAAGGTGAAAATTGCGGCACCGTATTAATTTTTTTGAAAGAAGGTTTGTTGAGAAGAGTTCACTTTAGGGTCGCCCGGGACATCTAGGAACGCTTCATTTATCCCGTCTGGGTCGTCAAATTGTTCAGGGAGCACACCATCGTCCTTACTCAAAGGGAGAACATGTTTTTTTTAGATTATACCATAATGATTTAGAGTCGTTAATGTTGTCATTTATATATTTATTAAAAAAGGCTTTTTTTTCATTGAATAAACCAACTACTGCTTGGTGCTTAAGGTCTAAGTAGTAACGTTTGTGCGTTTCCAGCTTTGTTTGATGATATTTAAGGCGAGCATCATTTCTAAGTTTAAACATTAATTTTATAACGTCTGTTATCCAAGGTTTTTGTTGGTTTTCAGTAATGATAACTACAATAGTACCCTCTTGTATAGAAGGTGCAGGACTATTCCATTTGGATCTAGCCTGAAGTTGATGTAAGTATTCTGAACGCCAGCGCTGCCAGAACGACTGCACCAGTTTGTCAAGTAGAGTATGTCGCTGAAGCAAGCTGAGCGAGTCTGCTTCAGGAGCGGGAAGGGACAACAATGGCGCGGTGTGCAAGAAATGCGCAGGGGTCAGTGCTGATGGTTCAGTAGGGTCACTACTCAAAGCAGTAAGTGGCCGCGAATTAACTAGAGCCTCAACTTGACTAAGGACAGTTATAAGTTCCTCGTAGGAGAGGATTTGTTGACCTATAACTTTAAAAAGGTGAGTTTTAACTACCTTAACCATACTTTCCCAACATCCTCCAAAATGTGGGGAAGCAGGCGGAATAAACTTCCAATCTATATGATTGAAGGAAAGTTCTTCCTCAAGATGAGGACGAAAATCTTTAAGAAATTTGTGAAGGTCGCGTAAATAAGAACTTGCACCTACGAAACAAGTACCGTTATCGGTATATAAGCATTTAATAGGACCGCGTCGCGAAAGAAAGCGTTTTAAGGCTGCAAGGCAAGTCACTGTACTTAAATCTGTTGCCACTTCAATGTGCGTGGCACGCGTCGTCAAACACGTAAAAATGCAGAGCCAAGCCTTACGGCTCTTAACACCTCGACCACGAAATGGTGTGTACTGCAGCGGGCCTGCATAGTCACAGCCGGTGTGAGTGAACGCCTTGTCGACTTGGTTAACACGCTGGCTAGGTAGATCTGCCATAAGTGGAAGAATAGGACGCGGGCGGAACTTAAAGCAAGTGTTACAGTTGTGGATTCTGTGACGAATTATTCGACGTGCAGCTAAAATCCAATAATTATGCCTGAGTAAGGACATAAGCAACTCCGGACCGGCATGAAGATGTTTCTTGTGACAAAAGTCAACAAGAAGATCAACAATATGGTCATGACGTGGTAGAATACAGGGATGTTTATATTCGTAGGGTTCGTCCGAATTTGTGAGACGACCACCAACTCGTATGATGCCGTGCTCATCGAGAAACGGCTTAAGCTTATGGATGGCGGGAGTACATGGTTTATTGTTTTTTTTAAATTTAAAATATCGTTACGGAAATGAACATCCTGTACAGCTCGCAGCAATTTAATTTCTGCATATTTCAGATCAGAGCTTGATACAGTACGTGCACTAGGCAGTTGTCTTAAAAACTTATAGACGTAAACAATAGCTCGTAGCAACTTAGACCACGACGAAACACGTACTGCTAGCGCGTAAATTGGTGATTCCGTAACCTCAGAAACCACGGCATGAGCGACTGATTTCTGTTCGGGTACGCCCTCATGCAGTGCATTGTGTCCGAAAGTATGTATGGGCCACTCAGCTGGGTCATGAGAAACCCACGATGGTCCACGATACCACAATGGATGCTGCAAGAGCTTAGCTGGCGTGACACCACGAGACAGACAATCAGCGGGGTTCTCAGTACCTGCGACATGGTTGAAACAATTAGCGGGTATAAGCTCTATCAGCTTAGTAACCCGATTGGCAACAAAAGTTTGCCAGCGGTGCGGTGAGGAATTTATCCAGGCGAGCACTACTTTAGAGTCAGTAAACGCGTATACCTTATGGATGCGGTAGTGGGGCGATATTGTGTCTTGTACCTTGCGAAGCAACTTAGACAACAGTAGGGCCGCGCACAACTCTAGTCTAGCCACCGAAATGGTTTTCACAGGTGAGACTTTAGACTTCGCACTAACTAACTGCACGGAGTAGTTAGAACCATTGTATATTTGCATGTATACGACTCCACCGTAAGCACGCTCGCTGGCGTCAGCGAAACCTACTAAATTCATGGTGCATCCGTCGACCAACCCCAGATGACGCGCGATAATAATTTCATTAAGCGTAGAAAGCTCAGTACAAAACTGCTTCCAAGCGGTGACTATATGTTCAGGTGGTATGTCGTCCCAGTCACACTTTGCTAGCCAAAGTTCCTTAATTAAGAGCTTAGCGTACAGAATAGTGGGGGCGACAAAACCCATTAAGTCCCATAGCCGAGCCACTGTGGAAAGCATGGTTCGCTTGGTACATTTATCATCTGGTGTGGTGACGTCAAAGCGGAAACTGTCACAAGACTTGTCCCAGCGTAAACCCAGGACCTTATGCGGTATAGACTTCTCATACTCGATATCGGGCGAAGCCTTATGAGTATCAGGTATGTGTGCGAGAACCTCTTTCGAGTTACTTGTCCATTTGACAAGGTCGAACTGGCCTCGCTTAAAGAGCTGAATAAGCTCATCACAAAGCGAAATTGCTTGCGGTATGGACATGACACTACAGGCAATGTCATCCATATATAGGGCGGAAGAAGCAGCAGCAGACGCTGCAGGGAAATTATCGCCTTCATCAGCGACTAACTGGCGGACTACACGTAACGCGTGATATGGACTAGACTTAAATCCGAAGCAAACACGATTAAATTGGTAGACCATTATAGGTTCATGTATACTGAATCTGTAAAAGATGCGTTGAAATCTACGGTCCGATTCACGAACGCCGACATTGAGAAACATTTGGCGGCAATCAGCAGACAGGGCTATTTGAAAGAGTCGAAAACGAATTATAATATTAAATAAATCACTCTGTAAATTGGGGCCCGCATGTAGAATGTCATTAATCGACTGTCCCGATGTAGTTCGACTACTAGCGTCTAAAACCACGCGAAGTTTAGTGGAAGTCTTATCTTCGCGAACGACACCGTGATGCGGAATGTAATATGACAGATTAGAAACGTTGTCATCTTTTAAAACCGGACTCAAATATCCATTATTTATGTAGTGCGACATGACGTCATTGTAAGCGCTGCGTAACCCTAAGGACGCATCAAGTTTGTCGAAAGTCGCCTAGCGAATAAGGGTCGTCGCAAAATGGCAGCGACACAATATATCTACCACTGTCATCGCGAACAGTGGTAGCGCGAAAATGTTCTTCGCACTCGAGATCCTTACGGCTCTGCGAGGGCGAGGCGGAAATTTCTTCAAGCTCCCAGAATCGCTTGAGAAGCGAATCTAAACTGGGATCTTGAAGAACAGAACAACATGAAGTTGTACTCGTACAGTGTGAAGTATGTGCCGTAGGTACGGAACCCATAACCACATACCCCAACACAGTTTCAATAGCGGGAGGTATATTATATTGCTCGCTATGCACTATGTTAGGCAAAAGCAAGCGCGGGAATATAGCAGCACCAATCAAAACATCGATACCGCTCGGCTCCGCAAACTTCGAATCTGCGAGCGGTAATGTTTTGAGATGTGTAAGTTTAGAGACATCGACGAGAGCGGTCGGCAATGTCTCCGTTATACGTTCAACAATAAGCGAAGAAACGTTAAAATTAATATCATTACTAAAACGAGAATATAATTTAATATCTACGGAACCTTTAACTGGTTTTTCCGACCCACCGATTCCTTTAACTATTAAATTAGAAGTATGAAAGTTCTTCCAAAGTCCTAGACGCTTAAAACATTCAGAAGTAATAAAATTACTTTGAGATGCGCTATCTAGTAAACAACGTATTATGTGCGGCTTATCATTTACATCGTAAATTACGACTTGAGCAGTAGCGAGCAGAACGGTTGTATACGCCGTACATTGCGGGCTATCTCTCGCCGACGGCGACGCCGCAACGCATCGAGTGTCAATCGAACGCGATCGAGCGGCGCCAGCGACAGAGGTCGTACACAACGATACCTCAGACTGTGAGGTAATAGAAGGTACAGTCGGCATAGGCGTTGGGACCGGATTCGGCTGTGACGTCACTACAGTTGATAATTGCGGGTTTTTATTGAAATGTAACAATGTATGATGACGTTGATTACATGCGCGACACTTTAATTTAGAAGAACAGTTAACCGTTTTATGTTTAATACTCAAACAATTGACACAAGCATTGTTGTCTTTCACACATTTGAAACGAGCTGTCGGAGTCAAATCATCAAAAGCGGGACATTTATATAAGTGTTCATGGATATATGCTTCGCACAGACACTTGTTTGAATTATTTAACTCAGAGCAAGCTACATAGGATTGTGGATTAGGAGCGGTCATTTTATTATTAAAACTACGCGATTTATTAGACTTATGTGAATTGTCTGAACTATTAGGATTATTATTGTTAGCTAAGGGTGGTTGGGTATTACGGAATATCCGACACTGATCATTGATGAAGCTGACAAAACTATCTAGAGTGGGAATCTTACGATTACGTTCTGTCATCTCGAAAGCGCGAATAGTTTCAGTGTCAAACTTTTTTATTGCGAGGTGCAATAAAGTGAAATCCAGAAGGTCAACTAATTTTAGATTCTTTAGGGAATTAATTGCGGTGATGAACTTGTCCACGAATAGCTGGTAATTCGAAACAGACGCGGGACCGGACAATTTAAGATTTAAAGCTTGATCCAAGTAGGTAGACGCGAGGACACGAATATCCTGGTACCTATCGAGGAGTGCCTGGAACATGACTTGGTAATTCTCAGCACACGGTGTGACTCCCGCGAACACAGACTGTGCCTTCGGCGACAGCTTACCTATTAAATAGTACAACCTGTCTGCATCCGTCAGCGACTTATTGTCATGAACTGTAGATTTAAAACTTGCATAAAATAATGGCCAGTTTCGTATATCACCGTCGAACGACATGAGTTCGATTGGCGGCAACCTTGGTCTACATGTTGCGCAATCACTCATACTGTGCCTCCCGGACGGCTTATCTTCCAATTGAGACATCACACGTTTCACGGAACAATACATATCCTCGAATGAGGCGTAGGCTTGATAGCTAGGCTTCGCATCGGGATATATAGCCAGTAACCTAGCATTATAATCATCCAATAATTTATGAAAGTCCGTTCGAATATCATCTATTGTTACACAAGAACTGAGAAAGCCTTCTCTCACCGATTCGGAAGTATTAGCGACTTTAGAACGATCATAAATTGACTGAATACGCTCGAAAAGTATATTACGCTTAGCTTCTAAAATCACTAACTGTTGATCTTCCGAAGAAGCGATTGCTTTCGCATCACGCGGCATTGTTATGTTATGTAGTTACAAATAACCACACAAACAAAACAATGTACGGTAATTATTTATACGAACAACTATATGTAGAAAAGTAATACTACTGATTGTGACTGTACTGTGACAACGGGTTTCGCAATATTTGCGTAGTAACGAAGTAAGTTTTTTCGTACTACCCACTAACCAAAGTAATTATATAGTACAAAATGTTAATAGCATTACTATCCTAACCAGTTTTATTGTTAAGTTTGAATATTGTTTAAGATAAATGAATAGGTATAAATATGCAACTTATAGCCCGCAATCGTCTAAACGTATTCGGTCAAGTTATGATATTTATACTGCGTAGGTACCTACAAGTAGTACACCTATTTTATTTTTCTCTTATAGAATGAATGTCTACCCCGCGGTATTCGGAAAGTAACTTATTCCTAACAATTTATAATTGGAGGTAGGTGATTCCTATAAGGGCGGTTAAACTAAAAGACGTTTGAAATATGGAAATTTACAATACGACAAGTTAGTTTTTTAATAATATATTTATTATTTTTAATAATAGCAGATACGTAATTATGAACCTGCTATAGCGGCGTTGATGGAACCACGTATTGGGTTTACAACTTGATTATGTGGGTAGGCGGCTAGGTGCCACGACCCTAGTAGGAATTTATAATTGATTCCTACGTAAGAAATAAAGGAAAATGGATATATTATAGTAATATATCGGGCTACGAAGGACCAAAAATGTTATAGCGGTTTGAGAAACCTCTTCATCCTTGTGTCTATCATGAAAAGTGGACTGTATTTGAAGGGTTCTGGCAATAGTGCGTTGAAAATAAGCGGGAAAATATTCACGGATCAATTCGGGCGATCTAGTATGGAAATGAGGGAAGTAGTACGCCTTACCTTGTAGTGGTCGATGCCAGCCCACGTGTGGCAGCGAGCTGGTGTTCTTCTACTCCAAACTGGCGACCTTCAGGACCCACACACTTCACACAATTGTTTTATATCCGCGAGGCGGGTGAATAGACACGGTTCACAAGGTTCTCAGCAATCTAACTAATTAGATGCATCAGTCTCCAGCCTTGTGGCTTGGAAAGCTGGCGGTTGAGATACGAGGCCCGTTCACGTTGAAGTTTCGGTTCGTTCTGGCGACCTGTCATTAAGGCGTACATAAAGGGAAAAGGAATGAGGAAGGAACGAGATAATTAGGATATCGATCGCCCGCGAAATCTCAAATGCGTTTGTCTATGTGTTTTTGGTCATTGATTTATGACATTTACAAGAGATGGCGCTACCACTATGTAAAATTGGTCCAATATTTAACCTTATTTTATCATTGTTTAATAAATTCCAAAATTGATCTGCGCCTAATAAAATGTCAATATTCTTGGAATCTAAAAAGTACGGATCTGCCAACTGTATGTTGTCTGGAATGCAGAACTGTTGTGCGCTTAATTCACACGCAGGTGGCAGAGACGTTATATGCGGTAAAACAAAACATTGTATACTGAAGGTGTATGTGTTAATGCGCGATTTAATTTCTATGACACAAGTTTGCGTACACTGAGTCACAGTATCACCTACACCATGAATTTCGTGAGTGGACTGTATTAATTTAACGCCTAATAATTCGCAAAGTGGCTTAGTGATAAAAGATCTTTGACTTCCACTGTCGAGGAGAGCGCGCGCCGTATGGTACTTGCCATGTTTATCGGCTATCTCAATAAGCGCAGTGGATAGTAGTACAGGTTGCACACAAGCAGGCTGCGAGTAATGTGTCTGCATGCTATTGTGTGCTTTGTTTACTTGTATTGGGACAATATTCGTAGATGACGAAACGCAAGTGGGGGAACGGGGCGTGTCACCTTTAGGATCAATTAATGGTTTCTTATTTTCACATAATGAATGCAGCGTTATCGACTGGCTAGCAACTTCATCCTTGTGTATTAATGAATTGTGTTTCTGGTTACACTTTCTGCACGGGCCAAATCTACAAGTGTCAACAGTATGCCCTGAACGTAGACAATTGTCACACAACTTATGTTCACTTATAAGTTTAAGCTTAGACTCTAAATCAATACCAAGAAACTTTAGACACGAGTACAGAGGATGATTCCCATTACACATTACACATAATTTCTTGACATTAGTGAAACAACTCTGTGACTTATTGGTGGAAACATTGCATTGCGAGTATGATTTTGTTGTGTTTGTTTTTTTACTATCTTGAACATCTTTGTTGTGTGACAAGTGCAATGTTTCCAACATGTCAGCCCTATCCTCAAGAAATTTAATTATATTTTCTACCTTTAACAATGTGCAATCATTTTTTGACAACAAAGTTCCCTTGTGTTGTTCCCACTCACGTTCTGTAATTTTGTCTAATCTAGACACAATTGTGTAAATAATAATTGTATCCCAATACTGTGTAGGTTCACCTAAGATTTTCAATGCCCTTAAATTCTTTAAAACAGTGTCAATAAGTTTTCTTAAGAAAATAGGTGATTCTTTAGTTAGCGGTTGTAATGTAAATAAACTTTTGACATGGTTTTGCACTAACAGTCTATTGTTATTGTATCTATTCAACAATAATTCCCATGCAACAATATAATTGTCTGAAGAAAACTCTAATGCATCTATGACAGATTCAGCGCTTCCCTTTAATGAAGATTTCAAATAGTGAAACTTCTCAATATTGCTGATTTCTGTGGAATTGTGTACTAATGACAAAAAGGTGTCCCTAAACTCCAACCAATGTTCAAATGAGCCATTAAAAGTGGGCATTGTTATTGTAGGTAGTTTGACAGACTTTAATTTACTTGAATTCCAGGAATTATGATTGCAGGAATTACTGGAGCTGTCACTGACCCTATCACTGGTTAACATTAATTCTGCCTGGGACATCGTACCATAATAACAATTCTCAAACAATTCCCGTTCATTTAATTGATCTTCTAGGTCACAATCACGAACATTTTCTTCGAGTTTTGTTTGAAGATCGTTAAATTCGTTAAACAAACTATTGGCATCTGTCACACGTAACTTTAAATCAATGCTATTTTGCGGCGATAAAATCTTTTCTTTGGCTAACGTGCTAAGATAATTTGAAAACTTTGTGAGTCTACCCTTAATTATTCCGCGTTTCCGAACAAGGTCACGGACAATTTGATCACAGTTTTCATCAAATTGACTAGGGGATTTGGCTCTAGAATTATCCACATTAGCATCTAGCGGCATCTTGGTGACTAGTGAAAAGGGGAGGTACTTACAATTGAAATTCACCGCGTACAGCAGGTGCTAGCTGCGGCACCGAAGCTGCTCGATGAGGATGACTAAGCAAACAGGTAGTTCACTGTCGCGATATTTGCTGAAATCAGTATGAAAGCACGGTATCACACAAGATAAATGAAGAAGTTTATGGATAGGATGGGATGGTTGATCGTACCGAGTGTGTGCTATGCTCGTATTGACGATTCCGTAGTATTTCAACTCCTACTTTTGCCAAGCTTCTGGTTTTTCTCTTTGATATCGCTAGGAATATCGTTGTAGATGCGCCAACGAGAATTTTATCGGCTTCCAACGGTTCCTCGAACAATGGATCGTGTAATATTTTCGCCTCGTAGGTATCCAATGGTCGCTAATTTCTTCTTAATTGTATTATTCTTCGTCCGGTTGGAAGGATCAGCATGTAGGGGCGTGTGCGATCTCCATTCTACCGACCTTCGACTTTTGCCAGATGTTGAGGAACTCTTCAATATAAATACGTCCGTTGCAAATGAATTCAATAATGAATATATTCCACAAGAATAAAACGACTTTTTACAAAATTCGAGGAAGAGGGAGTTGGGAACAATATTTGTCACTGTTCACGTGACCACGCGCGATTGTGATTGGCCTACGATGTTGACAGGTGACACAGCTAATGTAGAATGATAGTTAGAGACCACAGATAATGAATATCAGTCTTCAACACAAATGTATCTTGAGCGAAATTCTCGTACTAGTATGTGATCACTGCAAAAAACTGCAGGAAATTTGTTAGAATTGTAGAGTGTTTTGTTATTAGAATACATTACTGTAGGGTTGCCTGGTCGCATCTAGCCGCAACTTGTTTTTAGTTTTTTTATAGTTTGCCCTACACAAGGATTTTTTACTGTATCGTGGATGCGTATGCAGTATCAACTAGCCTAGCTCTCAGGTAGACCCTTCATTCATAGATTGCCAGGTTTAGCAGGTAAACTGGCAACCCACAGATTGCGGTTAACTGAAAGCTAGGAACCTTGTTTTTCTTATTTTCTACACAACTTTCTTTCAAATGGCGTTGGATTCACTTGAAAAATTTATATATTGGGGGTTAATTATCAAACTTCAATTTCAATATATTTTATTAAGGTAATTCCAGTTAGATATTTCCAGGCAACACTGCAGTAATATTTTGTACTGTCAAGTATCATTCATGAAAAAATAAATGTACCAGCAGATTTTCGCAGTGGGATCTTGGGCTAGATATACGTCGACAGTTGCATGTCATTGAACGTTTATACGCGTACGGATGCACGGAATGTGTTTTCAGCTTATTGCATTTTGGCCCATTTCTCGAATGAAGTGATGTTTACAACCGAATGGAGATTGCTTTGCATGTAAAAAAAAAACTTTTACCAAAAAAATACCACCGACTTCCAAATACAAAACTACAAAGTGAAAAATAACTTAATTTTTTGAAGTCGGTGTCTTTCGTAGGTACCATTTTTTTGCATAATGGACACCGACTTCAAAAAATTAAGTTATTTTCCACTTTGTAGTTTTGTATTTGGAAGTCGGTGGTATTTTTTGCAATAAGTTTTTTTATTTTTCACTTTTTAGTTGTACGTACCTAATAGGCAAGTAAGTAAGGGAACTATTTCGCCAGAATAGATTTCATGAAACTAGAACATAACCGGTGAAATGAGAGATCTGCTTACCCCTTAAGAGCGAACTGGCGTGATGTTATGTTATGAAATGTTATAAACAACAAACAGACATGCGATTGCAGCAATCCCGAGAGATTTGCCGTTATTTATTGAGGAGTTCTGTTGTATATCTCCGAAGTTCTTCATCAGATCTTCACCAAATTAAAATGGGACCAATTTCGGAACATACTTTTTCAAACAAAAAAAGAATTTTCATAATCGGTCCACAATTGACGGAGTAATCGGTGAACATACACAAAAAGAAAAAAAAAAAAAACAAACCTGAAGTCGAACATAGAACCTCCTTTTTTTTGGGAAGTCGGTTAAAAATACAGAGCTTATATTGCAAATTTAGGATTTCATAACATTCAAAGTTCTTGTATTAAACGTAAAAGCTTTAAAAACTGTTGTGCCTTTAGACTAATATCCGTTATTATGGGAATTTTAAATTTCATTTTTATTTTTGGAACATTTTTTTTTGCTTATCTCAACTGATAATTTCGTTTCTTACTTTGTTCTTGGATGGTTAACAGCCAGTTTGCCCAACTATTGGTCGTATGAACTATCAAACATATCCCAGGTACAAGTGCTTTACCTGTAACTGAAATACCTTTCAAACTAGAACACAGCATCGCTGCAGATTTCTGATGATAACATCAGAAATCTGCTTGCAGGTTTTAGAACTATACCATTGGTTAGATCTCGTCTTCTCTAGCTGGGTATGAAGCCTGTCGAGCCCCTTTATTGCGTAATACACTAAATCACAGTTACCATCACAAACAAAAAGAGTTCCTTTTGAAGGCATGTGACGTCCACCAACCCGCACTGGTCCTGCGTGGTGGAATACGGCCCATTCCCTCTCACAGAGAGGAAGCCTGCACCCACAACGGACCAAATGGGAGTCAAATTGCAGAAAAGGAGGTCCATCTTTCCTACCCTAGGCTGCCGGAGTCAATTACTTAAAACTACGGAATTAAAATCATCTTTAATCATCATTCCTCCAATACCTTATTTCTTTTACTATTACCCACATATGCAACCAATTTTTCTTCTACAGTTGGATGTCGGATCGTGTCCAGGAGTCAACTACTTGGAGCACATACAAGCGCGGGTGTCGTTATCGGCTGCAAGAAGAGGTGGCCTGCGCATCGTATTGACCTCACCTGCCGGTACAAAGGTCACTCTGCTTGCACCCAGGTATGTATACGGTAAGGATGGTAGGTGAGAAGTACTTAACATGGGAGCAAACCAATATTGCCTCTTTTACGTAAAAAAGAGTATGTGTTTACTGGCATGCAGCTGTGACCTTTTTGTTTCAAAAATTGTAGAAGAAAAACAAAAAAGTTAATTTCCAGTAAGAGGCACTTTCAAAATAAAATTTCTATCTAATCTTCACATACAGTTGAAATAAACGTTTTGGTTATTCTCGAGGTTAATCGTGTGAGAGTAGGGATTTGAAAGGATTTAGGAAACAACTGATGTTTTAGTCTCAGATAATAAGTAACATAAAACGACTTCCTTTTGTTCTTCGTGTTACTAATTCGTAACTCTTTCACTTTATGGAGTTAGTAAACCTTCGAAAGACCAAGTCTTAAACTATAATAAAATAACCAAGGCATCTTTGAATGTCAAACAAAGTACAAATACCTCTTCCTCAACCACTATAGCAAGAATGTCCAGCTCGTTCGTAAATGTCGTTGCTATGTAGATGGAGCTCATTGAGCTATAATGGCTCCAGTACACAATGGCTCTCACATTGGCAGCTTTATAGCGTCCATTGAACGTGCAAGATATAGCTAGTAGGATATACAAGGTGACTGTTTAAGATGTACGGTGAAATCTGGACCTGTGCGGTATTGAGAGAAGTTAGTCAGTCATTTGGAGACCAATTTATTTTTGGTAGCCTATAGTATGTTCATCGAATTCCCGCAGCCTTAAACAGGCATTCGGTCCACCTCGAGAGAGGCTTTCCAACACAACGCTGCGTCTGCGCTTCGCGGTCGCTACTTCAGAACTTTTCGGCCCCATCGGCCATTCGTTCTGCGAGCAATTTGTCCTGCCCACTGCCACTTTAGTTATACGAGGCGCACAGGACCAATCAGTGTCGCGATGTTTGGGTGAGGTCTTTGTCCAGCTGTGGACGTCTTTCGGCTGAAATATATGATGATGATGATAGTATCAGTCCCACTGCTTGACGTCCCACTGTTCCTTTCAAACCATTTCTGGACATGAATGTCCCACAAACATGATCAGATAGATCGTCATACTTGATTCAACGCGGTCGCTCACTCTCAACGGGGATTTCCTCCTTCAAGCCATCCAAATTGCTTCCCTCTTACTGATTGTAACGCGAGGACAATAAGACGTTAGATTTTTCTGTCAAGCACTGCTGTCATTGACAGCAGCGAGCCAATTTCGCATAAAGCAATAACTGGTACTGTATGGAATACAGAAAAGAGGTCAAAGCAAACCCTAAGCCCAGTTACAAAGAACAAATCAAGGCAACTCTCAAAATTTATACATTTCCTTCGACTTTCCACCTAAAACAATGTCAATTTCAGGCTTATCGAGAAAATTGGTGACAAAATGCGGTTTAGTATTTCTTGCGAAAAGGTCGGTTTCAATTTCTGGTTAATACAGGTGGTTTGCCGAACAATTTAGTTTTCTCAATACCTCTCTATCTAGTTCGAATTTTGCCCTGAATTCTGTCTCTGTAATACCTATCAAAGCCAGTCTATACAATCGAACGGCTACCAGCAGGAATTGTTCGTCAAAGCATGAAGTGGCATTTAGGTAGACGGATATTAGGTATTTTTTAGTCGTAGCTATGTACATACGCCATATTCAAAGTGTATTATGCTGTAATATAATACAGAGCTTTTTTAGACACAAACATTAACATTTTATTTCCTAATAAGTACACTTTGTTGTTACCTACTAATTAGGTACGTGTCCTAAATACTAGTAAATGTGAATTTCTTCTCATAATTCTTTTAAATCAAGCATTGAAAAATACATCAACATCATTCGTATTACCAAATAAATCAATTTATTAAATTCCTATTCAATACATACAAAAATATTAAAACATTTTCGTTGCTGTCCAGAGTAAACCTACTGTTAAAACATGGACTACACTCTCAAAGCTAATGCACGGCACTATGAGGTTCTGTGACATGGAACAACGTGACCGCAAATACAAAATGCGCGTATTCAGTTTAAAATAGACGCGATAATGTTTTGCTTAGTTGCCCTTGCACGACCTTATGTGATCGTGGATGACGTTATTAAACTTAAAATGTAGGAAAACTTAACAGTATTGGAAGGGTTTTTTTATATTATTATCTTGGGAATGGATATACTGCAGTAGTTTGACTCCGAACGACGATGACGGATCAGTTGGCACCGAAAATTATCGCAAAATTAATGTGACAAATTGTCAAGTGTGTAAAAATTTATGCGATTGGTTGAATGAGTTGTCAACAGCCAACTTTTTTGAGATTGAGATAGTATTGCCAGTAATTTCACGACAATTTTTATTGCTAAAACTGGGCGAGTCTTAAAACATTGGTTAGGTTACTTATACATGAAAATATGTGTTTTTAGACTAGAAATGACAAGTAGACTATATATACATTTGCTCAATTAGCCAAAAATATTCCGTGTCGCTTCCCAACTTTGTTCTGGCTGCACAATTAATCATGTACAGTGTGTTGTTAGTTGTTCAGTTTATTAAAGCCGACACAAGACGCTAACTAACTCTCGCACTGGGTGTAATTAGACTGTTAATTTTCCGGCAGGCCGCACGACTCGTCCCGCGCCGGGACTTCAACTCGTGGCCTTTCATGTCCGTGCACATGTGGGGCGAGTCTCCGTTGGGCTTCTGGCGGCTAGAAGTCACCAACGAGGGCCGATATATGGGTGAGTAAACTGACATTATACAGGGTGCATGATTTCAACAGGGACATTATTGGTTAAGGGATTTTTTTGTACTAATTCAATCATCATGCTAACCTAAGATTTAAATATACCTACGTATAGGTACACTATTGAATCATAAATAACAGAAAGATTGACTTCAATCCACAAAGTTTTTATGACCGCGCGTTTATAACGAATGGCTTGTCACAAAAGTCGTCAGTCTGGAAATTTTAAAGGCCCAAGAAAGGCTTAAGACGACAGCTCCAGAGATTGTTTAATCAGCTCAGCTACTTATCATTCTATTGAGCAAAAAGATTTTCAGTTTTCACTAATCCTCGGTAGCTGTTGAATAAAATGTGAATCAATATCTGTTTGTTCAATTCCACATCATAGGGCGAGCAACGTTGCAAGATTGGTCTTTAACTTTGTATGGAACTAGTACGCCTGCAGCTAAAAACGATCCTATACCGTTCCGGAATCCAATTATACGCAACAAGGGCAACGCAACGCGACCCATAGTGGTGCAGGCGGGCCGCAAAAACAATAGAGGGAAACCGGTGCCGATCGTGCCGACGTATACGGTGGGGCTTATGAAGCGGAAAAAGAATAAGAATGCCATGAATCCGAATAGGAACTCGCAGAAGACGAAACAGAGTCGGCCGGCGACACGGTCGCCTATAGAGAGTACGACGGCGAAGGTAACGACGTCAACAGCTGCTGACCTGAGTTTGAACCTGCGTGCGGATCTGGGGGATCCGTTAGCAGACGCGCGCGGTCGCAAGATGTCCAGCCTCTTCGAGCAGTATCCCAAGATCCAGCGCATACGAGTATATCCCGCGCCGCTGCAAGCCCATGGTACCGCCCTGCATGTCGTGTCCGTGTTTTGCCCCGGCCATTTTATTTTCGCCGCTAGTTTCAACCTGCACGTCAATTATCCTTGTTCCAGACTCCGCCGTTCTATGCATGTCGTGTGTTTGCATTGTTTACATTTTATTTTGTAGCGGAACTTTATTTAATGAAACAGTTGCGTGTTTGAATTGTTTTTTTTTCGATTAAGTATTTATCTATTTCGTACGTGAAGTAGACAGTGACTGTTAATTTAGTTTTTGTGATTTTTTTAGTTTATTTTTGTTTTACTGTCGATCAAGGCATTGGGCTCTTTCTTTTTTTGCTCGTATCGTATTCACACTTTGTGTATAACTGCGTAATAAAAACATTTAAAGCTTTAATTGTAGAACAAAATCAGTACCAGTGGATTTTGTGTGAGTTTTTAAACGTACTCTTTCACGTTGACATTAACTTCAATTGAATAAATACCGTCTGATGGCACTATGGAAAACCCATTTTCTATACGCGTTTATATACATATATCCACTTTTTAATGCTAAAAAACTCTCACTAAGTCATCTGTATATCAAAATTCACCTATTAAACTGACATCATTTTCGCAGCGGGTCCACTAACCCAATGGGAGCTGATATTCTATGGTACCGAAACGCCTCCTCAAGAGTACGACGCGTCTCCCGAGACGAACTCATTGAAAGCCGGAGCGGCCGCTAACGCGGGCGGTATGTTGATACAGCCAGAAGCGCGATCTAGCGGTGGAGGTGTGACGTCATGGAGCGGCGCGAGTGAGCCAGAATCCGTCTAGGAAGTCTGACAGAACGCACTCGATGCCGACCTCTCTCTTGTCTGGCATTCGCACACGGTGAGTCTGAACTCTCTGTTTGCTATATACTCGGTGCAAACAAATCCTTGATTCATAGTTTTGTTTCTTCTGTTTGGAAGCACTATGGAGAGAAAGTTTCGGAGCTATATGTAGGTACAGTAGCGTAGTTTGCTAAAATGTAAATTATAATTTAGTTTTTTTTTTTTTTTTAATTCTTTTTTTTTAGAGGCTTTTAAACTAGATGATAATGTCAGTTGTAGGATTGTATAAATTCGAATCATCGATCAATTTTATTATTTAAAAACGTACAAAATTAATCGGAATATCTATTCTACCTATATCCCAGCTGTGTGAGCATTGAAAGGCTAATGGTGATGTTGACTTGAGTACGTAATTTTATCATTTATCAGATGAACATCTCCAAGATTTAATGACAATAGCCTGCATCAACTTTAGTATTAACTTCGGAAGGATAGTTTAAGGCAAAAAAACACATTAATTCTTGAAAGAAATCTTGGAAAATTTTGACAAAGTAAAAATATCCGCGATTATGTAAAGGCGAGGGGATATTTGGCTTACGGAACCTTACGGACCGCGACGGTCATATTATTTTTAAGAAACGGATCCCTAATGAAAGTAATTGGTGACCCCTGGTCTAGTGTTCGTAAGCGCTACTGCTGAGCGTGAGTTCCTGGATTCAATTTTCTGGTCGAGCAGAGTGTTATTGGGTTTTTGCTTTTTTTTAATTATATTCTGGCATTTGGCCACGATACGTTGAACGAATACAATACGTTGGAAGGCCTCCCACTAGGTGGACTGATGACCTAGTTAAGGTTGCGGGAAGGCGCTGGATGCGAGACGCACGAGATCGGTCAATGTGGCTACGCCTGGGGAAGGCCTATGTCCAGCAGTGGACGTCTTTCGGCTGAAATGATGATGATGATGATTTGGCCACTATCTCGCCTAATGGTAAACGATGATGTGGTCGGTGAAGCACGCTTGCCTAGAAGTAGGTAACCTATTCACTCGTGACTTGAATATTGTAATATTTTGTATGATGAAGTTTTTTCAGTGGTTCAAAAAGAGTTCAATAACACTTTTAAGAAGATAAATAAAACTATATGCCCTAAGTTTTTATTCAGTGACTGGGCGACTACAGGATTAGAAAAAGTAGGGCAATACTTTACGAGCTATATGGCCTTAACCCTTGTATTAACACTGAAACGTTGAATAAGTATGTTGCTACTTACTCAAGATATTTTTTAAATACATGTAAGGCAACTAAGGCCTTGTACATTAGAAAGAAGGTTAAATAAGCAGAAAATAAAATCAAGACGGTTTCGAAAATTATAAATAATGAAACGAACAGGAATAAAATAAATAATACTGATTACACGCTTGAGACCACACACGGACTTATTAGAGATAACAAAAAAGTTGCGCAAGAATTTGTAAATTTCTTTACCAACATCCCAATTAAAACTACTGAAACCTTAAATTCTTCGCCGTCGCTCGCTTATGGATTATTAAACGCAAACATTTCAGCCTGTCCGAATGTATTTAACTTTTCACATATAAACTCCATAACAGTAATAAAAGCTTTTAAGCAAATTAAGATCAAACCGACTGAAGATCTGTGGGGAATGTCCATCAAATCTTGTACCTCCATTATTCAGATTATAGCGCCGTATTTGGCTGTAATTTTCAAGTTGTGTGTGGATCAAGGAGTCTTTCCGGATCTAATGAAATATAGTAAGGTTATACCACTTTTTAAATCCGGGGACAGTAAAGACACAAATAATTATAGACCAGTATCCGTGCTGCCGGTTTTCAGAAAGGTATTTGAGAAGATAATGCTAAATCAAATGCTAATTCATTTTAATACAAATAACATCTTGCATGATAAACAGTATGGTTTAACGAAAGGATGTCGTCCAACTGACGCTGGTGTCACCCTATTAAGTAAGTCAAAGTAATATCCCGTAAGACATTATACTATGAAAGTAACTAAAATAGACCAGCCTCGCGGTATCTACATCAGTAAATTGACGATTTTTTCTAACAGCATAAGCTGCCGATCTTAAATCTCACTTGCTCCCGCAAGTGATATTAAATTAGTAACCTATTGTAACCTTGAGTCTAATGTGATCCCCAAGAAAACAGTTTTGTCGACGTATTCTAGCCTCTCGTTGTTTAATATAATGTTACAATCATAACTTTTGACATTCGGCAAGGCAAATTTTAAACACTTAGCTTTTTTAGCATTTAAAACTAATTATTAGCAGTGAAACAATTTTGAACTTGCCGCAATGCATTATTTACGTCGGCAACGTTACTCGTACATCTATTTATCTTAAAAATCAAATAAGTGTCATCAGCAAATAACACCATGTTTAGTTTATTTTTCAATAGATATATAAAAATAAGAAAGGACCTAAAATTGAACCCTGGGTTACCCCCATTTTCACGTTCAACCCCGACGAATTGCCACCGTTTATTTGAACTAATTGCTGTCTATCATTCAAGTAGGATTTTACTAAACTTAATGCTTATTGGCCTAGCCCGTAATGCTCAAGTTTCAAAAGCAATGTTTCATGGTCAACGCAATCAATCGCCTTGGACAGGACGTAGAAGATACCTATGGCATCTAGTCCCCCCTCCCACGCATCAACGATGTGTTATAATAAGGTGACACCAGCGTCGTCTGTACAACGTCCTTTGGTGAAACCATACTATTTCTCGTGTAGGTTTTTAAACGTATTAAAATGAATGAGCATTTGATTTAGCATTATGTTTTCAAATACCTTGCTGAAAACCGGCAACACGGATACTGGTCTATAATTATTTGTGTCTTTACTATCCTGGGAGTTAAATAGTGGTATAACTTTACTATGTTTCATTAGATACGAAAAGACTCCTTGATCTACAAACTATTACTACATTCAAAATCATTTATTTTTATTTTTATTTCACATAGGCCTACATGGGCACTTATAAAACGTCGACAAAAGGTGCACGGTTCGGGTTGGTCGTTTCCTATGGAGAAGAACCGGCAAGAAGCTCCATGGTTACTCTTTTAAAAATGGTTTGGTTTTACAATATTTCCATGTTACAGCATTAGTACTTAGATATGGGGGGACAACGCAGGCCCGACTTATGACAATAACTCGTAAGAAACTAAAAAAATAAAAATAAAAAGATTATATATTAAATAAAAAAGTAAACAAATGTTAACTAGCATCAAGAAGGCCTACAATGTTCACACATTCACAAAACAATCGGTAAAAGAATCTATACAAAGGTAAAAAAAAAATAAGTATAACAAGACTAAATTTAACGTGTGGCACAAATGTTGTTATCAGTGCTGTAACTATTCTTAGCAAAGGGCTATAACGATGATTGAAAACCATTGTAAAAAGTCTAATTAAAAGAAGAAAAGAAAAAATGAGATTGAGAATAGTTAGAGACATCCACTTATTTGTGCCGTTTACAAGTTACCAGGGAAGCTGCATGCGCAGAAGGAGCTAAGGCCAAATGTTTTTATCTTCAACGTAGTCCTTGATTTTATAATATGCTTTGTTAATAAGGATACGTTTGATGTAGTTTTTGAACCTTCCATCGGTCAGTTCTATAACTGACTTTGGCAACTTGTTATAAAAGCGTATACTGTTTATAAGAAAAGACTTGCTAGTTTTCGTTAATCTGAATTTGGGTATTACAATTTCGTGCTTACTGCGTGTATTTAAATTATGGAAGTCGCTTCTAGTTTTGAAAAGCCCCCAATTTTTACGGACATACAAAATACATTCCAAAATATAAAGTGAAGGTAGAGTCAGTATATCGATCTCTTTCAATTTTTCTCTGAGGGACTCGCGAGGACCCATTTTATAGATTACGTGGATTGCCCTATTTTGTAGGATGAAAATTGAGTCAACGTCTGCTGCTGATCCCCACAGCAGAATGCCATAAGACATAATACTGTGGAAAGTTAGCTGCGAACCATTTTGAGAGAACAATCAGACTTTCGTTGACATTTAACACATCCGTATCTTGCCTATCTATTTTAAAAATTAGCGAAGTATCATCAGCAAATAGAATTATATCCGTAAATTTGGCCATCATAAAAGGGAGATCATTAATGTAAACAAGAAAAAGGAAAGGGCCGAGAATTGAACCTTGGGGCACGCCCATCTTGACTAGAGACCCGGAGGACGTCGCCCCATTAACATTTACTTTTTGCTGTATGTTTGATATATAGGAAAGCACGAGATCAGCAGATTTTCCA
The DNA here is from genome assembly GCA_964057195.1 of Orthosia cruda. NCBI lineage: Eukaryota > Metazoa > Arthropoda > Insecta > Lepidoptera > Noctuidae > Orthosia > Orthosia cruda. Next base: position 18,234,769 of record OZ059828.1, read on the forward strand.
CGAATTCCGTAGTGGTGTAATTTACAGATCAGTGTGTTGTGGTCGACGCAGTAGAAAGCTTTTGAGAGATCACAGAAAATATGCAGGGTCCCATTTGAATTGAAGTGAGACAACGTTTTTACAGGACACGTTTTATTGAATTCTTGGCAAACTGTTGAAAACAACGTGCCGTAATTTATATTGGGGTCGTTTGAATCAAAACTGGCGTTACAAAGGATGCTAAAAACATTATTATTAAAAGAGATTAATTTATTTTTAGTAAGTGGTCTTAATCGAATTGATTTAGCTAGGTTAATTTTTTATTTGACTCAAAAGATACTAGTTGACCAGTATGGTCTGACCTAACGCCACTAATTAAAAACGAATCTTTTACTTTACAATTAGTGAATACATTATCTATGCAAGAAGCTGAAGTTGCTGTTATTCTTGTTGGTTCATTAAATAAATATTTTAGGTTAAATGATTTAAATAATGAAATGAGCTTACATTTTTCAGGCGAGTTGACTAACAGATCTATATTTAAGTCGCCTAAAACAAACGCCACAAACAAAAACTAATTTATTATCTCTGAAAGTTTACTTAATAATTCTTCCATTGTAATCAAAAACAATGACAAGTTTGATGTTGGTGGTCTGTAAACGCACAAGACAGTATGCCCCTCGACCTCTGCACATGCTACCTCACACAAGCGATCAACAGAGTAAGCAGTGATATCCTTCCTTTCCTTATATTTTAAATGACTATTACAAAGTATCAGGGTACCACCACCCACTGTGGATCTGTTGTACGCGCTGGCAACTGAGAAATGATTTACATTAAACAACATCCTATCTGGTTTTAACCAAGTTTCACAAAAACATAAGATATCCATGTGGTATTTATCTACTAACAATTCCACGTCTAAAATTTTGCCGGAGAAGCGATTTATATTTTGATGATATAGTAAAATATTACTATTCGACTTCTCTTTTGTCGGCTCTAATCGTTTAAAGAATCATCGTTTAAAGTATTATCATTAAAAATTAAAGCTAAGTACGGCGCTATAGTCTGAATAATGGAGGTACAAACTTTGATCGACATTCCCCATAGATCTTCGGTCAGTTTTATCTTTATTTGCTCGAAAGCTTTTATTACTGTTATTGGATTTATATGAGAAAAGTTAGTTCAGTCGGGCAGGCTGAAACGTTAGCGTGTAATAAACCAGAAGCAAGTGACGGCGAAGAATTTAAGGTTTCAGTAGTTTTAATTGGGATGCTGGTAAAGAAATTTACAAATTCTTGACTGTAAAGACTCCAAGGTTGTAACTATCACGAAACAAAGACTCCGGCAGGGAATTCCACACCTTGGTAGTGAGCACAATGAAAGTATCCTCAATACGATTTGTGCGTATGTGGGATGTCCTCCCTATACCGATGGCAGTCTTGTAGTCCGGTGATGGAAAGGGCAAGGCGAAATTAAATTATGCAGTTCCGTCGCTCACTCCCCGAAATGTAACCGATAAAAACCCACAGGGGACCTGTCTGGCAACTCGGTGTCGATGTACGATGCTCTAGAGCTTAGACGCGGCCAGTGCATCGTTGCCAATAAGCCTCTTGGCCCGTCTGTTAATCGGTTCAAGTCATCTGGCATTCCTCAGTGGTATCCCGGAGTGTGGACTTGTGCCAGGTTGATGGTCCTATTTCCTGCGAGCCGGTACTGGCCCCCTGTTACATAAGACTTAAACAATAAACATAACTGGCCAATTGTGAGTGTACTGTCGGTGCACCTCGGCTAAACCCTTCGGAGAAAACAAGGGTGATTTTATGTATGTAAGCCCGATCTACGTTTACACCTATGATTTACCGGTAAATCCTAAGATTTAACAAGTCTACCGGTAAAAGTCCAAAATCAGAAAAAATATCAATTTATATGAATATCAGCGCAGCGTTATTCTCTTTTTTGGATATCGCAACACATGTTGGGATAGAAGCATTTTTGGTCTCGCACTTTTTTTTATTTTTTATTATTGTTTAATTTTATGCATATTTCTCGTGTCTCTTGTGCGGATCACAAATAAATATTCTTTCTTTCTTTCTGTATATAAAAATCGCTAATTTCGGGTTTTACCAGCAATCACACGGTAAATCTTAGGTTTTCTCTGGGAGACTTGACACAAAATGATGAGAACAATTACGGATTGATTGATTAGCTTCACCAAAGTAGGTATTATGATAATTTTTTCGACGTAATCAACTTTTCGAATCACAATCTATTTATTTAATTTTTCATCATCAGTTGTTCTTATCATTTCGTATCATGGAGTATAATACAAAGACATGACATCTTTTCAACATTTAAAAGTCTCTCAGGGTAATCCTAAGATATACCGTGCGACTGCTGGTACAACCCGAAATTTGCAATTAATACTGATCATTTCGAACCTTTGTCAGTGGGACTTGGTAAATCTTAGGTTTTACCGGTAAATCCTAGGTTTTCCCGAAGTGCGGGCTTTAAAGTTTACATATGAATATCTTTGTTCCAGTAACGTCGAGACCTATATTATTGTATAATATATGAAACACTGCATTGTACTCACAGTATTGTTATATCTACCGTGTTCAAACATTCGGACCTATGTCAATAACTGGACAATGTGGATGAACCGCATTATTGTTTTAAACACTGGTGTATTACTGTGTAAACACTAGATTAAGTAGGAAACATTACGCAAAGCTGATCCAGCAGATAACATAAAACCTAAATATAAAAAGAAAAATCAAAAAAAAATAAATATAAAAACTAAATATATTTCAGCGTGGGCTTATGCTTAACGTAAATTACGCAAAACAAATAAAAAGGTCCTCATTTTTCTTTTGCCCAAGAGTATTCAAACTAAAAATAAAGGACAGTATCTTCACAACACTTCAAACTGTTATCAAATACCGTTTACAATACAGTAAAATAAATATAAAATTTTATTCGCGAACAAAATGTGTTTCTTACAAAATTACAGCCAATAAATAGCCGTTTACACACAGAATACAGAATTTTGCTTTTCACTAAAAATAACAATAGTCATAAATTGGCGTGAAAATGGTGTGAATAGGGTCTTCGGTCTTAAGTGCGGTGCGATTGGCAAAGAAACTGCTTAATTAGATATTGCACGAAACAATATGTTGGTAATATAGCGGTAATGTATCGCATTTTCATAATGCCTAATCGAAGAAGGTAAAAACAACTTGCAGCCTGATTACTCCAATCAATACCTCTTCATTTTGATGCTACAATAAAATTCTTGGCTTAATATGCGTCTTCTTGACAACAAAAATAATACAAAGTTAATGTCGCAACGTACTTCAAGTATATACAAACAGGGTGCAGATTTGCTGCAACCTCGGTTATAATAAGTATCCTAAACGCATACAAAAAGCTAGCTAGCTAGCTAGCTTTTTGGTGTCTAGCTAGCTATTAACTATGCTGTCTCGAAGCCCTTTTCTATGGAACAATTACTAATAGTGAAAATATAAGTAGAAAATTTGTTTGCAATCAGACATATTTACGCATCATATCACATATTCCCCGAAGGATAGATAGGGATCTTGCATTTTTGCTAGTTATGTTTAAGTCCAGCCTATTGACATCAACCGGGTACAAATCCAGCCTCCGATTGCTACTGAGAATATACTGAAAACCCAATAACAATGCTCGTCCCGAAAATCAAAGATCTTATTTTCTTACTTCTATGGCTGGCTCTCTTCTTCTTTTATGGCCTCAGAAGCATTTGCGGCCACTTGAACAACGAGGCAATATTTAAATGATGATCATCGTCATCATCCACAGCCCGACTTCACCCACTACTGAGCATAGGCATGTCTATTCTTGTACCAAACACCACCGTTCCTGTGCAAATCTCATCCAGACTCGGTAAGTCATGTCAGGCAGAACGCACTGGTTATAGAGGCGGGTGACATTGTGGAATCTTGACTGACTTAAGAATATCGTCAAATTTGCTGAAAGCGATCCAACCGTGCTGTGTTCTTATTGAATAATGTTATGTCATGAATCGCATAAAAAACCGGCATTTTTTAGATAATGTTGGATAACTTGCAGAAGTTTACAGGACAAACCAAACCTATAAAGATGGTTTAAACGTTGCCAAGAAAACACGAGGGTGCGAAATAAACTAATTTATTCAAATTGACACGAAAACAATTTTCCGCTCATTCACCTAAGGTTATGTACTACGTTGTCTCCTACAGACTTACATCCCCCATGAGAATCGATTCCGTACGTTAGTAATTTATTTTAAGCCAATGTTGGCAAGCTAAAACACAAATAAAACCAGACATTTTACCGTGAAAACTTTATAAAAACATGGCCAAAATCATTAAAATATTGGATTATTTGCCATCGTACATAAGCTCGACGGAAAATAATATGAATACGATAAAAACAAATTATGTGTATCCAGCTCAAATAGAACTTAACTTGAAGTGTAATAATAATGTAATAGGTACTCAATTTTCATTGGCACGAAATAACGTCAAATGTAATTTATGTTGAAATATACGAGACACCTTTGAGAAAAGATAGCGTGGTCATCTGAGTCAAATAATAAATGCTACAACACTACACTAAAATTATAGCTCTTATGAATAATTTCTGCTGCGAAGATTAATAGCCCTTGATTATTTATTAGGTAGGAAAACTGGTGTGTTTGTATCTAGGCTAATATCCTCACGCGATTAAGAAATTTACGACCCTCACTACTACAGGTACAACAGTTTGAACTCATCAAGACTAGGGCTGCTACATTTACATTGTAGCAGCCCTGCGACAAATTTTGTCCTCAAATATTCTTCCAAGTAGACTTGAAAAAAAATTAATTTATATATTTTCAATGATAAACCCTATCTGTTGATAAAAATTTAAGACAGAATTATGTAGCAATTTAGCAATAAAAAAAAAGTTTTGCTATTTTGTCACCTTCTAGGCGATTTCTTAGTGACCCTAAAATTATACTGACTATCTACATTAAACCGTTGCTTACTTTGTACTGTTTATGGCGACATGGCTTGAAACCAAAACTTTAAAATGCCGAGTTGCATGAGTTTATATAGCCGCTAATTTAAATGGTATTACTTGGAAAAATCCAATCTTTTCTAAATCCTTTATTAGATATCTGCAAACAATTTGCGGCACCTCATGCGGTAACTTCGCATTTGCAGAGCGGAGGCAAAATTCCGTTACACTCCATTTTTTTTAACTCGTCAAGACATTGCCAGCCGCGACTCTTGCGATAAAACCTGGTGTTTATACTGAAATTCCTTCATATACAATATAGACGGTTTTTACGTTATTTGATAAACGAGATAAGATGATGAAACGAGAAATTTTATGGAGATTGTTGCTCTCTTTAGTGCGCATTCAAAGATATTTACTGGCACGAATGGTAGCAAGGACCTGAGGAGTCTGAGTGAAAATATAAAGGCTTTGTCTCAAATTTTCTTGCGTATATCAACTCATCTTCTAAGATAGTATCTCTAAGAAAATTTATAATTCTAGGTAATTTGTCAAGGATTTGTTTGCTCAATGTGTTTTTTAAGGTTTTGTAGAACCACAGATAATATTATAATACTAGCACACAGATTCTCGCTTCACGCTAGTTACGTCGGCATGGTTTCTTTATATGGGATGAGGCATCTGTATGCTAGTATTATATTAACTGTGGTAGAACTAAAGTGTGTGACCAAATATTCTGATTAACTCTAGTGATTTACTCCAAATAAAACCGACAGTATCATAATAATAATAATTGTTTAGGTAATAAAGAGAATGACACCAATAAAGTATATTTCCGTTCGACTTAAATATTTGGATCATGATGGATTTGAACGAAGAATTCTATTCAGTTAAATGGTATGGAAAGCGTGTGTTTGTAACAAAATCTAAAATCTTAAAGATTGTTTCATTCATAAGTACTTTGTAATTAAAAACGTACAGTTTGAAGATTGTTATTTTGAGCAACTTTATGTAGTCCTTTAAGTAAAACAATAATTTAAACCTTTCAGTTATAATAGAAGGTTATTAAAGGTAGTATGTAATTTTAGTTCTGAAATATTTTTTTTAGATTTATTTTTAAGATAGCCACTATATTAATACCAGACTTTACTTCGTCGAGTATCTAATATAATCTGATTTGTACTTATCCTATCAAAAGAAACCGTATTTCTTTGAGTGTCCATCTTCGAATAAAAACTCCTAGAGAGACTGATTTTCTTTTCATAACTTTTTTTTTTTGTTATTTGTTACACGAAGACAGTCCTCCCGAGACGGTCGACTCAGGCAACGCGGGACAATACACGGGCAACGCGTCGGGTTGCGCAACACACGCGCCACAGTCGCTGCACTGCCTAGGTTTGTGCCTATTCATCATCATGCTATTGTCAGCGGCCGACGCGTTGAACATAGATTCTTTTAGTATCAGTTCCCAACGCAGACAGCCGCATAGAGTAAGTAATCGCGATTGTGCACTAACTGCTAGCATAAGGTTAGAGTCAAGACGCGCCTGGCTGGGGGCGCGGCCGCCGCGCGCTCCCTGCTTGCGACGCCTAACACCGACCCCTGTCACCCCGCTGGGGCCCTAGTACTGCGCCTGAGGCATTGTGATTTTAGTTAAATTTACCGGGTTTATATATAAGTACAAGCTGTTATTATTGATATGTTTGTTTTTAAGTTACGTTAGCTGCTGTCCGAACACAATTTGGGAAGTAGCGCTGTCGGTTATGCACCGATTTTGTATGGATCTACCTTCATCTCACCAAATGTTTTTTACAAGCAATTGTATATTAAATATTGCAATGACTTTGTAGGGACAAATTAAACCAAACATGACAACGGTGACTGCTTATTAAAAATGACATGACAACGGTGACTGCTTATTAAAAATTACATTAGTTTTTTCGTTCCTAGATATTAATGCAGCTAATAAAAAGTGGCACGTGCCATTGAACAGAAGAACAATATTTGACAGCTATAAAATTGTAGATAAAAGAATAGCAAAATAACATGACAGTTAAACCATTCAAACATTGATATCTGAAACATTGGTTTGGATCCTCGGCAGTATCTTCCAAAAGGACGCTGGTCGCCTGACCAGCTTTCAAAAGATATGGAAGTTTGGCGGTAGTTAAAGCCAATCGTAGGCAATGCAGCTATACAGGCAGCTATTCCTCATTCAGCTTTGAGAATATTGATCGCTGGATATAGGTATAGGAAATTCCATAATACTGTTTGGCTATTGGCTCAGTCTTAATATGTCAGGTTTGACTGATTAGTTGTTAATGATCTGTTTATTCAATTTTCAGCTATTATAAAGACGGATAGACACCTCATTTTAATAAGTATCAATTCAGATTTTTGGATATTTTCGAATTCATCGAACGACTGCTTGACATTTTCCGTCCTTCTCACGACTTTTTAATATTTATTTAAAAACTTTGGAAGACTTACAGCTAAATACAATAGTAATAAATAACAGTAAGACAATCAGACAGCCAATTACAAGTCTTCACGTCTAGAGCTTATCTGGTATAAATGTACTGTGTAACAAAGTATACACACTGCCAAATAAGTCAAAATGAAAGCAAAATAAAATGACAAAAATAAAAAAAAACAGGTATCACTTCAGATGTTTCAAAATTAATGAAATTACTACAGGTGAGAACCAAGTCGTTAAAAACTCGATTTAAAAAATTAAGCTTTAAAAAAAAATCCTTAGATAAACACTTTCTTGCCGAGGTCACACTTGTTTCAAAAAGATCAAAGTCGAACCGTTTGCATACCTCATTAAAGTACCTACTCACACGCACAACATACGAATTTTGTCTGTAGTTAGTAGTTGCAGTTGGCACCCGTAATGGTGGATTGAACCGTTTGGACTTGCTTGGAACGTTGAAGTAGAAAGTTGATAAAATATCCGAACAATTTATGTCACCTTGAACCGTCTTTAACAAAAATATAGTCAGAGATCCCACGACGATTGATCAATGGTAAGAGATGATATTTTTTACAAAGACTGAGATAGTTACTGGACTGATACGGTACCCGTTGATGAAAGCATAAAAATTTTATAAATCTTTTTTGTATTCGTTCAATACGGTCAATATATATTTTTTTTAATTATCCGACTACGTTCATTAGGATAATGAACTCGGTTCAAACGCCATGTATGGATTTAAACCCATCGCATTCCCATAAAGAGTGAAACAGAAATGTTATGTAAAATTGCCTTAGAGTAGATTGTACATTTACATGGACATGACCATTTTTTTAAATATAACCGCAATTTTCCGTTACACACTGTTTAGATTTAGATGGGCCTGCTGGATAAACCTGCAGCCTAAGTTAATTCGGCAAGACAAAGGGCAAAGAGAATGAACTGTCGTCCAATCACATAGACGGAAATCCACATCGCGTCTTTCACGCATGTGATTGGTCGATTATTTTGTCTTTGCTTTGCCGAACTCACTTACGCAATAAGGCTGTGCTTAACATCGATCATCAGGTTTAATCCTATCTGTAGTACATCTCTGGACTCGACCACCTTACTTTATATTCAGTTTCAACAAATAGAATCTCCTATCATTTTTCCACAACTAAAGTCTCGATCTATATTCTAAGCTTAGGTCATTCTATCAGCGATTGTCGGAATGCCAAAATATAAAGGGTTGATCACCTGACATTTTGTTAGCGCTTGACGATCCCATAAATTTCTGACATTACACTAATCGCTTTTGTTGTCAGAATGTATCTTGTCTACAGCCTCTATGTGTTCAGAGAACCAGACAATATCGGCGTGCGATCGACTAAACTAATATAGAATGTTTACCAATAGTTAGGGAATAATGTCGCTTCGTGTACCTACATAGACTCGTACTTAAGGTTTACGTACTGTTATTGTACTAGTTAACAGTTGCTGATGTTATTTTGTCAAGTTCAAACGTTGGAGAAAGTAAACAAACAAACATCGTCGGAAGAACATAACCAAACGCAAAGACTAAAAGTTTTGTGTTCCTACATCGTAAAATCAAAAGATCAGAGTATCGAGTTACTCTTGAAAAACTATATGTATCTGATGTGAAATAGTATGTTAGTTTTTGTGATTGGTTGAACAATACCTACAACAAAGGTCAATCAAGTCTCTTGTTACTTACTTGCTTAAAAAAGGCTTTAGTAACGTAAACTAAATACTAAACAATTTAATCGATGTCTGGGCTTGGCATTTTAACACTCAAAAAACGCTAAAAAGAATAGTTTTGTTTGGGAAAATAAACATCAAAATCGCAAATGGACAGCTCACATAAAAATAAATGTAATTCTCTAGGTGTTACGATATTAAGTATGTTCATTTGTATAAACCATCACTTTATTGGCAAAAATATTAATGAAGAGCTAGTGAACAAGTGCCATTACGTATAATAATGTATAATTACGATATCAAGTCGATAACGTCCATTTTTCACGAGTAATTGCAAAGTGTAAGTGAGGATGAGCGAACAATGTATAAAGTTTTCTTAAAATCAATACGATACTGTAATATCTATGTGGTGTTTACTTAAGCCCATTTTACGTACTTATTTTTCACTATGACGAAAATGTTACTCATTTTAATGTTACATTTTGGACCTTATATTATTCACAGTACATATTTTGTTATTTTCAAATTATTGATAGTTCATTGTGCAGCTTGATTATTCACTAAAACGTATCGATCTACGTTGAACTATGAAAATGATACCAAATGTTAGCGCATTTACGTAGCCCTTCACGTGTTATAACATATTTTATTTATTAATGAATATATTTAGATATTAAAAAGTAAAAAGTAATGGAATAAATTTATTTTAGAAGTAAATCATGTTATGATTTAATTTAGGCAGCGTTTTGGCGATATTTTCCTGTTAGTTGCTTTATCATGTTCCAGAGTTATTTGCAGCTAATTATATTTTGTTTAGTCATCTAAAATTCAATAGTTCTGCACTTTCACAATTTCGTTAAACATTTTTTTAATTTCTCTTCCCTCTCATTTCGTCACATGAAATTAAACACTATTTTCTTTCTGATTTCATTTAATTTTGTGCAAGTCTCTTTGCATGTCTACTTCTATTTTAACATTCGTTTGTTTTCGTAAACTGTATGATTCGACAAAGTATGTACGACCAAAATTATTTGAGATCAGTGACAAGATTCAATTACCTTTCCTAAGTTTTCCTAAACTTGCTTCCCTCTCTGTGAACTGGCATCGAGGCTCGCTCGGACGCGCATCAGCATCATTTGACAAGAAATCGCAAGCTGCATGGACGCTGGAAAGGTGCTGGGTGGTGAAGGACTCTCGCTCTATTATTTCATGTAATTAAATATCTTTGTTCTCTTTCTTTCACTAGAGTGCGCGAAGGGCTTGCATTTGTACTCCGGTCGATGCTACAAACGTTGTCCAGACGGTACGTATGCCAGTGAGATAACAAGGGAAAGGAGCTCAAGAAGACGTAATTTAACTTACTATTCGGAAGGGGCCATAATGAAAAGACAGTACGGCGACGCCCCTAAGCAGACCGCGTTAGAAGCTTTAGATATGGAGGCTGCAGCTAACGAGAGCGACGCAAAGCCCCCACTCACGTGCTTGCCGTATCACTACACATGCGCCACGTGCGTGGGCCCTCACAACAATCAATTTTTGTCGTGTTTAGACGACGCTCAACTCTTCAACTTAACCGACACTGAACCTAAGTACTACTGTTACCAGAACACGGTCGTGTCGCAAATAAAGGACGCTAATTGGCATTATAGGCTGAACGTTGCTCTTGTTGTTGTCTTGTTCGTCGTTAGTTCTGCCTGTTTGTACTTCATGTTATCATGTGTCGCACGAAGGTACTGTTGCGGCGGATATTACAAACCAAATGTAGTATATAACAAATTGGCTGTAGATGATAAATTACAGAGTGCGATGGAGGTCGAGGAAGAAATACACAAGGCATTAAAGGATTTTAGTGAGAACGAGTCAGATGACGATTTGAATTTATAGCAATTGTTAACATTCCAACCTAAGTATTATGAACTCATCGAAAATATGAAAGTTAGTGATTAGGAGATTCCAAAACAGATGCAGGGCTCGTGTTGTGATATTAATCATTCGGTTGTCACAAAGTTTTTTTTAGTTGTATTGTTAGTATTAGTCCAATGAGATTTAATTCGTACAAACATTGAGGTTATTTTGAAATTATTCCAAAGAGCTGTTACAACTCTTGAACGTTTTCTATAAATTCTGTTCCTTTCCCTTTTCGGGTTTCTTGACATTCAGTTCTTTATGAATTTCGGTTGTGTCTATTTTTATTTGTATTTATGTATTAGTACTTTCTTTTCTTAATTAATTTAGAGTAGGTACCTATGAAGTAAAGTAGAGTATTATGAAACATTCCATTCAAAAAATAATTATAAAATCTTATGATCCTTAAAATTTTTTTCGATCCCCATGGCCTTCCGACATCGGGGCCATGAGGGCGCTTTTATCTATACTAATATTATAAAGAGGTAAAGTTTGTGGGTTTGTGAGTTTGTGAGTTTGTGACGTTGTAAGGGGTAATCTCTGGATCTACTGAACCGATTTTGAAAATTCTTTCACCAGTAGAAAGCTACATTATTACTGAGTGTCATAGGCTATAATAAATTTTCAAAAAAAATTGAGTTCCTTATGAAAATTGCAATAATGTAACCCAAGGTAGGAAAAGGTTGCCTATAAAATTAATTCTTTGGCGTGCGCTAAGAAAAATATTGATGATAGATAAAAATAGTAGGTAAGTAGGGTAGACAGGGTAGGCAGGGAAGGCAGGGTAGGCAGGCTAGGCAGGGTAGGCATGGCAGTCAGGGTTAGCAGGGTAGGCAGGGTTGGCAGAGAAGGCAGGATAGGCAGGGAAGGCAGGATAGGCAGGGTAGGCAGGGTAGGCAGGGTTGGCAGGGTAGGCAAGGTAGGCGAAGGGGCAGGGTAGGTAGGTATATAGCCAGTTGACGGGAGTGAAGCCCCGGGGGTCAGCTAGTTATTTCTAAAAGGGGCTACAATTTACCCCCCGTCGAATTGGCGATATTTCGTAAATTGAAGTAATTTAATTTGCTCAAAATCTTACTTATTTCTCTTTATTTTCTTCTTCTAATTTAGTTTTTAAGGCTTGAGATTCACTCAAAGAGACTCAAATTAATTTGAATTTCGAATTTTTTGTTTTATATTTTAGTTTAATATGACGTCATAATAATCGCATAATATTATCTTAGGTGTATTTGCTCAAGATGCCATGCTGTTTGTGTGTACCATACCGTTTGGTGCAGTGTAAATATTTGTATGTAAATAAATGAGTTCCTATTTTCATATGCTGTTTTGTTAAAATGCTTGGGAGTGGATGTTTGATCGCCTATGCTTAAAGTGAAGTTGGTATAGTAAATATGAATATAAACTATTTAGATAAAAGAGTGCTTGGAAAAATATTCGAAAAAGTGGTTCACCTTACCAAAGAACACATCGTTCGTAAGTCGATAGTCGTTCATAAACAAAAACATCCGTTGCACAATTATTACAAATAAAAATTGCAAACACAACAATGAGTGCTTATTTATGAACATTGAAGACACTTGGATTCAAATAAGTAACTTCAAGCCAATGCAATGCAACATTAGATGCATACACACCACGACATGGTTCAATAAAAAATTGATAAAAATCCTTTTTGTCATTTAAACAAAATAGGTAAGGCCACTGTTTCCTATGTGACTACTCTGAAAAGAAACATCGTAACAAAATGTGAGGTCAAGTATAATAAAACTAACAAAACAACGCAACCCAGATGATGTATTCTCTTAGCCCTCACGACCATTATTACGGAGATCCCTCGAAAATAAACGGCGTCCATCGAACGATCAATAAACGTAATGTATTGGGTATTATAAGCCCTCACGAAGGTGCCGGGTATCAAACCGACACTACCCTATATTGAGACGGTACTTGTAACTGCTACAACGACGCTTTTAGGGGACTATCTAATACAAATATTGTGCTACATAATATGTCCTTGAAGTATACTGGCTAGCAATAATACCTAGAATGTTTTGTTTATTTTATGAAGAGAGGAATAAAGGTAAGTCTATAAGGTAACTCAGAAGATCAAACGATACTATCTGAATACAATAGAGCGTAAATCAGATAGAGTTGGTAATAGTAATGTATTGAGTAATTAAAACCAAGGTACCCTAAATTGAGAAGGTACTACTAACTGCTACAACGACGCTTTTAGGGGACTGTCTAATAAAATATTGGGCTATAGAATATGTCCTTAAAGTATACTCGCTAGCAATAATACCTAGTCTTTTTTTTTAATATAATATAATTTAATATTTTATGAAGAGAGGAACTGATAAGAGAGGAGGAGATAAGGCTTATAGGTAACTCAGTAGAGCATAAGATGGTATCTGAGTCCAATAGTACGGAAGTCAGATATAATTGGTAATACATATATTTGGGTATGAATATGTCCTTTAGGTGGTGTAGCTAGCACTAATGACAATGCCTAATCTATTTATTTTATGAAGAGAGGAAAACTCAGTAGAACAAGAGATAGATGGTAAAAACTGATTTCTGAATCCTACTATATATAATAATATTATAAATGTGAAAGTTTGGATGGTTGTATGTTTGTTACTCAATCACGCCAGAATGACTGAACGGGTCTGAATGAAATTTGGCACAGAGATAGATTATTGTCTGAAATAGCATATAGACAAATTTTCATCCCAGTACAATGTTCTTTTGGGATCAGAAAACGTATGACGACTGGCAGAAGCTAATTGAGTGTATGGATTAATAAATTGATAAATTATAATATAAATAAAAGCTAGACAGATTTTGTTAAAGTAGAATTTGACAGATTTTGCCAAGGTATAGTAAAGTTGAGTATTTGACATTCTTCTTTGAGAAATTCTAGAATAAGTCCAACAGTGCGTAAGGCAGTATACCTTAAGATATAATAGGTTTTTCAAAAAGACTTGAGTATTCATGAATAGTAATGAAAGAAAGATGTTTGTAGTGAATAAAGGCTGAAATTAACTGGGAGGTCATAGTCTCTTTAATGTCTAGACAGTGTAGGTGTGTAGCGCTGTAAAACGGTGCGTAGCACACTGTAGCATCGCGTAGTGCTTCGCAGCACAGCGTAGTGCCGCGTAGCATTATGTACGTTGCATAGCATTTCGTAGCAAAATCTAGCTCTGTTTTTTAAAGTAAAAATGTAGATCAAATAATATCATCCACTTCTGGATTTACTGCTCATAGTTAAGTAACAAGTACAAGTATTTTATTGGTTTCTCCATGTTGATTGTGAAGAGACGTGCAACTGATTGAATATTGATGTAACACAAGCACCAATAATGCAAGTGATAAAAAGTCTCTTCTAGCAAACAAAATACATGTTTTATCCCCATGCCGTTGTCACGAGGTGACTAAAGATTCATTCCAAAATACCAATAATTACACAGAGGGGAGAAAAATAATATCCTTCCACCCTCACACATCGCTTATATGGTACTTATGTACAGATTCCCCACCGTCTAAAGTCAAATAAAACCGTCCATTGTGCGCGATCCAATTTATTACGCCGCTTAAATGGATCGCATTTTCATTAAAATAAAAATAAGAAACACTCCCCACGAACTGTTCGTTTCTTTAGTTCTCCTTAATGTTGTAAATTTTGGAAACTTCCAACTTTGCCCGACTTCGAACTTAATTTCGATCTAATGAGCCTTAATTTTCCTTTCAGAAGTTCTGAACATTTTTTGTATCAGAAAGTATCGCCGCTAATTGGATACAATACAATCTCCCAGAAAGTTGATAACAAAAATAATATCGTGAGAAAAACGTGTGAACATTATACCGACGATGTCGTAAATAATATAAAGAGAAGGTATAATTAGACCCGATCCTTTCATATCCCTTCTGTCTCATTTAATACCAATAATCGAGTGAGGATTGGTTTCAAAGATCCTTCGCGTTCTATAAACGTGTCAACCGCGTGTCCTAATTCTTTTTTCCTCATATAAAATTATAGTAAGTGAGTCGGGGCGTGTTGGTACATCACAGCTCACTTTGATAACGTTAACAGCTCGTAAACTGTGTTTGTCCACTGGGTTACGCCTCTACTGAGTTATAAAACAATCCATGTGAACCTATCTTAAGGCCGTTTTATAGTCAGAGGCTTTTACGATTTTTTATAGACTATTGGTTGGTCGACTGGGAAAATTAAGCGAACGATCCAATCTCTTGATATCGAGATATTTTCAAATACAACTGAAGTCTGCAAGTCAAAAGGGGTGGTAGTTTACATATGAGATTCGTAGTGGAATATCGTTATGGTTGTTGGTTAAGGATTTTTTTTATACGAACCTGCAGATGAACGGTTCGTTAAATTTGAAAAATATTTTCGAATTAAAAATACGAGTTCATTTACGCTATGTTTCAAGGATGATTGTATGCTATGCTTCAAGGATGGGAGTGCATTAAAAGAGCACCAACGAGTTGATACTTAGCAACGTACGATGTACCCTGGTCAGACAGCTTCGTTTGCAACTTTAATTACTTTTGATCAAGGTTTAAACGATAATTTTCAATCATCAAGATTATAGAAAGCATCAGTTGAAGTATTTTTTGCTCTGCTGTATGGAGTTCAAAACCGGGGCAAAATTTATAATAAGTAAAAACAACTGCAGGTAAGTACCTACCTATATTACAATCCAAGAATTATAGATATAAATAAATAAACACATCCAACTTCATGAAAACCACATTTCCAATACAAAGCATTGAATATCTCGCTCGTCAATCGTATTCATTACAGAACAAAAAAAAAATTATATCGCGTAATGTAAATAATCGACTCGGTTCCCGCATATCCACAGTTCCATACAAAATATTATTTACTTTTACAAATAAATAAAATTGAAGTGTCTGTTTGTAATATCAAAATTATAGCTTTTTAGTAAATGCGAATGAATGTTTATATGAAACAATGTTTATTTTTTTTACCAACACGTCTGCACCAATGTTGACGGGACTTTCTCTGGCAGATAGATGATGTTATAAGGAATAATTTAGGCGTTACTTTAGGCATCCTTTTATTTTGGAAAAAGAAAGGGTCCGCGTAAAAAAATCAAACACTTCAACGGACGAAATCACGGACAACAGCTAGTGACGAAATAAAATCACATTAATGGTACTGAAACAATAGGGCTTCATGTAGGTCGCAACAAATGAATATTGAAGTGTTGTTGAAACAATAGCTTTTGAAGCGAATGATTTTTGAGTACAGCTTCCTGATATCGTTGATAGCTGGAGGCTGGAGGGCTACATTACAACGGTTCCTGTAACTAACTAGTCGTTCATCATTTCAGCTGAAAGACGTCCACTGCTGAAAATGGACCTACTCCAAGGTTCATCAAATCGACCATGGACTGGAATATTATTCAGCTCATTGGTAGTATCATAAGCTTTGGTTGCTGATTACGAAATTATTGGGCATTTCAAACGTTGTCTTACTAGCAACAAAACAAAGTGTTGCTATTTGCAATTAGTTTTGAATTATTTTAAATAAAGTTTATTTTCTTATACCTAACTAAAGTTACAAAATCGTTTGGTAATCACTTTTTTTCAGTGTCTTTAAAATGAATCTTAGTAACATGCGTGGCTCCAGAATAGAAATAGCGGCAAATACGCAAATTGCTACAAAATACAATCAGTCATAATGTGCAAAATTTTATCACATAATTTTGCCCTTTTTAATTTATTAAAAGATAGTCTCACGTTAAATCATTATCTCGCCTGATGGTAAGCGATGATGTGGTTGTCTGTGAAGCACGCTTGCCTAGAGTACCTATTCACTCTTAACTTAAATGGTTTTTGCTATCATCATTATCATCAGCCTTTTAATATTCCCACTGCTGGGACACAGGCCTCCTTTCACAGAGAGGGAATAGGCCATAATCCACCACGCGGGCCCAGTGCGGTTTGGTGGATGTCACATGTCTTTGAATTTTCGGTTCTAGGACTTGCCGGTTTGCTCACGATGATTTTCTTCACCGTTTTGAGAGCAGTCGTGATGAAATAATTTACAAAAACTAAAGTGCTTGTCTGGGTTCGAACCCACGACCTACAACTTGTAAGTCTCGGCCGTTACCACTAGGCCACCACTGCTCTCCTTGAACTTTGGTCCAGTTCAAATGAAGATAAATGCCAATGTCTATCAGCAGCTTAACATACATGCTTAAGTAAAAAAGTATGAGTCTAAGAAAAACACATACCTTAGCTCACACGTTTTTCACAACATGACTATCATTACTTAAAAAGGGTGTTAAAATTGACATCATGGGCATTGAAATTAGAATCTAGGTAACTAGTAGGTTTCCATGGGTAAGTAGGTAAACAAATCAATATCGTATCAGGCAGGATATACGATACAGGGATTAGATATAAACTGCCAGGTCGAGTGCATTTGAATACGGTGATCACAGCCCGAATATACTAAATGCACCGTAGGTTTCCATGGCACTCATACGCTCTACAAATTCATCAGTATTTGAAAGTATTTTTTATTATAAACTTGTTTATTATCAAGTTTCTACGTGAATGAAAAAATCGTAAAGAAATCTGGACTTATCTATACTTCTATACATATATTATAAAGAGGAAAGATTTGTATTTTTTATTTAACGAATGAACTTAAAAACTACTGGACCGATTTCAAAAATTCTTTCACCGTTGAAAAGCTATACTATCCCCGGGTGACATAGGGTTTTTATCCCTGTTCCCACGGGAACGGAAACTACACGGGTGAAACCGCGAGGCGTCCGCTAGCATTAAATATGTAGGTAATGTAAGTCTGAAAAGTCTGTGGGGTTTCCAGAGGGGCTTAATTAACTATGACACTAAGGGTGTGGCCATCCCCACACGAAAAGAAGACGATCAAGTTTCATTGCTTGAGCGCGAGATGAGTCATTTTTAGGTAGGAGTTTAACAATAAGTGCTATATTGTTAAGGGACCCCTGTTGCAATAAAATAAATATTTAAGTGGGGGAACAAACAACAAACGTGATTTTGATGATTGACTTTGTACCCGTTTAAGCTCACAAAAAATGTTACGTTGATGCCAGCAAAACTGATACTTATCTTTTTATATCTTCACAGAGCTCGAAAAATACTTAGAACATAAAATGCTGCCCTGTCTGGTAATTGTGTCAATTGAAGGATTTGACACACAAGTTTTTACACTTAAGATATTACTTACTAGGTAACTACATTTTTTCAATGTATGTGTCTACTTATAGGTTATATATATCTGTGCAATAGTATATAACATTTACAGGGACACTTTTGAAAGAACTCATCTATCAAATATAAACAGTTTACTTTATGGCTTACTCGTAAATCTCAAACACACCCTAAAGTTGTGCGTCGAGTTGTACCAACATAACTATGAGTAGCCTTCCATCTGGTAACTAGACGAAACCCGCTGCGATTGTCTAACTGTTTGCCAAGGCTTGCAAGAATTGAAGTGGACTTGAGGCCTAATCAGATGTTGACAGGTTTGTATGGAGATTAACAAATTCATAAGGAGAATCATATATAGCTATTTAGATAAATACAGAAACTCCAGCCTTTTTACCAAAAGGGGAGGCAGAAACAGAACTTCACCTGCTACGATCCTAACATAACGTCTCTTGATGCTTCGTTTACGGGCATAGATTTGATTTGATCATACACGAACGCCCCAGCTGTGAGGATTACACAACTGTTTTTTCTGAAGAACATCGCTTATAAGAACTGTTTACATTATCAGAAAAACTTACCATCCTATCTCCTGTTTCCTGCTATGTATGATATATTCATTCTGGGTACCTAAGTAAAATATCACCAACGTAATCCTTAATCTCTTACATCATGAGGAATCCAGGCTCGTTGCCAGTTGCCTCTTAAAAATAACCGATCTGATATGATATTATACTCTTGCAACGGTATTTTATAATAAAAACTTCACATTAAAGCTTGCTCCGATAAATTATATCTCGTGCCAGAAACGGTAGCAAAACGTCTTGTGTGTGCAGTTTTTATCGCTTTTTGCTTCGTTTAGCAGAACTCACCGAGAAGATTTAACGTAACATAAAATATTTGATTGAATCTGTAGATTGTTTGGTTTTAGTTCTTTGGTATAAACTTTGGAGAAAGATTGAGTTGTAAAAGTTATGGTGAAATAGTAGATTTAGGTTTTCAGAATACTTAAGCTATCTACATACCTAAGCCGCGGCCTAACCCGACGGGCAATGCCTTATTTTGAGAGGAGAGAAGACGAGAGACGTGCTGCGAAGCTAGCAGGTTATTTACAACAAAGCGAGAGAGCAACGCAAGAGATGCGTAGCGGAGAGGATATGTGAGCTGTGCGAAGCGGTGACGCATTCGGGTGTGCGAGGCCTGGGGAGAAGTGGCCGCCCGACTACAAACATCTTCGTTCTCTCGCGCGTGCCGCTTGTCCGACTCGTAACTTCTACAGCCGGGTCCACCCGCTTGCACTTACACGCCGGGTTCGTGCCGGATGGCCTGCGATCCCGGTGTGCAGACAGCTTTACGATTTTAGATAACGTTCGAATTAGAACGTTATCTAAAAACGTAAAGCTGAACTTTTGAAATTAAATAGAGATACTTGTAAAATGCACCTTCACGTATTTCTTTTTAATATTGTGATTTTGTGTGTTGTGCTGTCTTTTGTGTGCACTGAATACGTTTTTTTTTTTGCGCCGCAAACTAAACCACTACAGTTTAGAGTTACTGATTATATACGTATAGGCTCTAGAAAAGTGTCATTCGATGTGATTTAATTTTACTAACTTCTCTTATCTTAGAACAGGATGCCATATATTTTGTAGGAGTTAGGTCTGAGCAATGACTGCCACTTCACTCACTTCGTATTTGGATGTTGTGTCACATCTGGTGGAAACTAGTACCTAAGTAGTCAACATATTATATATTTTATATTCTTCTTGAAATGATCGATACCTATTCCTATGTAACTCGATGTAGGAACGAGTACAAAGGAAATATCTTTGGCAAGTTTTTTGCTAAGTAGATATCCATTCATAACCATACTTTTTTTTTTTATTATTCAATATTCTACCGCGCACATGTGGCAGTCCGCGCTCTTTTTTATTGTGTTTATATTTTGTTTGTATTTTTTTTTTTTTTCATAATTATTACAATTGTTGGATTCCTACGTCGGACATTATTTTAAGGCTTACTAACTTAAATTTACGTGAGTTCATCCCTCACTAAATACTATATATATATTACACACTGCAATTTTATGTTTCTATTTACTACTTATCTTTATGTTATTAACTATTTTGTTTACTTATTTCTATTGATACACTGCTTATGTTATTACTATATCTATTGGTACACTTTGTGGGAAGATGCATGGCAGTGCGAGTAGACCAGCCCCGGCCGACGGTTCCGGTTATAGAACCCCGTCGTTAGGACGTTAAGGTGAGTATGACTGACTCGCTCCACCATGCAGCTTCACATGTATATATATAGTTTTCTTTAGACAGGGTGATGGTTTGAGTGTTTGGGTTGGAGTTTTTGGAAGGGACTTGTTAGGTGGTGTTTTGGCTGCTGACCAGGGACGTCGCTAGCGTGAGCAAGGCCTCTATGACGACTACGTCTCGATGCTGCATGGCCGTCTTAAGATTGTAGTTGACGACCGTTTTAGTCGGCGCACCCATCGCCCTCTTAGCAAGGCGGCCTGCGGCGTCATTGGCGTCGTCGGTGTAATAGACGCAACTGACTGTATGTCTGGACACCGCCACTACCGCGTGGGAGATGCTGTCGTGGACCTGAAGCCTCCTGGACTTGGTGTTGATGATGATAACGCTGTCGTAGGTCGACCCCTGAGCCTCATGTATGGTTAGCAGGCGCGACCCCTCGCCGGACCCATATCCCTGGCTCGCAAGAGAGGCTTTCTCCCCCTGCGTATGAACCAGGAACAGGGTGTTTTGGGCAGTACCCGGTATTTGCGCCCCTGTGTAACCTTTCACCTTCAGGGAGTGGACCCGCGACAGCGACGACTTGGAGGAGTATATACCGGGGTATATCTCACTCAGTGCAAACGCCACGTCCATTGGATTGCGGTGTGTGCAGAGAAACTCCTGAGTGATGCCAGCCACCAGGTCTGGACGGGTATACCTAAGCTCGAAAAGATTCTCCCTGTCCAAAAATGGAAGCTGGTTAACGTCTCCGACGAGGACAAGCTCGCTCGCTCCAGACAACTTTACTGCCATGACTATGGCCCCAAAGTGGTTCATAAGAGCCTCGTCTACCGTAAGACGGTAGCATTTGTCTTGGCTCTTGAAACCGTTTGCTAGGATTGAGACCATAGTGCGCACTTTGGTCTTTGCTCGGTTTCCTAAGCGGCGCGCAAGCTTTTCTCTAAGATCTTTGGCAGCTTCTGTTGTCGTGGTTGCTATCACGTCCCTGTCCTCTTCGAAGTGCTTTACCAGGTTGTCTTACCGCAACCCGGAACTCCGTTAATCCACCTGATATTGGGTACCGCCCAACTTTCCTGTGATGCCGGGATACCGGAGGTCCCCGAAATGGAGTGTGCCATTTCCAGGATCTTATCGTCCGGCATGATTTTGGTACATTTGGCGGTAACCACTATCGGGTCGTCATTTGGCACACTGAACTTGAGTTTGCCTGAGCGCTTCGTCTCCTCCTTGTCCAGGGCCACAAAGCCACTCCTCGCGATGTAGGCTGCCATATATGACCCCGTCATTTCCCCTTTGATGACTTGGGATGTGACGTTGTCATACACCGCTGCCCCTGCTTCCTCGAGCAGTATCCTTAACAGACCCTCTGCGTCTCTCTGGAAGGTCTGCAGGATCTTCCTGCATGTCGTAAGATTGACCTCTCTGGTCGCTTTTACGATTGCTACGTACTCGAGGAACGCGCTCTTTACGTGGTCCGTGGTACCCGACTTTACTGCGAGGTTCGGCGGGCTGACTTGCCCTTTGTCGGCTCGTGTTGGCTTAGGCTTTTGCTGGGTTGGTTCCTTTGGTGTTTTTCTGAAGAACCTCTCCAGTGCTGTCTCCTGCTTGTGAGATGGTGATGCGTAGCTGGTGCTTGGGAGCAGTGTACTGAGGAAAGTGCCAAACGCTTTCAGGCGACTCTTGACCGGGCCCGGTCCTCCGGGTTTATGATGTTACACTACACCTTTGCGGCTTTTTCGGCTGCTGCCTTCTGCTGGGCCCTCTCCGATCCGCTTTGAGTGGTGGGGCTTGTTTTGGGGCTCATCTCGCCGGCTATTGGTTGTCTAGGGGCTTTGAGGAAACTCAGGGTTTCCCCTCTGTCCTCGTAGACAACAACCTCATGATGTTCTGAGGCCTTTAAACAGCCAAAGCGGTCTGCGACGTCTCCTCTCTCTCCTCCCACCACCATTGCGTCCACACTTATGGTTCGGGCCGTGGCTGACGTGTAGTCTCCTGCCTCCCTAATCTTCTGAAGCAATGAGCTTGCCTGAGCAAATGGAGTAACCTCTCCCCACTCGAGTAATGCGATCGTTTTCCCTTTAAATCGCATTAGACGGCATCGGTGAGTGGCCACTTCCATTTGAGGTAGTGCAGCATACTTGCTGCCTGTTGTGCTCGTTTTGGTGGTGCTTCCGTTAATCAGGGTGGCAAGGCCCGGTGAAAGGTCTATTCGGGCCGCAGCTTGACTTGAGCCTATGCAGAAGCCTATGCCTAACTTCTCCTGTTCCCTGTTCATGAACAGAGCGATGCCTCGCAGTCTGATGCCAGGGACTCCGTCTTCTCCGCTTGCCAGGAATTGTGTGGTAGTCATGCTAGGGGCTGGTTGTAGGCTGGCTGTTGCTGCTACCGCTGCTGCTACCGTTGGTAATGGCCGTTGGTTAGATTGTGTGTGTGTAATTTGTGTATCAGTCAATGGTGTACTTATTGTTGTTTGTGTAGTTGTGGTTGTTGTTTGTGTGATTGTGGTTGCTGTTGTGGTTGTTTGTGTTCGATTGTGTGGTCGACTTCGCAAGGTTATGTCCGTTTTGTTGGCCTTTGCTGCGATTGTGGCGACTTTGCTCGCGAATGCCAAGAATGGAATCCTAGTAGCCGGTCTTCCCATGATGGTGTGGAGTGTGGACTGGCTAAGCTGGGTTTCGAATTTTACCTCGAGCTCCATTCTGTCTTGGCTGAACCTTGGGCATTTGAACAGCAGATGCCAGACTGTCTCTTCACAACTCGGGTCACATACGCACGAGGGACTATCTTTGAGATGGAAGCGGTGGAGATACGCTGAGAATCCGCCGTGTCCTGTAAGGACTTGTACGTGGACCGGTGTGAGCACTGCGTCTCTGAGTGTCCTTTTCGCCGCTAGGACGTCTGGAAAAAACGCTTTCGTGACCGATCCTGTACTCGAAGACTCGTACCGCGCTTGCCACTTCCTTATAGTCCCCTCCCGAATCTTCTTCCTCACGAACGAAACGGGGACCTTGCTGTATTCTGATGTGAGTTTTGTTAGGGCTGCCTCCTTGGCCAGCTCATCCGCCCTCTCATTCCCGGCAGTTCCCACATGGGCCTTGAGCCAAAAGAGCCTCACTTCTCTGCCCTCCTCTCTGATTTCACGGACGCTTCTCTTGATTTGGAGTGCCAGGTGGTGAGTGACAGACGGTCTCCTCAGCAGGTCAAGTGACGATCTAGAGTCACTTAAGATGTTTACGGAGGCCGCCTTGGATTCTCTTGCCATCCTGACAGCTCTGAAGAGAGCGTACATTTCCGATTGGAAGACAGTGTTGTGAGGCTCCAAGCCAAAGGTGCTGAACCTTGACTCCGTCCCGTTTTCCCGCCAAGTTAGGGCAGCTCCGACTTTCCCCTCTATCTTGCTGCCATCGGCGTATATTTGGGGGCCGATTACTTGGTGGGTTGCCAGGGTTTCGGGAGTCAAATTCTCTAGGCATTCATACTCGGTTGTTGTGAGTGGCGCCGGGTGGGGGTTTTTGGAGTGGTGCACGTTGCACTCCAGCACGCGGCCCAGCGGTATAAACTCTTGGGAATGTCCCTTTTTGATCTTGAAAAGGGTTGCCGCCTCATATAACCATACTTCATACTACATATAATATTTTAAATTACAAAGTAACTATGTCTGTCTGTCTGTTACCTTGTCACGTTTAAAACCGCTGAACCTAATAATATGAAATTCGGCATGGGGATAGTCTTGATCCTGGAGAGGACATAGGATAGTTTGTATCCCAGCAATCATACTTAAGGGGGTGGAAAAGCGGTAGAAGTTTGTATATTGTGAATCAAAAATTTATCTAGTACGGCTATTCGAAATAATAATGCTACGCAGACGAAGTCGCGGGCAAAAGGCAAATAAATCTATCAAAAAAACTGTTGGTTTTTAGATAGATGATGGATTACTCCGATGCTAAAGATAAACAAAACTTCGTTCATCTTGACTGTACCAAAAAATTTCTCGGACAATTACTAAATTCATGCTTATTTTATTTATTTACCAACAGTAGAATTCCTTGATGGATTTCAACTCAAATTTGCCACGTAAGCGTGCTCTTGATTTTTCAAAATTTTCTTGTGCCATCTCTGGAGTATTATTTTAGAAATAAGACAAAGGAATAAGGCAATTTTCTTTGTTTTTTCTATAAGGTTCATACTCTCAAGGCCATACGAGGCCGCGAATTTTATTTTGGCAATTTATGTTACATAAATAGTTGCCAAAAGATTCAAGATATTGGGATGCGTAATGTTGCTTGGGAGCAGGCTTAATAAGAAAGAAAATAAACTGCCTTGCCATTGAGAATATATCTACATAATCTTATTCCTATTATATCCAATCTTACACTGATAGTAAAGTGAAGTCGCTATTCGATACTAAACTAAGTTTTAGTAGAAAAAAATATATTTGAAAAAGCGTTCTGCTGGCCCGGCACGTTATGACTCAAATTTAGTGTATATGAGTGTATCAGTGTACTAAGTATAAAGGCATTATGAATCAAGTCAAATCAAATCGGTTAGGTTACTTTAGACCCTGCAGGCAGAAATAGGAGCCCCGTGATCGACTTTGTTGCTTAAATATTAGTCGTACTATTCTATATTAAAATCCATGTCAATATTAAAATAATGAATAAAAACACATATTTTTATTAATCCGGCCCAACGATAAGTGATGGGCATTATTCAGAAAGCCCGATCAATTGAATTATTTCAATAGTTTTTATCATATTGTCTACTCCAATTGGGCATTTTTCAAATTGTCTGTGCAATATGAATAATGCCGTATGCCGCCTGGAAAGCTTTGTCGTTGGCTTCGTTTCGTCGTGCAACGTGCAGGTGGTTGTGCATGCTGAGCGGGAAAGGAGGTGACAAATATCCTGTGAAGGGGTTCCAAACTAGAACTGTCTTCAAGTTGTATTTATGTTAAAGTTGCCATGTATTTAGAATGTATCAATACTATGGGCCAGAGTCGTCACGCAGTGGGAACATTAAGGACGGGCTTCAGCGCCGAAGGTCGCCTTGGAAATGCTAGTGTTTACAGAGAAAACTAGCTAGAGAAGACAAAACACCAGAAAGAGTGGAAGATTGTGGACAAAACTCTAATTCACTTATATCCAACTGTGGGAAAATAAGATATTCATAAAAAACTGTGTATTACAAAAGCTAAATAAGCGGCCTATTACTTGATTCCCTTGCCAGTATATTTTAAACTAATATACATACATACAAGTATTATGGAATATCTACATTAAGTAAATTAGTTGGTAGTAACAGTCCGCATGTCGCACACGTAACTTATAAGTTTGTCCCCAATAGAAGCAGGCTTTGAATGTACGCAAGCAAACAACATTAAAACCAGATTTGCAAGTAAACCTAACACAATATAGAGACCTGTTTATCAATGAATAGCTGGAAGTTAAGTTTGTTAAGGTCACGTACTGAAGGTAGCCTAGATTTTCGTAGGTATCTACCTAAATAATTGGATAATTATTGGAAAACACCTTTGACAATTGGTTACTATTAAGGCCCATATTGCAACTTAAATGTCATCCAACTCGACTCTACATCGATTTGATTGAAATTTGATTGTCGGTTTTACCTTGGTATAATAAGAATTAGAAATTAGCTTACACATTAAAAAGAGAGGTTACGAAATACATATACTACCGTGCCTTACGTACGGATGCCAAACGTGGTCGTTGAGGAAAGAAGACAAAGAGAAGATTGTCAGAGGAAAATGGAAAGCAGTAATCATCATCATCATATCAGCCAAAATACTACACTGCTGGATATAGACCTCGCCAAAGCGTCACCACACTGATCGGTCCCATGCGTCCCACATTCAGCGGATCTCCGCAACTTTTACCAAGTCATCGGTCCACCTGGTGGGGGGCCTTCCAACGCAACGTTTTCCGGTTCGATCGCCACTCCAGATTTTTTCTGCCCCACCGGCCATCCGATCAGTGAGCAATGTCTGCCCTGCCCACTGCCACTTAAGTCTGGTAATTCTTCCGCCTATCTCGATAACCTCGGTTCTATTGCGGATGTCTTCATATCTGATTCGATCACGCAAGGAAATGCCGTGCTTAGCCCTCTCCATTGCCCTCTGGGTGACTGTAAGCTTTCTGATTAGGCCCATTGTGAGCGACCACGTCTCAGAGCCATAGGTTATCACTGGCAACACACACTGGCCATAGACTTTCGTATTGAGACACTGCGGTAAGTTCGACGAGAAGATACCGCGCAACTTCCCGAACGGAAAGGAGTATACGTAAAAAAATCGGACAAGACGAAATATTTAGGAGAAAAACAAAATTAACAGATGTAACGTAAAGTATTAGGTTGTTGAAATGGAACTGGGCAGAGCACTTGTGTAGATTGAAACGTTCTAGATGGACAAAGAGGGTAGTGGATCCCATTAGAAGGTAAAAGAAAGCAAAGGAGACAAACAAAGAGATGGGGAGGCAATTTTTCCTAACGTCGTGGACCGGAATGGATGCAATAAGCTCACGATAGAAGCGTGTGGAGCGATTTAGGGGAGGCCTCAATCGCAGAGCCGACCGCTACGAATAGCGATGGCAAACACTTATAAAAGAAAGGAACATAAAGAAGCAACGGATTGAAAAGAAGAGCTAAAGATTTATTTTAGAAGTATCTGTAATAATGTATAACTTGTTTGTGTACTTAGTTAAGTTAAATTTTAAGTAGTGGAATAAAGGGCATTTTTATATTATATTATTTATAACTAAACAGGTTATGCTAGGCAGAGGACAATAACAATTTATATCACTTCTAATACCTACTACCTACTACTGGAGATTATTTATAATCTCCAGTAGGAGGAAAACTCACCTGCTTTCTTTCTACCATATTAATGTCTTCTACTTTTGTACGAGTACATAATGAACTTGACATTATTGCTCTTGCTTTTTATTATAGAAACTCTTGCTCGCTATATTTAAATAGAAAATGTAGTAATAGGAACACGACATATTCTCATCCCTAATCAGACTTCTTTTCATAAGCTGAGTTTATATCTTTTTTAATAAGAACAACTTTCGGGATAGCTAATTGGAAAGAAACGTGAGTTGTTGGGAACGTTGTTATATATTACGTCTTTTAGGTTAAAAATTTGATTATATCAACCGCTTGGGCTTTTTATAATGTCAAAACTCAGCACAGAATGGGGTCTGCCTACCTCGAGGATCTACACCTACAGTACGAGTTGACAAGCCCGCCAAACTATTCCCAAGTAATGCAATTTCTGAAAGTCAGAATCGGAGGTCCTGAAAAAATGAAAACCAATCAAAAAAGTTGTGGCAAATGGCAACACAGAAACTGTGCCAGTAAGTACGACTACCTAGAACGAAGACAGTAAATTGTCCGGTAGTTTTATGATATTTAGGTAAAGATATATGATACTGGTTTCTAATCAATTCAACCTCTGGCGTAATCTGTTGGTAAATAAATCTTACCAACAAATCTGTTTGTTGATAACGCTGGGATTACTTACTACTTGCATGTGGTGTGTCATGTGTGGTATGCGGTACTGAAAGAAACATGACATGGACTACTATGCCTACTTACACGTATGAAACGGTTGAATGCCGTAATTACTGAAACAATTAAAAACCATTATGTCTCGTGTGGATCCACGTTTCGGGCACTCAGAGGGTTAATTAAAAATTTGTTAACGCTGTGGTGTTGGTCAGTGATAAAACGGTTTGGTGGGACAGTCGAAATAAAATATATTTTTTCGCCTGACACGTTCCAATTACGGTCGTGATACGGTGTAGTGGACAGACTCCCTTAAGCTCAGCAAGATAAAGCTTCGTACGCGTCTACCAAAATACTTACTAAGTGAAAATTCGGAATGCGATCAGCGTCCCGATGTAAGTGTGTCTGTCTGTCTGTCTGTCACCAGGCTGTATCTCATGAACCGTGATAGCTAGACAGTTGAAATTTTCAAAGATGATGTATTTCTGTTGCCGCTATAACAACAAATACTAAAAACGGAATAAAATATATATTTAAGGGGGGCTCCCATACAACAAACGTGATTTTTTGCCGTTTTGTTGCTCGATTTTAATAATGGCTACAGCTAGACGCTTGAAATATTCACAGAATATTTAGTTGTACATACACTTCAAAAAATAAAATTAAAATAAAATAAATTAAGGGGGGCTCCCCTACAACAAACGTGATTTTTGCTGGATATTAATAACGGCAACAGGTAGACACTTCAAATATTCACAGAATATTTAGTTGTATATTCACTTCAAAAAAAATATTATTATCGAATTTAAATAAAATAAATTAAGGAGGGCTCCCATACAACAAACGTGATATTTTTTGCAGTTTTTTGCGTTAATGGTATCGAACCCTTCATGCGCGAGTCCGACTCGCACTTGGCCGGTTTTTTTATGTATTTGCAGTTGATAAATTATAGTTTCTTAGTCGACAAACAAATAAATTGACGACGATTGACTAGACGACGAAAGGTACAGGTAAATAGGTATATCAAGCAAAGGGCTGGTACAAGATGACGATTAAATAAGAAAGTAAGACAATATTTTCATCTCAATATTACTACATACGTATTAAACAGCCAAATAAAATCAATAACTAGTAACCAGATAGATAATTCCTAAGTATCTAACTTTATCTCAGTAGGTACGCAGTTTGCAAAAATCTGTAGAAGATTTGCTGAACCTGAAGATAAATTACAGGCTCAAGCATTCTACAACATCAAAACTAAGCAAGATTGAAGACGCAAAGCCACATAGTTGCCATAACATCTTCACTGATTGTTCAACACAATTTAAATTTAAGATTAAACTAAATGCCAGCAATTTTCCGCTGGAGTTACTCCACAACTATTATAGTCTAAGTTAAAGTCTAGTTAGATTGATTTTAACCTGAAGAGGAAGTGTTTTGCTTGATGTTAGGTACACTTTGAGCAAGTTATGTTTTAGTAATTATTCGAGAATTTAACCCAACTTTGGGCCTTTATACGTTAAGCACGGATAGCTAATGACCTTTGGAAGACAACGAGGCATTATGTTTGCGTATGGAGTCTTGATGGAACTATTTGGGATGGTACCTAATTACGCCTGCATAAACTAAAGTTTGGCTGGCAGATGAAGGTCCTATTATGGAAGTGGGTAGGTAAGGGTGCGGTCTCACCGAGAGCTATTACTCTACTTCCATTCTATTGAACTAAGGGTATTTAAGTGAATTGTGAATAGCTTTTAGGTAAGCGTACTTCATCGTCGAACCCATTATTGCTTACAATCAGCTAAGAAAGTGGCCAATTGTGAATCTACTGTTAATCATAAAAAAATACTATTATCCTGCCTGTTTAGCCTAACCTTGTAGATTTAATTTCAATTTAGCTCTTTTTGAACTACAACATTGCCAGTTAAAAGCTATCAATATTAAAAGTTTCCTGAAAGAAAATTTTTCAACAGATTGCCTTTATCGGGACTAAATAAGGACGACACCTGTCATCCATGTGTCAATCGATTCATTCAGCCTATCGCCATCCAGTGATCGACACAGGCCACTCTCAAATTACGTTACAACGCTACCGGCAGTAACCGTGCTTGTCAGTCTGTACTCCTCTCAATTGAGATCCTGTTTTTCTTTTTATGAGTATATAACTTTCATAGATGAATAGATTTGTATTATTTGCAAAATAATGCAACCACATAATATGGACTAATAAAAATAACGTATAACTTTATAAACAGATAAAAATCATTATGTCCAAGCACGTATACAAAGAGGAGAGGGGAGTACTCATTGAACATCAAAAAATTCGTCCATGTCACTGTCACTGGATTACGAGCGAAAATATAATATACCGTTCATCAATCTACTCGTACGTCTCTAACGTGGTCATTACGTCAATGTCCCCTCCGTGACCGGTCATCATAGATCATTGGGGGACTCATGGTCAACTAAGGTTGTTGACGAGCTAGACCGGTCGTCAGGTATTTATTTAGTGGCCTATCTACAATTATTACACTGTTTTTAGCCTAATAATAAAAATTGTTTGTTGCATCATCATCATTTCAGCCGAAAGACGTTCACTGCTGGACATAGGCCTCCCCCAAGCGTCGCTATACTGATCGGTCCTGTGCGTTTCGCATCCACCGGACTCTTGCAGCCTTGTCTAGGTCTTCGCCATCTAGAGGGAGGCGTCCCAATTCAACGTCTCTCGGTATGCGGTCGCCATTCCAGAACTTTTCACCTTCAAAGGCCATCCATTCTGCGAGCAATGTGTCCACTGCCACTGGCAATTCTACGGGTTATGTCGGTAACTTTGGTTCTCTTGCGGAAGTCTTCATTTCATATTCAAACATGCAAGGAAACTCCGAGCATAGCTCTCTCCATTGCCCTTGTAGCGAAACGTTAGCTCAGTTGAGCTAACGTTAGCCACGTTAGTAAAAGTAAAAGGGTAATATAAATTAAAACTAAGAAAAAGGATATAGAAAATAAAACGGTAGGGCTTCGCACGACGTGGGCAGCTAACCAGGCATTGGCTCGGGTAGGAAGTCGTGGAATGCCCGAGGTAGGCAGGTGAGCAGCGGACAAGCAGACGGGTGGTAGCCAGATAAGCGGGTAATCGGGCAGGTAGGCAGTGGAGTAGGCAACAGGATGGAAGCAGGTCGGATAAACAGGCAAACAGGTAAATACGTAGGCTCCAAGGGATGTGGAGGCCGGCTATTTCTCAATACGCCAAACAACGAGGCCTTTGATGCCAAGAGATGACCGTTGAGGGAGTTTCCAGTAAATAATGCTCTCAGGAACCACACAAAATATATTGAATTGGAGCACTTCAGATAATAATAGTTTTACATAAGCTGGTAATTCTCAGTTAAACTGAAAACTCTATTTCCAGGAGTTTTTTAGATCAGAAAATACACTTGGTATCATTAAGTAGTCAACCGACTTTCGGCGTTCAGTGACGATTCCAAACTAAAAAAGCTGACGCCCGTTTTTCATCGTTCTGTGTCATATCGTCCACATTTTAAGTTCAAATTTCAATTAAGAAATAAAGACCAGAACGAATAAAACTGGTTCAAAGGGTTCAGTCTACGCTACCCTTATAATAATGTACACCTAGCTTAAAGCAGGTTCAGTCCATGGTACCTATGATATGGTCTATGGTTTAAGAAAATAAAATAGACAGACAGGTGTCATGTCAGATGAAAATGTCATAGTAGAAAAATATTGCAAGAATTACAAATTATCGATATAATTTAAGTTTTAGTAAGTAATCACTGGCAACACACACTGGTCATAGACTTTCGTCTTGTGACATTGTGGTAAGTTGGACGAGAAGATATCGCGCTACTTCCCGAACGTTGCCCAGCCGAGTCGGATTCGACGGTTGACCTCTTTTTCGAAGTTAGTCCTATCCATGGTATAATAAGACATGGTATTCTCTTTACAGGATGGCCTAAGCCTACGTCACGATGAGTGTTACCATTGAATGTCCTTTTCAGAAAATTTAGGTACTTTCTCATGTAGTTAACGAAAATAAAATAAATTACTAACTAGTTTAACTATTCAGTAACTCATGTGTTTCATCTATTTAGTGTTAAATTAATTTATATATTAAATTATTAGTTCATAATTGCTTTGTTAAGTTGAAAAATGCATTTTGCTTGGGTAATTCAATCACACACAGTGGCAACATATCGAATTGACAAGTGTCATACTGACAACTCGCCATTGCATCGCTATTGTTGTGTCGCTCACACCTATAGCGTTGTTTCGCTCGGTGAGCAAAATACTGTGGCTCTCAAACATTTGTGGTGCACCCGTGAACTGTGTAAGATAAACATGCAAAATTGTTAATTGTTCCGTACTAAACTGTAAAAACAGAAGTATAAAAGGCGGTGTAATAAGGGTTTTTTTCTTTTCCCAACGAAGAGACGCTACCATATACGTGACATCAATAGTGTAATTAACTTCAGCTAAAAGAACTGGTATGTGCCTTTCTAGATATTATTTCATTTATCTACGCGTTGTAAATTCCATAAATTAAGGCATAGCTGTGTCAATACGGCTGTACGCCCGAACTTAACCTAACCTAATTAGTTTTGATTTATTTTAGTCAAGTCAAGTTTTGTGGGTTTTCGTCCCGAATTAAATTAAGTTGGTCAATTTTATCACGTCCATACAGACAGACAGGCGCAGCGCGTGACTTTTACAACATTTGTTTTGTCAGAGACATTGTTTAACTAGATCTCAGATCAAATAAAAAGTCAAGATGGAACGTTGCAAACAACAAGGTGACGCCGGTTAAAACTACACCTTGCCGTATACATACTCAATTACACGTACAATAAATCTATGCCTTAGCTTGTCAGTGGAGCTCTCAGATCAAATAAAAAACTCAACAGACATGCTAAGGCGTAGTTTCGTTCCGTGTCTCAGTAGCCGTGGCTTGGTCACCTACGGTGAAGCAAAGTGGAACCCGAGGAGGGGCTGCTCGTCAGGGCTTTTTCCGATTAGGCCGACGACGTAGCGGCCAACATGTAGGTTGCGGTTCCACTTGGCAACAGGCGACATCGCATCTGAATCTGAGGCTCGCTCGATATCATATGGAGCGCGTCCCATACGATGTCGCAGCTGTGGGTTGGAGAGTAGACCGCGGTGGGAGAGGAGCGCCGGTATTGCGTTGCGCCGCTTTACCTACCTTCCGAGGCCTGGACGGGGTCGCCACCGTCTTATTGCGGATGAGGTGGGGCCGCAGGGGAGGTCCCTATCGCCTACGACCGAAAGGTGGCGGGGCCACTGACCTGTCCCGTCAAAGGAGGGCTAAGGATGCCATACACTGGGCCGTCTGGCGCCCATGTGCTGGTTTGGTCACGGCGTGCAATGTGTTCTGGTGCGCCGGTGATGGGTGGTACGCCCCAAAGGAGGGTCCGGTGACGGATGGCCGCGGCGAGTTTGCGGTGAGTGCTAACGCGTGCCTGTGTTCCCGCCATAAGCGGCACAGGAGGACACCGTGGAGTTTTAGTGGGTTGGAGTCCCACATAACTGCGCTATCTACCTGTGGTAGCATAGCATGCATGAGCATTTCCCCAGGCTAAAAAAAATAAAATTAGTACCGATGTCTGTGATTGGTTTTTTTTTTGTATCGAGGGCAATACTGATTTACCCTTGCAAAGAATTGATCAGGGTTGCTGATATAATGGAGAAATAATTTAATCAATACCACGGTCAAACGTTGCACAATGAAAATTCATTTTCAATTTGACTCGGATTGTTCATGGACTTGTAATTCATTATGAGGTATTTCTCTATTTAGTTCAAACGAGAACCTATCTAAGAGACATCATCATCTTCCTGCCCATGCCCCATGTCACTTGGGGTCGGCGCAACACATTTTCTTCTTCCATACCCTCCTGTCCTCCGTCACGCCATCACTGACTCCCTTTTCTTTCATATCACTCCTCACAAAGTCCATTCATCTTTTCTTTAGCTATATCATAACTCTTTTAGTAACATGCGTTTTATCCCTCCTCATCACATGACCATACCAGGACAAACGGTTTCCTTTCAACTTTTCTGTCACTGGTGCCACTTTCAAACTCATCCATTCTCGTCACTTCGCACATCCATCTCAACATTCTCATCTCATTATATCTACGCGTAAGGAAAAGAAATAAAACCAAGCAATCAATTAAAAAAGAAGCAAAGTAAAAAAAATAAAAAAAGCATCAACTATGTCGATTTATTAAAAATGATAAAAATTTAGTACCTATAGTATTATTTTATCTTTTTCCCCACAAAAAACGCAATTGATGACGTAGTCTTAGGCCAATCACGTGACCCAGCTGTCACGGGAAGAGACTACCAGGTGAAGTATATTATTGTACCATGGTCCTATCTAACTGGACTGATTCACTGACTGGATTGTTTATTTGAATTAATTAAAGTATGCAGTGATTCAAAAGCTATACTGACGTATGTTTTCCCGCGCAAAAATGCGCGACCACGGTAGCGAAACTGCAAAAAAAATCGATATTATTTACTTACTTTTACCTACCATAGAAAAGTTATACCTAAAAGTCAACTTGTAAACAAAATAAATAGCCAAGTAGGTAAGGACAAGTTAGAAATTATCATTTCCTCACATTTTGTAGCCGTGTTCTTGTGAGACAATCCACCCAAAAGACAACATTACCTAAATATTTACCTAAAATAATAAACCCACTATCTAAAACCAGCCAAAACATCATACAGTGCGTCACAGTCCAGGTAAGTTCGTTCGTAACATGAACGGTAAATAATGAGAAGAATCTTCATTTTGTAGGCACACATGATGTATCTGTCCTACGTGGTTGCATCGCATGCCGAGCGAGGGGAAACAGGAAACTAAGTAGGTAGGGATGCTGTTCATTCAAAGTTTAATGTGTGATGTGAAGAATTATAGGATACGTCATACAATAATGTAGTTGACTAGTAAAGTAGTGTAAAGGGCAATGGATTGGGATGTTCAGAGTTTCCTTGCGTGATCGAATCAGAAATATAAAGATCCGCAAGAGAACCAGGGTTACCGACATAGCCCGAAGAATTTCCAAACTTAAGTGGCAGTGGGCAGGGCAAATTACTTGTAGAACGGATGGCCGATGTGGCAGAAAACTTCTGGAGTGGCGACCGCGAACCAGCATACGTTGCTTTGGAAGGCCTCCCACTAGGTGAAACTATGACCTGGCGAAAGTTGCGGGGATCCACTGGATGCGAGACGCACGGGACCGGCGACGCTTGGCCTATGTCCAGCAGCGGACGTCTTTCGGCGAAATTTAAGACTTAAGCTTTTCGTTGATAAAATAATTCATATATTTATTAGAATTCTACTCCTAAGTAGGGTTGAAACTTTATATGAAATTTCTTCGGTTTGGAAGGTAAAACATCTGAAATCGTAGGTATACGCTCTTGATTAATAAACAAAAGGGAGTAAGGGGGATAAAAAGGGGGTTGAAATTTTGTATTAAAATATTTACTGTTTGTAAATTGGACACATGAAATAAAATTTATTATTTTATTATATTATTTATTTCATTTACGCTCTTGGTTGATAAAAACAATTTATGTATTTATTGTTTTCTGGAAATGCCATCCCTAAGAGGGTAAAAACCGGCCAAATGCGAGCCGGACTCACGCACGAAGGGTTCCGTTCGCAAAAACGGCAAAATATCATGTTTATTGTATGGTAGCCCCACTTAAATATTTATTTAATTCTGTTTTTAGTATTTGTTGTTATAGCGGCAACATAAATACATCTGTGAAATTTTAAACTGTCTAGCGAAAGAAAACGAAGTCGCGGGCGGTGTGCTAGTCATAATATATTTATGGTATTAAGGCTCTTGGATTCCTCAGATCAACTCGTCATAACCGTTATTTCGACAATGCAAAATGTTCATTTTGACACAATGATGTATCATTTCTACGTGGATACATCGCCTGTTAAGCGCCCGTTCGAGTCAGTAGTGAAAATATGAAAATAGGAAACTATGCTGTTCATGGCTCAGACCAGTGACGAATTAAATTACTAAAATTGGTAATTGAATTAAGTCGTGAATCATGCGGTCTTTGACCACAGAATTCTTTTATATACCGCTATACTTACGAGTATGTCTTTTGCCAAAATGATATCTTAAACCCTGAGAAATAACAGAAAATTGATTATTTTTTAATTTGCACTGTCACTCTCTACTGCTAGCGAAGGTAATTTGTAGATGACCAATGTCTCTCAAAAACCAGCTCGTTAGATAAATCGAAAAATTTAAAAAAGCGCGGCTTCTAAATTAATAAAAAAATCAGTTCCTTTTTTAATATTTTTAGCGGTTTTTCAATGGTATTAGGTTTAGATATTTGTATATCTGTGCAAATGAGTATTTCAAATACAAGATAATTTCAAAAACAGATTCCTAGCCATGAACGGGATTCATCATCATCAATGTTAATGTTCCCACTGCTGGGACGCAAACCCAGTGAGAGAGGGAATGGTCCTTAATCCACCACGCGGGTCCAATGCGGGTTGGTGGATGTCACATGGCTTCGAATTTTTGG
This sequence comes from Orthosia cruda, assembly GCA_964057195.1. Classification (NCBI taxonomy): domain Eukaryota; kingdom Metazoa; phylum Arthropoda; class Insecta; order Lepidoptera; family Noctuidae; genus Orthosia; species Orthosia cruda. The sequence goes on from OZ059828.1 coordinate 18,271,489, forward strand.
TTCTAGGAGGTGCCACTTTCCTCATAATGTTTTCATTCACCGTTTTTAGAGCAGTGGTAATGAAATAATTTAAACAAATAGACGGAATTGAAGCCGTTTTTCTTCTCCTTGATTCATTGAGACACCTAGCGGGTGTAATTGGCAGTAAGGTATTAGTGCAACATCAATTAATTGACAGACAAAATATTACAATCTCTTGAGCGAGTTCCATCTCAATCATCGCCTATGTATTGTATCAAGTACTGTAGCAAAGCCTCCTCTGTCAAGTGTTCTGAGCTTTCGACGGACGTGAAACATGATATATCTTCGCGACGTGAATGCATAGCGTTCGCGCCTAGCGGCTGTTCCCGACTCATACTTATCGTTTGAACATATATACACTATGTTTCTGCATCATTTAATTTCGTGCAGTATTTCTTGAATGTTAGTTTACCTTTGTAGCGATTGTTCATTCGTTATTTGAATGTGAAAAATCCGAAACATCTTTTTGTGGCGAAGTATTCATGCATTTTTTTTTCTATAAAACACAGGCACAACTTTTGGGCTTCGCCGCAGTGAATTAAAAATATCGAGTGTAACAAAATATATAGAAGAAACCTAAAAATACCTCGAATAATAGTTCTTCTAAGTACATAAAATTTATTTAAAACTTGAAATGTAGTTTACAACAATCTGGTAAAATATGTTTATTAGGTAGATATACTTATAAATAATATCTAAAGTCGAATACATAAATCCCATTTGCAAAACACTTAATATTCCAACTCGAGTACTAAAACTACATATTATTTTAATAATGCTGTTAGAAACTATTTGTTCTAGATAGGGACGTATCTAAGACCCGAACAAAGCCGGAGCTTAGTACAATGCGATTTAATTAAACTATCTCGGGTACATATTGCATCTGGCGTTTGACATTAACGGCTAGTTAGAGAGATCTGCTATTACCTTCGTTAGTTAAACGTTCAGTTGAAACGGTGGTTCTCGATGGGGGAGTCTGCTGTTTATAAAGTAAGTACTAAGTACATAGTGGTAGATTGGTTCATTGTGTTCAATAAAGGACAAGACTGTGTTTTCGGAATTTGCATTTCGGATTATAGTACTTGTTACAATGGCGTATGTTACATTTTTTTCCTACAACTGTTATAAACGTGTAACGAACGTGAACGTGAATGTGAAAGTCTGAAAGGAGGGATGGGTGTTTGTTATTCTTTCACGCAAAAAATACTGAATGGATTTTGATGAAACTTTACAGAAATATAGCTTATACAACAGAATAACACATAGAGTTACAAGTACTAACACCTGAGAGCAATGGTGGCCCATATGGTAACGTTCGCAACAGGTTATAGGTCGTGGTTTCGAAACTAGGCAGGCGATTTACTTTGTGTAAATTATGTCATCACCACTGCTCTCAAAACGGTGATAGAAAACATCGTGAGGAAACCGGGATGTTCTAGAACCAAAAAATAAAGACACGTGACATCCACCAAACCGCACCGGGCCCGCGTGGTGTTTACGGCCCATTCCTCTTTAACATAGAGAGGAAGTCTGTGTCCCAGCAGTGGGAACTCAATGGCTCATAATGATGACGTAAGAACACGCGGGCGTGGCCGCGGGCGGCAGCTTGTTTACTGTTATTATTTTTCTTTCTCATTATATATTCACTATTTATTTTATGGAATATTATTTATGTGTGTATTTTATTATATTTATGTCTTATATATGATATTTTGTTCTCTGACAGCCCTCTTTCTATCTCCTTTCGTTCAGTCAGACGACACGGTTGGCGTAGTGGTTGAGCGATCGGCTGCTGCGCTGCGTGCCGCGGGTTCTATTCCCGCACGGAACAAACATTTGTATGGCCTACAGATAGTTGTTCCGGATCTGGGTGTCTTGTGTTTGTGAGTTTAAATGTTTGTATATGCACCCATGATACAGGAAGAAATTTCTAATGTGGGGTAAAGTTTTTAAAAAAAGGAAAGAAAAAGTCTATTCAAAGGTTGTCAGTATGAGATTGAACTATGCGATAAGACGGTTCATTTCACACTTGTTATTATAAACGATTATCCATATATTAAGAATAAGTACATTATTATGTGATTTAAAATAAAGTATGTAATAAATAGATAAGAAATTTTATATAATCTAGGTATATTTATAATAAATACATAAGAGAAGCTTTTAATTGTAGATTATATGTAGTTACCCATTTAAGCCGAATGTGTACGTGCGGAGTCTAATTGACAAGGGTAAATTCGAAGGCAAACTCGAAATTGTTTTACTAAGCGGCACTTGAAGACATCCGCAAGAGAACCAAGGTTACCGATGTAGCCCGAAGAATTTCCAAACTTAAGTAGCAGTGGGCAGAGCACATTGCTCGCAGAACAGATGACCGTTGGGCAGTGGCGGTACCTTCATATAAGCCGAAAAGCCTTACTTAAATGCTCGATAGAGAATCAATATCAAACCTGAACTATTTAAAAGTTCGCGCGCTTAATTCTTATCAAAATAACACAAAGTATCTACCTATGCCACACTACTACACATCGCGATTGGTCGCGCGCAGAGTTTCGCATTTGCAGCATCTACAAATAGTGATATAGCTATCTCGCTTACACGTACCGGCTTTTGCTGGGTTTTCAAATACTATCTCTGTCACTTTCGCACTTATAGCGATGTGCCGTATAACGAGTTAGAACCTTGTGCGTCTACAAATCGATCAGCATGGAAGATTTAAGCCGTGCATGCGTATAAAGTTGCACACGTATGCGTGACCTTGTTACCTTGCCAACTCTGTGTTGCCGTTTTAGCGACGTTGTGAGATCTTGGAGATTTTTAACGAGTTTGGAGACTTTTTTTTAAGATTTAGAAACAACAAAAACTAGCGACTTTTTAAAATAACGAAATTAAATATTCAAGCAATATCTTAAAAATAAAAATTTGCGACATCTAGCTAGATTTTTCATATACCTGGCGACTTTTTTTGCCTAAATTTACACTGCAACGACCCGAGTGCAACTCACTTCAGTTTCATTTGCTTGAGTGGGAAAAGTTTTGTTGTTAAAGTTTTTTGTGTGTTTTCTTAGATTTTCTCAGTGATACAATTGTTTTGGTGACATACCTACCACAATGGAGATAATTGTACCTTGTGAGGATTTAAAATGCATTCAAGTTTTGATTGGCGAAGATAAGGTAAAATCTTTAAACTTTGTTCAGAAAAAAACAGTTAATTTCTTCATTAAAACCGACGCCTAATCTGTGTATTTCTCAGACTAGTAAATCGCATAAACGAAAATTTTATAGATCAGTGTATAAAACTAGTTGGATTGTTGGCTGTTCGCACACTAATAAGTTGTATTGCTGTTGCTACATATTTTTTTCGAATGAAGATTCCGTTTGGAATATATCTGGTTATAATGATTTAAATAAAATATCTGGCGCCATTAAAAGGCACGCAAATTCCCATAAACACCTGTGTGCAATGGTTTCTTTCGGTAATTTTGGTGAACAACGAAATGAGAAGAGATCTATATCACGCCAGTTATTTTATTTTTATTTTATTTTATTTTAGTACATGGAGGACTTACAGCTAATAAATACAGACAAAAAGAAAACCATAGTCAACAAAAAGCCAATTACAAATCCTCACGTATAGACTTACAATAATAATTTATGGTGTGAGCACAAAAACAAAAAACTCACCTCTTTAATGAAAGTAACATGCAAATATTTAGTTTGCAATTATATGACTGATGAGAAAGAAAATAATACATTAATAAAAACAGAAACAAACAATATAACCTACTGCTACTTGAAAAATTTGAGGCTTAAGCACCTTCTGGCCGAATTCACACTGATTGTGAATGGATCCAAATCATACTCCTTGCATATGTCATTGAAATTTCTGCTTGCGTGCACAATATAACTATTCTGCCTATAATTCGAAGAAGTATGAGGTACACGTATGGGTGGATTAAACCGAAATGTTTTACATGGCACACTGAAATAAAATTTTGACAATAACTCGGGGTTATCAATATTGTTATTGAGAATTTTCAGCAAGAATAAAGAGTCAGCAATCTTACGTCGTTCTACCAGTGGTAGCAGATGATACTTTTTACAGAGTCCCAGATAATTGGTTGACTGATATGGAATCTTTTGATGAAAACAAAGATATTTTATGAAACGTCTTTGGATGTTTTCAATGTGGTCAATGTATTTATGATAACGTGGATTCCATATCTGAGACGCATACTCTAGCTGACTTCTTACAAAAGTGCAATACAGTATTTTAAGTGTTTTAGCACCTGTAAAACACTTAGAAAGACGCATTATAAACCCAAGAAGTTTAGAAGCTTTTTTGACAATTGCATCAATGTGTGTGTCAAAAATTAACTTACTGTCTTGATGGACGCCCAAGTCACGTATAGTTTTGCACCTTGGCAAGATCTGGCCGGCCAAAGTAGTAGTGGCTAGGACTGCACGTTTTCTAGTGTAAGTCATCACCGAGCACTTGGATGGGTTGAGATCAAGTTTATTAGCCCGACAGTACTCTTCGAGCCGATACAAATCGGTCTGAAGTGCTAGTCTATCTTTGAGCGTTGAAATAGTGGCAAAGATTTTCATGTCATCGGCAAAGCATAGTAGTTTGGATGAATGGATGCACTGGTCGATGTCGTTCACACAGACTACAAACAATAAAGGACCGAGCAAGGAACCCTGAGGCACTCCGCCGTTATCTGAGGAAATTTCAAAATATAACACGTGCGTTGATAACAACCGTAGTGATATGTTTATTATATTCAATCTAGCTCTAGCATGCCTTCAGTGAGCTTTGGTTACCTCATTCATCGCACGACAAGCAAGAGTGAAATTGAAGAAAGAAGAGGAAAGAAGAAGATGGATGAATTCACTTTTAATTTATTGTACCTAACCAGTAGTTTATGAGAAAATTGCGATGATACATACATAGGTACATACTCAGTCGAAAACTAAACTTTCTTTTTTTGAAATCGGTTAATTAATGTTGGGCTTGCCCTATTTTGAAACCCTAGGCACGCCACTGCCGTTGGGGCCGAAAAGTTCTAGAGTGGCAACCGCGAACCAGGAGGACGCAGCGTAGGAAGGTCTCCCTCTAGGTGGATTCACGACCTAGTCAAGGCTGCGGGCATCCGGTGGATGCAAAACGCATAGGACCGATCAGAGTGGCGACGCTTGGGGGAGGCCTATGTCCAGGAGTGGACGTCTTTCGGCTGAAATGATGATGATGATGAAGCGGCACTTAATTGTAGATAACTTACCTTTTAAGTATTCGATGAGAACTCAATATCCGATAGATATTTAGGTACCTGATTAGTCGTTACGGTAGTCAGAAGACATAATATCAGATACCAGTCTTGCCAAGGGATACCATGTTACCCAGTTACTGGGTTGTGGAGGTCAGATAGGTAGTCGCTCCATGTAAAATACTGAATCCGATAAGATTGGAAGCTGACCCCAAGATATTTTGGAAGAAGCTAGGCAGATTACCCGATTAGAAATTGATAAATTAATAATAACGTAATTACTCAAACACAAAAGATAATGAGGCCAATTGATAAAAAATACAAATTAAAACAAGAACGATTGAAAGAAAAACAAACAAACAAAACCAATAAACCCTTGTCTATACAACAAAAAATAGCATTTATTGACGACAACTGAAGTTTCATAAAGCGTAGATTTATTTACGAAAACTATACCTAAGGTGCTAGCCCGTATTGTCTCCATCACAGAAGACCATATATAAAATGTACACAAGGAAGCGTGATTTCGTGTAAACCAACTTTAAACGGATATTAAAAATGTCGGTGAAATTGTTATTAAATTCTCAATATGTTAGAGTAAACAGGCTCCTTCTGGGTAAGCTCATTCCATCGTCGACTCTGTCTCTGTCACCTATGACTTAGACTAGAGTCAAGAGCAAACCCATCACAAATAAAAAAATAAAAAAAAAATGTCTGGCGAAGCTAGAAAATTTAGTATGAAAAATGTTTCACTTGACGTTCCTTTGTGCTCAAATAGGTATATATGAACGTATTCACGGTGAAATATGGACGATACGAAATGTTTTTTATGCTGTATAGAGAGTGGTTGAACTGGTATTATTGTTTTGAAAATGTTAAAATCTATCATAAAAATACCTAAATTAAGTTGATGTATGTGTATGTAATATCCAAATAACAACGTTTTATTGAATTCATATACGGTACTAATAACAAATACTCAACTTTTAAGATTTTTGTCTGTCTGTTTGTTTGTTCCGGGTAATCGCCGAAACGGCTGGACCGATTTTAACGGGACTTTCACTGGTAGATAGCTGATGTTATAATGAGTAACTTCTAAGGTACTTTTTATCCCGAAAAAATTCTGTACGAAAAAATATATTATTCCGAATGAATATTTTATGAGTTTGACGCGTTAGTCGCGGGCAACAGCTAGTCAAACCAAAAAGAAAATGGCACACAAAGTATTTTTTTTTCGTATGCTTGCGTTTCACGACGGTCTCACCTGATGGTAAACGATTTGTGGTCGAAGGTGAAGCACGCTTACCAAGAATTTCACTCTAGACTTAAAGATAAAAGTAAGGAGAAAAGCCCCCTTTTTCTTTTGAAACTCAACTTTCGTGTAGAGACAGATATAAGAAAGAAATCACATATTGGTTCTAAAAATTTAATGCTCAAGTAAATCCCATCAAACATAACAAGATCAAATACTTTTATGAAAAAAAAAATACATTTGCCGGCAATTTCCTGTCAATATCTTCAATCCTATTTATATAGATACTAGCTTCTGCCAGCGGCTTGGCCCGCGTGAAAAGTGTTGATTATACCTGTAGTAGGCGTTTTTTCTGTTCTGTGGATTATACATATAAACCTTCCTCTTGAATCACTCTATCTATTAAAAAAAATCCGCATCAAAATCCATTGCGTAGTTTTAAAGATCTAAACATACATAGGGACAGACAGCGGGAAGCGACTTTGTTTTATAGTATGTAATAATAGTAATAACCTACCTACAGTCACTTAGGGTAAGTAGGTATCAACAATACATAAACACATGCCGTTTTAGGCTGATTTTAGATTCACGCTGACCGTCAGCTGCTACGATCTGTACATACACGCACGCTGGTTATTATTAGTACTGCGCATCTGGCCTTAATGAAGGGATGTACAACAAGATCCGTGTAATTTCTTCTAGGGTCCCCTCTCCTGGCGTTTCCACGCACGATTGCCTTATAAATCATGTATTATGAAATCGATCTATTTCTTTTACAGAACCCTGCTACTGGGGGCAAAACAAACGATTGTACGAAAAACAATTAAACGTGCGAGAATGCAAGCTGTTTGCAGTGAACAGTTACTCACGGATTCGTGCCTGCGTTTTTTAGGTAGCAGAATTTATTGCCTCCACAACGCTATTAGGTTTACATACAGAACAAAAAAATGCCTCGGCGGCTTCTTCTAGAAACTGTACTATGAGGGTGCATAAAAATAATTGGTCCGCTATCTTGTAAAGTTTAACATAGAATCTCTGGATGGATTTAGAATGATTTTGCTTAGCAACAGTGCATTGCCATCCAAACCAAACTCGTCGTCTTTGAGCTTACACACTGTTTTAAAATTCAGTTGCCGTGTACGACCCATTCGAACTAATTAACTAACAAGGCAAGGTTGTAATGACAGCCCATGACAACTCTAATTAGGGCTATGAAAGCCGAAAAAAAAAACACACAAAATATTGGTAGTAACTAGCTTCTGCCCGCGACTATACCCGCATAAAGAGTATTCTATTATCCCGAAGGAACATTCAACCGCGATAAAAAGCACTCTATGGCGTAAGCCAAGTCATAGTCGATCCGTGTGCCAATTTTAATTAAAAAAGGTGAAAAGGTAGCAGACAGACAGAGTAACTTTCGCATTTATAATACTAAGTATGGACGGCATCTCTTGATGCTGCCAGCGCAAAAATGCCGTGCTCTGTGGGTTTATATTGTGAAGTGATGTAAATTAGCATAAACAAAAATGGCCAGTGTAGCGAAATTAGGGCAACTAGAGAGTGCAGTCCTCACGTGGACGCTGAAGCAAGATTATTCACGTATTTTAGAGTTACATGGAACCATGTGTTGTATTAGGTAGGGCATCCATGTACTGAAGGCCTGTGGCTTAACAACGGCAGCTTTCATTGAATGATCTAAGAAGTAAGGCTGCATCTGCCCCTGGTGATCAGTAGATAGATAACCATTTTTCATACCTATAAGATGTAGACATATATTATTTGTGATACATTGAGCAGGTATACCGATGATAGTTAAAAATTATTGTGTAGGGAAGATCAGATCAAACAAACAATCAATGATAATTTTATGTTTTTGTTGATTTTATTTGTTGCTTTTTTATGTATGTTTTTGGGTGTTTTATGTATTTTATGTTGCGTTTAAGCTTCCAATGTGCCTAGTCTTTTATTTATTTATTTAGACTTCATGCACAATGGTACAAAGGCGGACTTAATGCCTTAGGCATTCTCTACCAGTCAACCAACGGTGGTGAAGAGACAACATGGCGGTGCATGGTTTAATAATAAAAAACTAGCAGTTATTATGCTAAAATAGGTGAAATACACGTACATATATATTGAATATAGTATATACCTATATACATATTATATATATTATTATACCAGGTTGGGGTCGGCTTCCAGTCTAACCTGGTACAGCAGAGTACCAGTATTTTACATAGAGCGACTGCCTATCTGACCTCCACAACCAAGTTCCCAGGCAACATGATACAGTCGAAACACTTTAGCAAGACCGATGTCAGATGTATACGAGAACACAGAAATTGAATTAATTAATTTCTACGCCTGAACTAAATCACGTTTTTTTGTTCAATATTCACAGAGAGATACATACTAGTACTTTGATTACATACAATACTACTTCAGCCGTGGCCAGAATCACTTAACAATCGGCTCATTGGCTGCGAGTCGACCGAAACAAATGAAAATACGCGGATCTCAGTCGAGTGCTCTCGATACACTGTTATAGTTAGTTGAGCTTACAACTGATGTCCGAAGCTATCAGTATGTCGGGTTAAGTCAATGGTACGGACGTCAAAACAAATTGCAAGCACTCTGGCGCCAAAGGAAGAACAACTACACTGTTAAATACAGGTCTTCTGGTCCCAAGCCAGGAGCCAACGCTGGGGTCCATAGCAGCGTTGGAACTCCTGGACCCTGTCTGAACCTGTACCCGACGAAAACGCGGTTCGCGGCAGTGGAAAGCTAGGGATTTGCTCCTTATTGGTAGATATCCTGGTACCTATCCCACAGGTGAAAGTGGGACAACCATAAGATGTGTCAATCGGACTTACCTTAGATTCCTGCGGTAGACTCCTGGGGGTCGATCAATATCGTGCCGTGAGGTTAGGGATAGGTGAATATATGTATAATAAAGGACAATGATTGGATTAGAACCACCAAACGCGTTCTGGGCCGGGTTCCGGCTTCCGTCAGACACACACGCGTTTCCCACAAAAGCGCTTCGCTGCGCGTGAAAATATATTCTAAACCCACTTTGGGAGCGCCCCACAACGCCGATTGCGAACGGCGGGCGCGATTAACAAATACAATGGGTGAAACACATTTCGATTAGATATCTTTCGACAAAAACCCGACTTCAGCGTGTTCACCGACACGGTGTTGCAAGTAAATACCACAATTCGGGACGAAACATCCCCCCGTCTCGGCTTAAGGAGTTATGTCCGCTAATAAATGGGCAAGCGCGCTAAATTGCCACTGCTCGCTTCAAAACCGAATTTCCGACCATGACCTTTGCAACTCTGGGACCTCCGTCAGACCCATAGAATAAATCTACAACGCGTCCACGACGCCAATATAAAGGCAACAAATTAGGTTCTTTAACAAATACAAGGTCTCCAACTTTGGGAGGGACAGCTTTGTCAGACGACTCAACGCACCGCTGCAGAATATGCAAATATTCCAAAGACCAGTCAATTGCGAAGATTTATTTTCCCTGAAGGGGTATTCCGGCAGGGCGTTCAGGGGCTAACCAATCAAAAAATTACCAGGGGTCATGACTTCCAGGTCATTTGGGTCTGAGGAGATCGGACAGAGAGGTCGCGAATTGAGGACGGCCTCAACTTTACGAAATACCGTACCAAGTTCCTCAAATGTGAAAATAGTTTCACCAACAACACGGCGGAGAAGCGGTTTTGCTACTATCGCAATATTTACAAAAATGCCACCCCAATGTGGGGGCTCAAAATGGCAATTACAAATTTGCCAATTACAAGAATTACAAATTTCACTTAAATATCTATCAGCGCACTTATAATTAGTACCGTTATCAGAACGGATCAAAGATGGTAGTCCTCGGCGGGAAACAAATCTACCTAGCGCTGCAACAAATGCATCTGTGCTGAGGGCAGTTACAAGTTCCAAGTGAACCGCCTTGGAGGCCAAACAAACGAACACACACAAGTAGGCCTTGACAGCCTTGGCGTTCCGAAGTTGAGAAGTCTTCACCAAGAAGGGACCAGCGAAATCGGTATCGACCGAAGCAAATGGTCTGCTCTCTGTCACTCGGTCGGATGGCAAATCACCCATTATGGGTTGAGTGGGAGCAGCCTTCAACTTATAGCACTGCATACATTTAAAGATGATGCCACGAATAGTGCGTCTGGCTGACAAAATCCAAAATTCACGCTGCAAAATGGCTACGAGGGCATTGCAACCGGCGTATGCGTTATTAATGTGTCGATCGGACCCCAGCAATTTCACCAACGCTCCTCCTTTAGGGAGCAACAAAGGATGGCGAGCACCATAAGGTAAGTTCGAATTCCGCAGTCGTCCTCCGACTCGGAGCAAACCAGATTGGTCTAGGAATGGATTAAGACGAGCGATTGAGCCTTTCAAAGCTAAGCATTTCTTCAGGGCTTCAATAGTCTGGTCAAAGTTCTCGGCTTGCACAGCACAAACCAACAACATCAGGGCCTCCTGGCATTCATGAGGCGACAAAACTGAGGACAACAATTTATTATATAGTCGATCATTCTTCGTAAAATTCCATCAACGAGGTCCCCTTAAGGGGCTCTTATCAGAATGTTGCGTGTTTGAGAATCAGGTTTTAACTGGCAAATCAGCGAATTGAAGGGCACCGCGAAAAATATATATGATAGATACATCATTGCTTTATTAAAATTAGTATCTCAAAACTCGTTGGATTACATTTTTCTCAATCAAAATTATTATCGAAAAAATTATAGTCAAGTGTGAGTAGGAAGTAGTAGCTACATGAAGAAGATTGAATAACTAAAAAATATTTTTATTCATCCAAATTATTTAGGTGTTTGTTATTATAGAAATCACAGAGAGAGTTCGTTAGTATAATTCCTTTATTAGACAAACGGCTTCATTTCATCGAGTAATTTGTTGAACTTCTAATTAGTAATAGGAGGTTTTGATTTTACGTAGACCTATGTTATTAGATGCTTCATTAAGGCCGAACTTTGTTATGAAAACTGAACCTGTATTTATGTCTCTAAATCCCGAATCTGTAAAACAAGGTTTTTAAGTAAACAAGAACTTCTTGGGTTTCACAAACATGAGAGTTGACTTTTATTTATGTTATCCTGTTTTATCTTATTATTAGAATATACATGAGTTAATAACCGGCGTGCGTATGACGTAGCAGGTGGGGCTCTGTAGTTCCTGTGGTGAAAATGGTGTGAGGTTATAGACATCTACACTTATATAAGTTTTTAAACTGTCATGGTCACTAACATTAACATTATATGCGGTATATTTACAATGTTTACTGTTTGTAGCGAGTTTCCGATATTTAGGTGCTGTTGCAAGCACCATGATCACGGATAAACTGAAGTTATTGCGGGTGGGTGTTTATGAGGAGACAAATCGGTCTACCCTCTTTCTTGTTCGTTGTTTGCACTCGGTACCGCTACCATTGTCACTCACAACTCGATTGTATTCCCGACACACGAAACTCACTGTGTCCGCTCGCGATTTTTTACGGCACTTTTTCGGGGTTTACACAGCTGAACCACTGGATTCCAAGCTCTCGACAGTTGAAACCCATCCTCCCGGTTGAGATTTTTATATTTGGTAATCTCGATAGCTTCCCTCACCAGTCTAGGGATATAGTGGCGTTCTGTCGAAATGACCTGAGGGTTATGTAACTCAATCCAGTGGTTCAATCCTGATTCCAAGAGATGTTGAACTATGGCCGATTTTTGGGTGTCATTGTTCTTTACCGCCCTGATATGATCTGAAATTCGACAAGCAACCGTACGCTTCGTCTGACCGATGTATGACTTTTCCAGCGGAAAGTTGTCCTTCGGCGAGCGCAGCATCTGTGACACTTCTGAAAGGAGTAAAGACAGTCTTTATGGCGTATTTCCGAAGAATGTTAGTAACCTTATCTGTCACTCCCCTCACGTACAGCAAAAATGCTGGCTGCCTCTCAACCTCGCACTTCCGGTGCTTACAACCAGTTTTCTGATTAGGTTGTGCAGTCTTCCTTGTATATGCGTTTCCCTGTAGGACCCTCTGCACATGTGTGAGCTCAGCACGTAAATGTTCCTCGTCAAATAGATCATATGCGCGGTTGGTAAGTGAAGTCACTTTAGAGTTCAGTTGTCAGGGATGGTGGTGAGAATCACCGTGTAGATATCGATCCGTTTGAGTCAACTTAGATACACTGTGTGACTCAAAGAACCGTCAGAATGGGTCCCTATTTTCACGCCCAAGAATGGAATTTCCCTCTCATTTTCCATCTCGTAGGTAAATTTGATTTTACCATGTATGCTATTAAGGTGTGCCAAGCATAATTCTACCTCATTTTGGTCTCCTTCAATGATCCCAAAAACGTCATCAACATACCTTTTCCATAATTTAATAGGTGTAGATGCAGTGGAGACTGCCAACTCTTCAAAATGTTCCATCCAAATGTTGGCCACCACTGGAACCATCGGACTACCCATTGCTACACCATCAATCTGCAGGTAGTATTGACCTTATCTTATATTGTGGAGGGGCCGAGAAACAACTCGGACACTTCGACCCATTGGGATCTATTTATTTTTATCTATTGTGATCTATATAGTATTGACCTTGGTATATGAAGTAACTGGTAGATAAACAGTGATGAAGTAATTTCACGTACTCTACAGGGATGTTATTTTCTTGCAATTTCACCTCAATTACCTCCATGCAGTCCGCCACTGGTACATTGGTAAATAAGGACTCAACATCAAAGCTGACCATAACGTCATTTGTTTGGAGATTGATCGATTGCAAGATGTCAATGAAATGTCGAGAGTCTCTTACATAAGATGTTGAATGTCCAACTAATGGTTTAAGAACAGAAGCTACGTGTTTCATTGGCATTGTCTTAACTAATATTACGAGAGAGAGCCCGAATAGGGATGTTTCCTGGGTAGAAAAAATATAATAATCTATTTAGTCCGTCAGTGAGATTATATTATAAGATTAGATTATATAATTAGAACATAATATTGGACACGGTTTTTTTTGCTTTATCGAATAAATAAAAACTGACAAAGATTTAAGCGCATCAAAGTTCAGGAGTGGTGCTCGTATATTTCAACAAACTGTTTCGTCGTATTATTTTGTTTATTTGACATGTGAACCGTACTGGTCCAACACCTTGCATTTGAGCAAAGACTTTGAATGCAAAACACGCTTTATAAATTCGAAGATCAGCTTTATTGTTATATAGTACACAGCAGAGCAGTGACAAGCACTAATGTCCGAAAACGAATGGCCGGGCATACCACTAAAATGCCCGCCGATTCGTTTCTATGCCCACCAATCCCCACCATTATACTTGCTTGTGATTGGTCGTCGATAACTGTCAAAGTTTCGACCAATCGCAAGAAGTCAATACAACTACTTTTGATCATACAACATCATAGAACTGATTGTAATTAGTCAACAAACATAAATAATTGTAAGCATAATTTAAATATTTATAACAGGCAAACGAAAAATAAGTATCTAATATTTTTAGGTTATCTAACTGACAAACTATATAGATATTTTTTGTCAACTACCCTATTGTGTGAGTTTGTTCCTACTTGTAGGGTAATCTCTAGTACATACCTTTTTGAAAAACCTTTTACCATTTGAAAGGTACATTATCCAGATGGTGGTGCTATTTTTTTTATTTTTTTTGTACACTATAGGCTCGCGCTTGACCACTATCTCACCTGATGGCAAGCGATGATGTGGGTGACCGTGAACCACGCTTGCCTAGAAAAAACCTATTCACTCTTGACTTAAATACCCCTAGATTGTAGCTGTCGGGAAACACAGACTCCGGCAGGGAATTCCACTCCTTAGCTGTACGCACAATAAAAGTGTTACCAAAACGTTTTGTGCGAATGGGTGGGAAGTCCACCATGTACTGATGGCGCATCACCGTACGTCTTGGAGTCCGATTATGGAACGGGCTAGACGGTATTAGATCATGTAATTCTATCGCACATTGCCCGAAATGCAACCGATAAAAAACCGACAAGCTGGCAACTCGGCCACGATGTTCAAGGCTCTGGAGTTATGTTTTGACCAGTGCGTCATCGCCGATGAGCCTCTTGGCCCGCTTTTCGATCGACTCCAGTGCATCAAGCTGGTATTTGGCAGATCCGTCCCAGAGATGAGAACAGAACTCCATGCATGATCGAATGCATGGGTCATAACCCACGCAAAGCCGGGGCGGGCCACTATATAATTATTTTGCTTTTTTTACATTCATTCATCTAGTTCTACACGCATGCCGTTTATGAAAGTTGACACTAGCAGCACAAAAATATACTTTGTTAAATTTTAAGGCTCCTACAAAAAATAACGCTTGGCCACAAGGCACAGCCTAAATCATATGGATTAATATTACAAATGCGAAAGTACCTCTGTGTCTGTCTGTGTTTGTAACGTTTTCATTCTTAAGCCGCTAAACCAATCCTTATGAAATTTAAGACAGATGTATGTAGGCAGCTTAGAACCAGAACATAGTTTTTTTTTAAATCAACATGTTACACGAGTAAAACCGCGGACAAAAGCAATTCAGACATGACTCTGATAGTGACGAGAAAAACATAAAAACCCAAACTACACTTGAAATTCAATCTCTAAAAAATACACGAAATCTGCGCGGAAATAGACGCGGGCAAAGCTTAGTTTTGTTTTTGGAATGATAAAAGAAATCTTTTCAAATGAAAAAGGTCAAATGTATTTTTGGACGCCTTCTAGATATTCAAGATTTATAAGTTCGTCTTCACTAAGCAACTAACTCAACTCTGACCTTTTAGAAAATATATGTAATACTTTGATATATTTTTGTTTTTAGAAAATCAAATTCGTTTAATTCAGTAGACACGTTTTAAAAGAACCCTGATAGAGCATCTTAAATGAAAACTTAGTTTGTGGAGTCAATTTTATAGCTCAATCAAAATTCAAATGAAGCTTACACAAAATGAATGACTTAATTTCCTTTGCAATATCATTTCAAGTGAAACTTAACGAGCTTAAAATTGATGAAATGCCTTTCATGTAAATTCAGTAATAATTGCAAAATGAACATTTATTTATTGGAACTGAATGCCTAAAGGAGCAAATAAAAAGACTTTGAGAGCTACAAAATAATATACAAAAGATTATTAAATCGTATTAAAGTTGTTGGCACACCGGGTGATCATTAGGCCGGTATGTACCTCTATCTGCGTTCTTGGTAAAAAAATCGTATCAATAATCCACTGGGATACTTAGCTTCTAACGACATTTTAATGCGATATTTCGTATCCGCGTAAAATATAGGTGAGACGACTATTTTTGTAAACACTTTGGAGTTTGGCATCGATACAGTTACTCGTCAAAATGGCAAATGATACATTCGGAATAGTATCGAAACGAAAATACTTTAGTAGAGGTATTTTATACAACATTTTGTTTATTGGAATAATACTTTTTTAATCCTCGAAAGGTTAACAACAGTTTGCCGATTAGACCCAATTTAGAAAAGGCCAAAAGGTGTTAAAAGGCTTAGGCCATCATATTTTATCTTTACAGGTATCATTACATTCAACCCACAGGGCGTACAAACAATACGTTACAATAATATTAATCATTACATTAAATTATACAATAACAGATTAAATAAAATAAGATAAGTTATTACATTAAATTCAATATTTGTTGCATCATATTAAAAATCCAAAACAGTCGAGTAAGTATGTCACAATACAAAGATAAATATAACAACATCCAGATATTATCAATTAGTATTAAATAATTATATTAAAAATTGTCAGATAAGAACTCGTCTATTGTATAATATGTTTTATCTACCAGTAGTTTAAAAAGAGCCTTTTTGAAATCTCTTATGCCGTCCAGTACTTTTATTACTTTAGGCAGCTTGTTATAGATCTTGGGTGCCATTCCCAAGAAACTTTTTGAGTAGAGTGCAGTGTTATGTGGAGCAGCACATATATCGTTGTTGCGTCGTTTGGATCTAAATGTTTGAAATAAGTGATGGTTACAAATGACAAATACTGCTGTCTCATATATATACAAACATGGCAGGGTGAGAAGATTATATTTTTTAAATAACGGAGCACAGCTATCAGTCTTTTTCATTCTGAACATAGCACGTACACATTTCTTTTGCGCCCTAAAAGCAATTAATTTATCAGTACTGTTACCCCAGTATATTAGTCCAAAACGTAATGTTGATGTAACATAGGCTTTGTACGCTATCAGAACTATGGAGTCATTTACAATTTTTGATAAATTATACAGCTCATATGAGTACTGGTTTAGTTTCCTACAAACATTTTCAACATGACACTTCCAGTCAAGCTTACTGTCCAATTTTATTGGAGTCCAAGAAATCTAGCAGTATTGGTTTCACCAATTCTTTGGTTTGCATACAATATATTTAATTTAGGCTGTCTTGTTCTTTGTTGGAATAGCATGATCTGTGTTTTGTCTAAGTTTATTTTTAATTTATTTTTATGTAGCCAATTTATTATGCAATCTATTGAATTATTTATGTCGCGTTCGAATGATTCCAAATATTTACATAGATAATGAGTGTACTATCATCGGCAAATAAAACAGTTCGATATTCAATGCATCCTGGTAAATCATTAATGTATATGAGAAATAAAAAAGGTCCAAGGACACTTCCTTGGGGTATACCACACACTGTATACCTTACTGTAGACTCGTGAGCAACTTCTATCTTGGAAGTAGAGGAAATCCTATTTATAATTGTGACTTGTCTTCTTCCACTTAAATAACTTTTTATTAGTCTTAATATATTTCCCCTTACACCGTACCGTTCCAACTTTCCCAGCAGTATTTCATGGTCCACGTGATCAAATGTTTTGGACATATCCATGAATACTGCTGCAATCGGGTTTTTTTGGTCAACATTATTGAGTATGTCAGATATTAATACATAAATTGCCTTATTAATATTTTTGTTTTTCCGGAAACCATTTTGTTCTTCAGCAAGTATATTGTTTACTTCAAAAAATTAGTAGAGAGATACAAAAATCACCCTCTCAAAGACTTTAGAAAGGATTGGTATTAATGCTATAGGACGATAGTTTGCAATATTTGATTTATCGCCTTTCTTGTATAGTGGCCTAATAACAGTCATTTTCAATATATTTGGAAAGTGACCATGCTCTATGCAAAGGTTAATCATAAAACTAAGTACTGGCGCAATCAAATGCGACACCGACTTGAGTATCTTAGTAGTAATCGCGTCGTAACCTGCGCTGGTATTTTTCAATGAATTGATTATTTTGAATACTTCGTTTGGATCGGTTGGTGCCATAAATAATGATTTAGGATGATAATCAATATACGATGTAGCATTATTGTTCTGATTCACTGTAGGACGTGCTGAATCTATAAAATAATCATTAAATGCTGTGGCTATTTCTTTAGGTGCATTTATATTTTTATCATTAATAAGTAAATGACTAATAGACTCAGACGGAAAGTTCAATTTACGTCCATTAATTACTTTCCACGTAGCTTTAGTTTTGTTTTCTGCATTATTAATCACATAACTGTTTTGAGTTTTTTTTGTCAATTCTATAACTCTTTTTAGCCGTCGTGAATATTGTCTCAGTAATTGCTTATTTTCAATATTAGGTTTCCGTCTGTATTGCCATAACATTTCTCTTTTCCGTTTACTGCAACTTCTGATACCTTTAGACATCCATTGGGGGGTTTTTCGAGCGCAAATCTTTTGTCTTATGGTGGGAAAGCACAAATTGTAAAAATGTATAAATAGATCATGGAAAGAATTAAATGCTATTTCTGGCTCGCTACTATTGAATACTTCAGAAAAACTAAGATTACTTATAGCTTCAATAAATTTATGTATGTTCTCACAGCTGTAATCCCGACTTAGAACATACCATTGATCAATAGAACATGTCTTTTTTACAGGACACTTAAATAGTTGGGCTGTGTGGTCAGATAGTGCCAACTCCAAAACTTCAGCTTTACCACCCCTTAGATTATGTATAATGTTATCAATACATGTTCCACTCGATATACGCGTAGGTTGTTTTATGCTCGGTTTAAGATTATAGCTCAAAAGGAGATGTTGAAATTCAATGGACAATTTTGTATTTAATAAAATATCAATATTAAAGTCACCACACATCATGACTTTTGTTTTTACATTACGTCCGCAATAGTCTACAATATGCTCAATTTTTCCAAAGAAAATTTTTGTATCAGCTTTGGTGTATTTTGGAGGTCTATAAATGCATATGACTATTATTTTGTGTGTCACGAGTTCAATGGCACAGCATTCGATAATATTAGGAACACAGAACTCTTTAATATCTATAATTTTATACTCGTATCTATTTCTAATTAATATACACGTTCCTCCATTTCTAGTTTTTTTGTTTGTTGTTTAATTTTCAGTAAAGTTATGACTTGAATACTTATTATAACCCAAAACATACCTACTTAGGTTTACTTCTATCAAGGCCAAGTACCGTCATTTGAGAAGCCTATCTATACTTCTTAAAAGATAGCTTTTTCTCTGCGACATATTATGTCAAACTGACTTAATCGTTATTGTTACGTTATTGTTAGCCAGTCAAACGCTATTGTTACTGTATTGATACTGACAATTGTCGCAGAGATCAAGCTATCTTTTATGAAGTATAGTTAATAATTTTCCAAATCGATTAACGCGTTTCAGCTCCAGAACTTGTTCATAACCTTAAGAAACTATCTTCCTCGCACCGTTTAAGTTATAATTACTTGAACATACCGCGGCTGCTAATAAAATATAAGTTGCTGACATTAACCCGAACATGATACCACTTAATCTTGTCACACAATGAGAACTATGTCAAAGTGTTGGAGGGAGCCCATTGATCGTCTCATTTCCTGAAGAACATCATATATCCTCGCCACAGAAGATATAGTAACAGAAGTCCTACAGCCTAATTGCTTAAGTGAGTTCGGCAGGGCAAAGGTTATGACTCCATGAGTATGATAAATTTCTTAAATTTTTTCGTTATTGCCAAAAATTATTGGACTCTTTCGAATAGAGTATTTTCACCAATCTTCTTCTTCTTCCTGCCCCCTTCCCAATTTATTTGGGGTCGGGCCTCCTTGTGCGTCTACGCCAGGATGGTCTATCCTGGGTTGTCGATGGTGGCAAATTTTTCTCCTTGAGGTCTCTCTCGACAGTGGTCCACCAAGAGGCTGGTGGTCTGCCCCTTGTTCGTTGCTTGGTGTTGACTTTGAGCATTGTCTTCACGGAGTAGCTATCTTCACGTCTCATAATGTGCCCATACCATCTAAGTCTGCTCTCTCTGATCTTGTCGGCGATTGGTGCTACCTTGAATGATCCTCTTACGTATTCGTTCCGCACTTTATCCAAGCGCGTCACGCCCCCTGCCCAGCGGAGCATTTTCATCTCCGCTGTGTGTAGCTGTTGTTCGTGCTTCTTCAAGGCTGCCCAACATTCAGCGCCGTACAGCAACGTAGGTCTAACGGCTGTTTTATATACTTTTCCTTTTGTTTTGATCGGCATTTTAGAGTCACATAGGACGCCCGACAGAGATCTCCATTTCATCCATGCCGCATGAACTCGATGGGTAACATCCTCATCTATACGAGCGTCAGCAGTCAGCATAGAGCCAAGGTATTTAAATCGGGACACCTTTGATAGGTCGGTGTCTTGTATCTTCAGGTCACAGCCCACTTCCTCCGCGCCGCCAAAATCGCATTCCATGTATTCGGTTTTAGTGCGGCTGATCCGAAGTCCATGCCTTTCAATCTCCGACAGCCACAAATTGAAAGCGTTCTGGAGCTCTGAGGCCTTCTTTTCCACAAGCACGATGTCATCAGCATATAGCATGGTCCAAGGGGCTTCTTTTTGAACATGCAGTGTTATGTGGTCCATAGCCAGATTAAACAGCAACGGGCTGAGGGCTGATCCCTGGTGCACTCCAACCTTGACCAAAAATGGTTCACCCATACCCGCAGGGCTACGGACCTTATCCGTATCCCCCATGTACGTCACTGAACGTATTGCTTTTGTTACCCACGTGTCCATTTAGATCCCCGCCAATATGCACAAGCTCACTAGGTGGTATTTCAAGCAGCACTTCATCGAAATCTTCCCAGAAGTTTTCCTTTTCCTCAGATCCGCATCCAGTCTGGGGGGCATAAGCCGAGATTATGTTAAGGACCGGTTGGTTGTCCATTGCCAGCTTGACAGCTATAAGCCGGTCGTTCTTTCGCTCTATGCTGACTATTCTTTGCTTCAGGTCTTTATCTAATGCTATAGCTACTCCGTTACGTTTCGAATCTACTCCGTGATAAATAAGCTGGTAACCGTGGCCAATGTCTCGTGATTTGGAACCCTTCCACTTGGTTTCCTGGATGCAGCATATGTTTATGTCTCTATCATTGAGTATATTGCTCAGTTCTGTACTGCGTCCGGTCATGGAACCCAAATTCCATGTACCCAATCTAAGGCGCGTAGATTTAATTGATCTACTTGTCTTAAGCGAACTTTTGTTCTTGTCAGTTTCGTCGCTTCGGGGGGACGCCCTAGCATGGCCACATCCATCAGAGTTTATAGTAATCGCATTCTGAGCATCGACGTCGCTTACGGGGAACGCCCTAACTTCTATCGTTATTCCTTTATTTGTATGTATCATGATGCACAAGGAGACATGGTTTGGTTTTATATTTTACGGCCGGTTACCACCTGACGCCAAGACCGTCGCCTTCACAAGGCGTGGGCGCCGCCATTGACTCATTCGAGTTCATCTGCCGCCATCCCTTCTGTAAGCCTGGCCCAACTTACAGCACTGTCCCGACCTGATCTCCGAATACGTCGAAGTAGCTCGGGACAGGGGTTTTATACGGAGTGTCCATCTCCGGCCTGTTGGTCCGCGGGAGGTATTTGATTTCCCTCCTACCCTGCATATCTGCCGAGCTTTCCCCGATCCGCCACCTGGGGACGCGTTCTCTAGGGGTGAGGCTCCCCCGAGAAAGAGTATTTTCACCAATGAAAGCGTCTAATATTTTTTGGCAATACAGAAAAAATACATACTTTTTATAAATGCATTCTCTTTCATGGAGTAATTTTACTAACAACAAATGTGTGTTTATTTTACTTAATGTAACCAGCATGGGTTTAAAAGTATTGAGCGGGTCACGAAGGCGCAGTGTGAAAATTCAGACTAGTGTTTGGGAAACATTGGTCAATTTCGAATTTAGATTCTCCTCTCGTTATATGAATGGGTGTTTCATGGATATTTAACATGACCTTAGTTTTGTCCATGTCTCGCTCTTTTGGAAGCCATTCTGAGGACTTCAATCATTGAACTGAGGTCCTTCATTGGTTCAGTCTGTGGTTTCAGCCATGACCACTATATCGTCGGCAAACCGAAGGTCAAAGAAAGTCTCGATCAAATCGAAGACTTTCTCGTATTCAACAAACGCTAACCAGAGAGGCAGATTACACTTTTTGTTAGTGAAAAGTGTTAGCAATTACGCTTTGTTTATGTCCTATGTTCCTTTGTTAACAAATTTAAAGCTTTATTTGAAACCGACAATTGTTATTCTTAATTTTTTTATAGTATAAAGCAAACCTCTGATAATATATCTAAGACATGGCCACGCCGCCACTGCGATAGAATTCTTAGACCACGCCGCTGCCGTCGAATTGTCCATCGGCGCTCATATCTAGTTTGCCCTCGCTTTTATTTCTCAGTGCGTTTTCGCGTTTTGTATAGAGCTGACCTTCTGTACCTATCCATTTCGTGACTTCGGCTACACACGAGATCCGATCGGTCGGATATATACTCCCTGTTTATTATGATGCATTCCTCTTTTCTGAGTCTTGTTACAACTTCATTCCTTACCTTTGCTGAGTCTTGTTACAACTTCATTCTCGGAGTCGGGATCTAGGGATTGAAAAGAAACAAGTTCAGTGGTATGTAATAAAAACTAGTTTATGTAAATGTTTGCTTTACGGACTGAGTTTGAGCATAACCTTGTTGTTGAAAAATGGCTATCTACAGAAGATTCTAGTATTGATTCAATGACTTACAGGGATGCGATTATTTGCCTTATAAGTCAAGCTTCCTTTTCTTTATGAGGGATAATAAAGAAGTAAGATATAATGCGACATACATCTTATTACCATTGGTTCTCTAATACCCAATATGCCGAAGTAAGTCTGACAGACATTGCTCCCCTTACACAGATCTTTTTAGCCAAAGATTATCCCTAGAACAAAACTCCCTTGGGATCTGTTTCAGTGAATTTGTGACCGCAATAGAAATAATCATATAGTCATGAATTATTCATAATTCCAAACGTCCCTCTATCATTCATAAGTAGCTTGTTACGATACTTGAGAAAAATGGTCAGAAAAGAATACTTGAAGACGGATACGGGTTCCGTTGGTTATATAAACATGCATGGATAGTAATTAGAGGAGGCATATCAAAACGGAAAGCTCTCGCATTGGTTTTGGTTGACGATCTAAGAATAACGTTGCGCGGATCCACGCTAGCAACAATGGCTTTTTAATTGTTTCGGTAATTATGGCATTCAACCGGTTAATGAACAATAATGTATCATTATCTTTCTTCTTCTTCTTTCGTGTCTAATAACTTATACTATAGTTTGAATCATTCAGATTAGATTGATAGACGGTCAAAATTGTATGGGAAAGCGGTATCGAAATGTCACGTGATCAATCCTTTACATTATGACATTTCGAATATCGCCTTCGCTGACATCGAATGCCATTTGTACAGAGCCTCAGTATGTAGTTACTCGGACAGCTCTATCATTCGCCACGTGAAAATCCTGAAAGGTGCAGGTAGTCGGGCATGAAGGGCATGAACCTCTTATAACGACTGAAATAAATCTGTAAATGTATAAATCAATATATTAATTTAAATACTATATAATTTCGCGGTCGTAAGAGTAGTTTTGAGTATGAATATGAAGTTAAAAGAATAGACGAAGGACTTACGAAAGGTTGGTCCGTGAGTAAGATGATGTCTGAGATGATGGCAAATAAAGATGAATGCAAGAATAGTTTTTAATAGAGGTTTCGCCTGAGTGAAAGTCGGAAATTATAACAAAGAATACCACCGGATAAAAAGTATTCTAGGTTCTGGACTGGAGAGGGCTAGGCTTCAACGTCGATGGTGAGTACACCACACACAACCTTCGGTTTGCCGACGATATGGTGGTCATGGCCGAGACTATGGAGGACCTCAGTGCAATGCTAGATGACCTCAATAGAACTTCCGAAAGAGAATCTAAATCCTTGTGTTTGCGTGAAAGAGTAACAAAAATCCATCCATCCTAACAAACTTTTACGTTAGTGTATAATAAGTAGTAGGATAGGTTAGTGATAATGATTCAAGTACGGATTCAGGTCAATGCTAATGAAGCAAGATCTAAATTCAATAGTTATATATTCTGCCTTTGAAAGACTGCTAATTTTTCTAAATAAAAAAATGAAGTGCTCACGAACTAACCATACCTTTACCTAAATACACCAAACTAGGTAAAGCGTCCAATTAAATTCCATTAAACTAACATCAATAACAATAGGGTCCCCATTAGGCTCTTACAGCAGAACTGTTTGCCCGTTTAGAACCAGGTCACGGGGAACAGTTTGCATAATATTACAGGGATTACGAAGAACGAGTAGAAACAAAAATAAAGCGAATTAATGTAAATTGCCGTTCTCCGTATCGCTTGCGGACAACGCCGCGGCGCGAGCTAGTCGCGATTTAAACTGCCATCGATCTTGTGGTGTTTGTGAAGATACTCAATTCTGAGAAATTGGATGCTTAAGTCTTGTCTGGATTATCGTTTTTGAGGTTGAGAAATAAGGCTTTGAATAAAAAGGTTTTTATTAAGATAAGTTTTTGAATAGGTATTCAAATAACTGACTGATCTGATATTTCTGATAATTATGTCCTTTTGATTTGAATAACAATTTTTATCATAAGTTCAATAAATAGTACAACTAGCTTTTCTAGCGGTTTCTCACGCGTAGGTATCGTGAATTATCCTGCGGTATCCTAATACCGGGATCAAAAAGTATCAAGGTCTGGTTTACCTGTGTTCCAAACATAAAAATTTCAACCATTGAGGCCGTTGAAATATTTATATTTATCCACTCACACTAACTCAGAATGACATTATTTTGTTTTCAGTTATATTGATAAAAGTCATGACAAGTGCAGTCGTACTCTACAAAAACTAAAGTCTCTAAAGTTTTTTATAGGAGAAGGTTTCAATCCACGACTAGAACCTAGACTAGTACCATAACTTCCATGCTATAGATTAAATAAGTAATGAACCATTGACCTTCTACTTTAAAGAAATCTTAGACACAAGTCTTGGTAGAGTACGACGGTATTTTTGACCCTTGACTGTAACATTGTAAAACGAGGTTCGATTCAAACTGTTGACCCACAATCTAAGAACTAAATATTTTCGAAAAATAAAGTGCATACCACTTATGTAGAGTGCTCCAATATTTTCTAGAACAATACTTCTTATTATCGTCCCAAAAACAGCCAAAACATTACAAGAAATGTGCACAATTTATCATACTTCCATCAATTTTTGTAATGGCCCCTAAATCTTTACGATGGATGGAATAATGTATGGTGTAACGTTAAGGTAGGTAATGGGCCATCAAATTGTCACTTCCGCCATATGATTTTCAGCTACATTAAGCATTATTCTTAAAATCCCAAAAATATGTGGAGAACCACAAAAGCGGTTTATGAAGCTTCGAAATAATGTGAACATAATAACGTGCTTTTTTTTTGTTAATGCGTGGGTAGCGCTCATTAGTGGATTTGAAACATATCTATGTAGATCTACATTAAGTATAGTGCCCGGCACGTAAGTTGGCAAGGTTTTGGTGTAGTGGGGTACGTTCGCGCATATTCCGCTAACTGACTAACCACCATATAGAGCGCACGGAACGTGGACGCGACACTTTTGGCTATAACTATTGGTCAATCGATCCTTGTGTCAACTGACCAACCAATCGCGCGCTCGGAACGGTCATAAACGTTCCCCGCGCCCCGCTTTTCTACCGAAAATACCTAAAAAACTACTTTTGCGCATCTAAAGACTCTTGCCAACTTACGTGCCGTGGATTATACATAACAGTCTGTTTTAAGGTGCAGTAGCTAATTTTAAAATGAGAATCATGTCTCACTGGCTAGTAGTTTTTTTTTTAGAAAAATATATATTACATAAGATCAATTTCTTAATAATAAGAAAATTTAGAGATTTATTCGTGTAGAATCAATACGTAGTAATAAATCTGTAGGAAAGTCGTTTTTGTACATCAAAAATATTTCCAAAAAAAATTGCCGGGGTGTTAAAGTAGAACCAACAGAACCCATTGCCAGCATTTTTGGAATTTTTGTCTGATTGTCTGTTTATCTGTTTGTCATTTTATTTGTGCACGCATCACTTTAAATGTACGAAACCAATGTAGATAACTTTTATACATAAGAATTGTGCGTAACTTGAAGTATTTCTTAGTTTTTGTTTAATCGCAATCGGTTCACTCTATCAAAAGTTAGATGAATTTAAAGTGTTCAAGAAGTAAAATATCGCAACATACGCAATACAGGTACTGTTGAACTCCATATTCAATAAATGGCGTTTTGCATTTCGTGTCATTTTCTGAATGGTGGTGTTAAGATTTATGAAGAAGACCGTCCATAGAAAAAAATTGGTTAGTTGGGGTCCCTAAAACCCAATTACCGCGGGGACGCAACGAACCAGGGGGGTCAACTCTTTCGGTCGAATCAACTATATACCTTCAAGGGCTACTTCAAGTGTGGCTAGAGTAAAAATAATAATTCGGGACCTAATGCACGATACTAAAAAAATATTTTTTATGAGATTTTAGGTCTTTAATCATACTACTAATGTCAATAATGACGTTGACGTGTGTGCAATGTGGTTCGTAATTCCGCTGCCGCTATTGCCCGTTTGAATAGCCTAATGATAAACGTGGTGGCCTACTTCACTTAAGGTTGCGAGCTCAAGTTCCAGCTATGTATAGGTATTTTTTAACCTACTTTTCAAAAAGGAGGAGGTTCTATGTTCGACAATATGTTTTTTTTTATTTATGTTCACCGATATCTCCGTCAATTGAGGACCGATTTCGAAAATTATTTTTTTGTTTGAAAGAGTATGTTCCCAAATTGGTCTAATTTTAATTTGGTGAAGACCTGATGTAGAACTTCGGCGATATACAATAGAACTCTTCAATAAATGACGGCGAATCACTCGGAATTGCTGCAATCGCATGTCTGTTTATTGTTTATAACATTTCATAACATAACATCATGCCAGTACGCTCTAAAAGGGTACGCAGATGTATACAGTTCACCTTGGTTCACACTCATTTCACCAGTTGTGTGCAAGTTTCATGATATTCGGGTAATCTTTTCTGGATTTATAGGTACCTTACTAAAAAAGAACTTTCCTATTAGGTACAACTAAAAAGTGAGACCCGACACTATATCGAAGATATCCCGGATGTCAGCCTATACGAGATTAGGATGGTTCTGAAACAGCTTAAAAACAAAAAGGCGCCGGGTGATGACGGAATCACGGCTGAACTCCTGAAGGCGGGTGGAAAACCGGTCCTTATGGCCCCTCAGAAACTGTTTGATTCCGTCATACTCAAGGGCAAAACGCCACAGGCATGGTGCAGGGGTGTGATTGTACTCTTTTTCAAGAAGGGCGACAATGCCTGGCTCAAGAACTATAGGCCCATCTCACTTCTTAGCCATGTCTACAAGTTGTTTTCAAGAGTCATCACAAATCGTCTCGCGCGCAGGTTTGACGATTTCCAGCCTCCCAAACAAGCCGGATTCCAAAAAGGCTTTAGCACCGTAGACCACATACATACGCTGCGGCAGGTTATACAGAAGACCGAAGAGTATAACCTGCCTCTCTGTTTAGCGTTTGTGGACAACGAGAAGGCCTTCGATTCGATCGAGACTTGGGCTGTACTGCAGTCTCTCCAACGGTGCCAGATCGACTACCGGTACATTGAGGTGTTGAAGTGTATGTACAAAAACGCCATCATGTCAGTCCGTCTACAGGATCAGACCTCGAAACCAATCCTTCTCCAGCGCGGCGTGAAGCAGGGAGACGTCATTTCTCCGAAACTGTTCACTGCTGCGCTGGAGGATGTCTTCAAGGTTCTGGACTGGACGGGGCTTGGCGTCAACGTTAATGGCGAGTACATCACTCACTTTTGTTTTGCCGACGACATAGTGGTCATGGCTGAGACCATGGAGAGCCTGAGCATAATGCTCGATGACCTCAGTAGAGCTTCCGAAAGAGTAGGTCTAAAAATGAACATGGACAAAACCAAGGTCATGGTGAATGCCCATGTAACGCCCACTCCTATCAAGATCGGAGACTCTACACACGAAATTGTAGACGATTATGTCTACCTGGGACAAACGGTCCAGTTGGGTAGGTCCAACTTCGAGAAAGAGGTCAACCGTCGAATCCGAACAAAAATTATTTCTACCAAAGATACTGACTTCCAAAAAGAAAGTTATTTTTCACATTGTAGTGTTTTTATTTGGAATTCGATAGTTTTTTTTTTACGTTATCGTTTCGGTGTGATGTTCTGGAATGCTACTGCATTTTTTGATTTTTTTCTGATTGTCTGTTTATCTGTTTATTTGTGCACGCATCACTTTAAATGTTCGAAACCAATGTAGATAACTTTTATAGATAAAAATTGTTCGTAACTTGAAGTATTCCTTAGTTTTTGTATCATCGCAATCGGTTCACACTATCAAAAGTTAGATGAATTTAAAGTGTTCAAGAAGTAAAATATTACGACACTCGTGATATTTTACTTAGTGTCGTGACAATTGAACTTCATTTTCGATAGATGGCGTTGTGCATTTAAAGTCATTTTCTGAATGGCGGTGTTAAGTTTCGCCGCGAAAGAATGACCCTAGAAAAAAATGGTAGGTAGCTAGGGTAGGCAGGAAGTTAAGTAGGGTAGGGTAGGCAGTTGACGGGAGCGAAGCCGCGGGCACATCTAGTATAATATAAAGCTCTTTATTCTGAATTGTTTCTTTGTTTTCTACCTATTGTTACAGTATCCCTCCTACCTACCCTACCCTCAATTCAGTGTGCTTGTTGGCAAATGCCTCTTCTAGCTCTTTCAACTGATTTCTATCACGAGCCACTCTCCTCCAGTTGGGGCCCGCTGTTTGTTAAAGCTCGTCCTCCCATCTTCTTATCTGTTTCCCCTTGCTGTGTTTCCTGTCCCTTGGGTACCAATCATATATTACTATACCCGATTTTTCTACATTTGATATCATCATGCGGCCAGTAAATTTTCGTTTTTGTTGGTCTATTCTGGTCAAGATGTCTGGTAGCTTAGTTTTTGCACTCTGCTGTTCATTTCTTTCATGGTCTGCCTTACATATGTTTGTCATGCTTCATTCCATGGCTCTTTGGCAGTCTTAACTATTATACTAGTCTTAATTTATAAAGTTTGTTCCTACGTGTTAATTTCTAGAACCACTACACCTATTTGAGAAAATCTTTCACCAATTAAACGGTACATTATTCCTCATAGTTATAGGTGTTTTTTTATATGAAAACTAGTTTTTCCTGAAAGTTTGAATACCAGCAAGCTATTACGCGATCTAAAATTATAAGACGTCTACTAAGCATCGTTTTCACGGTATTTCTAATTTTACATTTCACGTTCATCACCTGCTAAACTCAGTTTTAATGAAAATTCTGTTCTTCTTAGAACTTGTTTACGTCTCGCTGTTTTTATCAAAAGGAAGCCTTTAATATTGTACAAGTTTTGGGGATATCACTTTACTAAGTGTCCGTTATTATTAAAAAAAAACAATAATTTAAAAAATTAATTGCTCTCATTGACAGTTTCATAGCCGATCAGAACTTCTATCGAAAAACGATTTAGTTAGCATAATCCTCTCACAATTCTTAACTATGCCTACTTATACAATAGCGTTACTGGCACAAAACACTTTCAAAAGTCACGGATCCGAGCCATTTATGAACAGATCAATCAGTAGTTTCTTGATTACTCCATTTGTGAAATTCACATCGAGATTACAAAGGCTTCCTATTGGTTGAACTTTTCCCATTGTATTAGGGTTTGCGTAGATAGAGTTGCAAAATTCTAGAACATGTTTCGCGCGGTTGCAATTGTGATCGCTCGATTCTCAACCTGCGAATCAATTCCGTGTTTTTTGGGTTAATCCTTTAGGAATTTCTTAGTGTCAACCCGAAATTTGGAAGCTAGTGGTATGAGACCACCATGCCTCATTAAACACGTTAAGCCTTTGGTCCTGCGCTTGATCGCATTCCCGTCGTGTCAAATTGTAGTCCCATCGGACTATGAAAACGATGCCCTCTCAGTTTGCGCATGCACTTGTGCACTATGTTTACCGCGCCTATGGTTAGTATCTGCTATGATTGGACGCCGTGACCGAAATTCGGTATAGAAATATGTTTTGATTAATTTTCTATGAAAAACTGATCGAGCATTTTTCTGCCCTATCTGCGCAGACCCCTAAGGAACAAATCGAACTGTATTAAAAAACCAATTACAAGTCTGTCTGATAGAAAACAGACTGTTCACTGTCCTGTGTCTCCAAGCTAATCTTGCATGCAGGATCAATGGAAAAGTGTAAAACACTGGTGTATTCGCTTTGTACGTGCAAACGACTAGTTTCAATTTTATCCCCGTTTGTGAGGACAGGAATAATGCCGAATAGTTAATGCAATCTGTTCGTCTGATCGTCTCTATTCGTTTTTAGACCGGCAATGATCGGATGTTGTCTGCTTACGTTGATGTTGCCGATAAGTTTAGTTACCTATACAGATTTTAGTAGTCCTTTTTACCGTAAACTTGGATATTATTATTTATTATAAATGAATATTCCTATTGAGTTAAAGAAAATTAAACAACATTTTGTTCCAAACCAGTGCTGAAACGTAGTTCTCTTTCTTTATAAAGGTTCCTGCGTATTCCCGAGTCCTCTAAACCTTTTGTCCTTACACCTTTCATATGTGAACAAGAAATTAATTAGATCCCTCGAGCGTGGCCGTAAGGACTGTGCAAAGTGACCTATCACAGATGCGTAGAATTCCCAGGTGAGGTCTAATGGACGGTTATAAACTACATAGATGGGTAAGTATCATAAGTTACAACGTAAGGACTGTTGGCGACTGGCTGGTGCAACCTTATATGTTTATATTAAACCTTTTAGCTATTTTTGTACTGACAATGTTTTGGCATATTACTTTTGGTAGGTTTTGTTTTGCGTGTCGATATATGTGATTTGAGTTTGTAACTATTATAAAATTAACAACGAGTAACTATCTAAAGTGTTTTTCATTTTACATTATTATTACAATCCACCAATCGTCCGTAATATTTGGTCCTTACGAAGCCTAAAAATATACTATTTCATCCTACTTTTCATATTTTGTTTTCACAAACGTCATTTTCACAATGTTTGTTACTCGTAGTCAAACTAAATCGCAATATGCGAATCCGACGACACAAGGCCCAGGCGAAGCACATCGCGAGGACAATTCTCCACCCCATCTCCGCGAGCGCGCCGAGCCGCAGCCGAGCGGATCGCATCAAGCTGCACACATCGCTGAAGGTTCTAAACTGGCAGCGGGAGCTACTACAAACATTGCACAGCAAGAAACGACTACTCCCGGCTAGTTCAGGTCTTCAACATCAGCCGCACGGAAAACAGAGGTCAGTCAACCTACATAAGACGCTCTTCAAGCTCTTCTATTCTAGCTAAAAAACTGGCCATAGAGGCCGAAATTCAGCAACGTCGCGTAGATCGTGAATGCAAGCTAGCAGAGCGAGAGTGCGAACGTGAACAGCGCGAGCGGGAGCGGGAGCGCGAACGTGAACAGCGCGAGCTGGAGCGGGAGCGCGAACGTGAACAGCGCGAGCGGGAGCGGGAGCGCGAACTTGCGCTTGAACAGCAAAAAGCTGACGAGTTGGAGCTGTGCGCAAAGCTTGCTTCCCTGGAAGCAAATTCTGACAGGTCTGGTAGCGTCTCTTCCCGTAGTTCGCCCAAAGAACGTGTAACAAAGTGGGTGGGCAACCAAAACGCACCCAACATGGCAATTGACCCACAACCACGCGTATTACGCGTTCAAGCAAGTAACACTGCTACTTGTGGAGCGGAAGGCGATCCGATTGTTCAGCTTGCGAAGGCTTTTTCATCTTTACCCGATCGCCCGAGAAAGCCGGAGCTGATTCCTTTTACAGGCAATATAGATCTATAAATGGTTAGCTTTCAAGTGTACGTATGAGCGAACTGAAACCTTTTCACGCCCGCAGAAAATTTAGCTCGCTTAACATCCGCCGTTCGTGGTGCCGCCCGGGCAACCGTTTCTTCAATTTTATGGCAGGCACAAGATCCCGAGGAGGTGGTGACTGCTTTGGAGAAAAACTACGCGCGTCCAGAGCAGCTGGTCGCCCACGAGATTGCCGGTCTACGCAGTATTAAAATAGGTAACGCAGAACATTTAAACATTCTGGCCAACAAGCTGAGGAACTGCGTTGCCATTATTAAATTGTTTCAGGAGCACGAGTTCCTATCATCACTCGAGCTTCTTCGTACGGTCTTTTTAAAACTTAATGAACACACGCGAGACCGTTTTACGGATTACGCAGCCACTCACAAACCTTTTGAGCCAACGGTTACTAAACTAGAATTGTTTTCTAGGTTCTTAGTGATCGAAGCTGAACGACAACTCAATTACAACTTTTTGGTTGACGTATCGCCGAGCTCGTCGCAAAGTAAGGCACCATTTAATAAGCCAAACGTAACGAAAGATTTGAATGTTCATGCTACTACCTCGAATGACAAAACGACACAGTGTGCATACTGTAAACAAGGGCCCCACTCTGTAAAACATGTAAAGCGTTTTCATCGCTTTCGGTTGACGATAGATGGCGCTGGATAAAAGAGACCAAAACGTGCTATAGATGCCTGAAGTCTAGCCCACATACATGGAACACATGCCAGACTAAGCGATGCGGTGTTAGTAGCTGCGACAGGCGCCACCACGCCCTCCTTCACGGTGACAAATCGGTATCTAATAGTAACCTCTCCGCTAATAATACTGTTTCGCTGCAGAGCTCACCAAAGAATAACACTATCGTGCCTCCTCAAGCTGACGGCGGCAACGTGGTGGCTAATACGATCGGGGTACCTGCAGCTGGTAGGCGAGGACTGCTCAAGATTCTACCTGTCACTTTAGAAGGTCTACGCGGCACGTTTGATACGTTTGCGCTTCTTGATGAGGGCAGCACCGCTACACTTATCGACAGTGACATAGCTGCGCGCATCGGAGCTGACAGCACGGACCGTCAGAAACTACGTGTTACAGGGGTATATATATATGTACCTCGACACTGAGGTACGCTTTGTCAATTTTTACATTCGAGGGCGCGACATGTCTGAACGCCACTTAGTCCAAGGCTCACGCAGTATTACCCCTCTTTGTCTTACTCCGCAAAGCACCGACATGCTTGATTTATCAAAATACAACCATTTGTTGGATCTGTCGGCTATGTTGGAATATCAAGACGCTACGCCAACTGTGCTCGTTGGAGCGGCCGATTGGCATTTGTCTTTAAGCCGTGAGATGCGAGTAGGTAAGAAAAACGAACCTGTCGCCTCAAGAACGCTTTTGGGCTGGGTTCTACACGGCGCTATGTCCCCGTCGACTAAACCGGTAGATTTTGTCAACAATGTTTGTGAGGTAGATTACGCGTAAAGGATAATCGACTCTCTTGAGGCACTAATTAAACAACAATATGAAGTAGATTCTTTAGGCATCCAGAAGCTTGCCACCCGACAAAACAACGACGATGCACGTGCGGTAAGTTTGAAAGAGTCTTCCGCTCAGCGACTGGCTTCAGGACGCTTAGAGGAAGGCTTGCCTTGGAAGGAAAGGGTAACAAACAACGTTCCAGATAGTTACCCTCACGCCTTATCACGACTCAAGTCTCTCGAAAAACAGATGGCCAAAGATAGCAGCACACTTGCGATAGCTTACACAAAATATATTGAGAGCATAGTTCAAAAAGGTTATGCAGAAGAATGCGCGCCCTCCACCTTCCACGACAACTTTCTCAGGGACAAATGCTCGGCTGGCGTTTCTTTGAGATGGTACTTACCACATTTTGGTGTTTATCATCCTCAAAAGCGTAAGTTGAGAGTGGTGTACGATGCAGCAGCTGTTACTAGAGGTGTACGTTTGAACGAAATGCTACTGCAAGGTCCGGATCTATTGCAGTCTCTTTTAAACATTTTGTTCCGTTTTAGAGAAGGACCGATCGCGTTTAATGCCGATATAAGGGAGATGTTTCTTCAAATCAAAATGAAAGAAAACGATCGTGATGCGCTACGGTTTTTATGGCGCAACGGGAACTCTCAGGATACCGTCAAAGAATATAGGATGACGTCTTTAATTTTTGGCGCTGTATCTAGCCCTTTTATAGCAATGTTAATTAAAAACAAAAATGCTAAGGAATTTGAGCACTAATATCCAGCTGCTACTCACGCGATCATTCACAACCACTACATGGACGATTATATTGGGAGTGAGTTTAACCTTCCCGACGCGAAACGTTTAGCCTCCGATATAGTCACGGTTCACAACTCATGTTGTTATGAAATGCGTTCGTGGGTATCGAACGTGCCCGAGGCACTTGCTTTAGTACCCAAAGAGCTTTGTATCGACTCGAATTCTGATGTCAACCTGCCTTTAAATAATGACGTAGGTGCTTTAGGCGTTAAGTGGAATCCTCTGAACGATACATTAGGGTTTCGCACGTGTCGTAATCGCAGTGGCGTATGCACGATAACTAAACGAAGTTTACTCTCCAGTGTTTTGAGCGTCTACGATCCTTTAGGACTGATCATGCCAATAGTTATCCAAGGTAGAATTTTGATACAAAAATTATGGAGGGAAGGGACTGACTGGGATTCGCCGATCCCACCCAAGTATGAAGTCGACAGCAAGTCCTGGTTTGATCAGATTGATTCTGCAGCTAAACTTCGTATTCTGCGGTGGTACGTAGGCAAATCAGAGCAGTGCAGCACTCAACTTCACGTTATTGCCGATGGGGGGGAACAGGCTTATGCCTCCGTTGCATATTGGCGTTATGCGTTCGTTGATGGTTCAGTTAGTTTAGCATTGATAGGCAGCAAAGCGCGTGTTGCACCTTTAAAGCCACTTTCTATTCCGCGCCTTGAACTGCAGGCTGCTCTGATCGCGACGCGTTTTGCACAAACTATTTTGAATGCTCATCGGACACAACCTTCCGCTGTTTTCTACTGGACTGACTCCACAACGGTCTTAAAGTGGATTCGCAGCGACGCGCGGTGTTTTAAGCCGTTTGTAGCCCACAGGTTAGGCGAAATTTTAGAATTTACGAATCCATCCAATTGGAAATGGCTTCCTAGCGAACTCAACATCGCAGACGATGCTACTAAGCCAAAACATTTTGAATTTACATCATCGCATAGATGGTTCGCTGGCCCATCTTTTCTCATCGATTCACCCTCAGAATCGCCACATGAACCAGAACACATCATTGACGAAGTTTTACGTACATCTGAGTTAAAACCGGAGTACGTAGGGCTTCTTGTAGACAATCCATTGTTAGTTCCGCCGGTTCCAGACGCAGCTCGTTTTAGCTGCTGGCTACGGTTACTAAGATCTACGGCCCGCGTTTTCCAAGCCGTACGAAAGTTTTGGTCAAAATCCAGTTCACCACGCTTACTATCGAAATCTGTTCATGATACAACGTCCCCCTCGCATCTTTCCGCTGATGACATACTTCAAGCAGAGAAGATGCTTTTCTCATTCAGACAGACAGCTTTTCCGAAGAACTGAAGATTCTGAAAGCCTCGCAACCTATACCCAAGGCCAGTCGCATAGCCGCACTCGCCCCGGTTCTTGACAAAGATGGTCTGATTAGATTATACTTACGAATAAAATCCGCTCCTGGGGTGAGTGAGAGTGTTAAGTCACCGATCATTCTTGACGGTCGTCATCGTATTGTACACTTAATCATTTTGCATAAACACGCTGAACACACATGGTACCCATGTCCGGCTGTGCTCGATGAAATAAGGCAGACATTTTGGATTCTACGGGCTAGGGCTACCATCCGAAGCATAGCCAAAGGGTGTCTACAATGCAGAAGACAGAATGGTCGTTTAGTAACACCAGCAACAGACGATTTGCCTCCAGAGCGGCTAGACCACCACACACGGCCGTTTATGCATGTTGGTTTAGATTATTTCGGCCCCATAGAAGTTGCAATTGGCCGACGACGCGAAAAGAGGTGGGTGGCCCTTTACACATGCCTTGTTACAAGAGCTCTACATCTGGAAGTAGTCGCTTCATTATCATCTAGCTCTGCAATAATGAGCCTTAGACGCCTAATTGCCCGGCGAGGGACTCTAGCTACAATCTTCTGCGACAACGCTACCTGCTTTGTTGGAGCCAAGCGTGAGCTTGCATCACTCTATGATGAGGCAGTAGAAAATTTCGCGACCAGCCGCAAGATCTCCTGGCGTTTCATTCCACCTGCCTCGCCATTTATGGGTGGAGCGCGGGAAAGGCTGGTACGCTCGGTGAAGACAGCTCTACGAGTCACATTAAAGGACAGAGCATCTCGGGAAGAAGTTCTTACCACGTTGCTTATCCAAGCAGAATCGATCGTCAACAGCAGGCCATTGACTTATGTACCAAACTCACCAGACGCCTCCGAGGCTATGACGCCTTTTCATTTCATCTTCGGATCTTCATCAGTGACATCATGGATCGACTTATTGGCGGCTCGCTCTTAAGCTGGCTGAACATTTCTGGGCAAGATGGCTGGCTGAGTACCTGCCTACTCTAATTCCGCGAGGCCGAAACAGAAGCGAGTCCGGCTTATGTGAGGGTGACGTGGTTCTTATAGCGGACAATACACTACCAAGGGGTCTTTGGCTTCTTGGTACGATAAACAAAAGCTTTCCAGGACCTGACGGACTGGTTCGTGTCGCAGACGTTGCTACCAAAGGAGGTATCTTGCGCCGACCAGTCCGTAAGCTATATAGTTAGTATAGGAAGTTATATAGTTGTATAGTTGTTAGTCTATTTCATATTTTCTTATACACACTGTGTCTTCGTATATCATCCAACTTTCCTGTCACAGGTCTGCTGGAAGAAATTTCTATTGAAATAAGCAGTACCTTTGTGCTCTTCTATCTGTATTATTTATTTTATCTGTTAAGTGTTTTGTGTGTACATAAATAAATAAATAAAAATAAATAAATAAGCTTCTGCCGCTTGTTGCACATACCCAGCCAGTTGCCACCAGAGTTTAGTGCTCCACTAGGGGTCCGGAATGTTGGTGACTGGCTGGTGCAACCTTATTTGGTTATATTAAACCTTTTAGCTATTTTTGTACTGACAATGTTGTGGCATATTACTTTTGGTAGGTTTTGTTTTGCGTGTCGATATATGTGATTTGAGTTTGTAACTATTATAAAATTAACAACGAGTAACTATCTAAAGTGTTTTTCATTTTACATTATTATACAGTCCATCAATCGTCCGTAATAAGGACTCTGACGACATTTGGGTTTGATTTGGAAATTAATTCAGGTAAATAAATAGTTTGGAAATAACATCTATTCCCTAACATAATATATTCTTCTAGACCTAACAGACTTCCAATTTCCAAATTTCTAAATTTCATAGTTTTCGTGGCAAACCTGTGTGAACGAGACGGGCATAAAGTGATAATTTAAAGATAAAACCTATAAAGGTTGGAACTTAAAAAATGTCTTGAAATTACAAGCACAATACAAAATGGAATTTCAATATTTTGTTTATTCAGAAGATGTTGTAATTACTAAGTGATGCTGTCACCTCTTTTCACCGGGTATTCCATATATATCCTTACATAGTATAAAACAAAGACGCTTCCCACTCTCTGTCCCTATATATGCTTAGATCTTTAAAACTACGCAACGGATTTTGATGCGGTTTTTTATAATAGTTATTTATATGTATAATACACGCGGGCGAAGCCGCTGGCATAAGCTAGTTATAAATAAAAGCAACATTTTGCAAAAAGTTTACGGTGATACCATTTAACATGACCGCTGGCTAAAACAGCGTAATCGAAATTGTAAGCTGCCAAAAATATAGCTATTGGTAACAAAAAAGAATTTATACGCCGCACTAAAATACCGCGTACCTAATTGCAATCCGGCGTTACGCAGGTATACGCGTTGTGGTCCCGAATGGGCATTAACTCAGCCTGGTTTATGATTATAGAATTGTGCTGCGGTTGGCAGACCGGTATGCCGGCGCCGCGCAATATGCCGCGGTGTTAGATATGTATGTGACATTAGTGGGTGATATGAAAATGTTATGCTCGTGGTCATCGGTTTGGCAGTGGTTTTTGGTAAACCACCTTTTTATCAATTATTATCAAGTCCCGTTAAAATCACTTACCTATTAGGTTCGACCCCTAGTCCACTTGCACTTGAACTGGATTTTGTGCCCGATCAAGTCCAGACACCGGGTTGGTGGATTTGGTTTTGATGAAAATTATCCCAATGCCAGTTCCTCCGACCTGGTAATGTAACCCAGATTCAGCAGCATTAATTGACGAATGTTACGACTGCTGAGGCTTTGGTTTTGGGTAATTGTAAACCTGTTTTTCCCGAAGAGTTTTCTCAATACTCCAGTGACATGGCTAATCTTATAATATTGGTATGTGATAGCCAGTTTCCACGGCAGTCAGCGATGCCGCACAGCGGTCTGAAAATCATCTCCGTACTCATAGAAACTAAAAGTAAGGATTAAAAAAAAAGTTATGTGTCTGGTATCGTAAACACTCTTTTCCCTAGTTGTAACGCAACGTGTTTTCTTGTACAACTGAAATAAATAAAAATCTATTTTTTTTTATACCTCTCTCTGTGTAATTTTAGCAAATGCAGTAGCTCCACGAGTGAGAATAACAAGTTATGTTTTTTTTTTGTATGGGTAAAAAAAACATTTAAAGTACATTTTTTTTAAATTGAATGGAACTGAAGGGCTGGTACTCACACGAGCTATTGTACCATACAAGACAATCAAGATAACATACAATTCATGCAGCTTTGGTGCGTGGTTCGCAGCTAGAACAAGTTATTCCCTGCTATCAATCATCCTGCCTGGTGACTGGGTAATCTTTTCACTTCCTTTTGGACATGATTAAATTAAAGAAGTTAGTTCAAAAATCAAATAACGCGACTGCTTACGAAGCGAACTAAAAAAACGTAAACAAGAAGAAAATCTTGCTGTGCAGTCGGAGGATACATGTTCGCGTGCTGGCTGACCAAAACCAGATGTATCCTCCGACTGCACAGCATGATTTTCTTCTTGTTTACGTCTTTTAAGTTCGCTTTTAAGCAGTCGGGAGTTTTGATTTTATTTATAAACTTTTTTTATTTATAACCTTTTAGTTATTTATTTTTAGAATTGGGTCCATTTAAACATATAAGTGTTATATATTTTTGAAATCACTTCCTTAAACCCTTTATTTTGATAAACCACACGATGGCTTTGAAAGAAAAGAAAAAAGTGTTTCCCCTCAATATGGCGCCCAAAAGCCGCCATTTTATTATTTTCCAATTTTAATGTAGCCAGTGAGACTTGCAAGGTTAAGGAAAATTGATTGAACGCGTTTGGTCTCTAGAACGCCACCTAGGAACAAACATACATACATACATAGACTGATAAACAAATTACCCTCTTTCGGTAGTCGGGTAAAAAGAGGTAAACAAGAAGAAAATCATGCTGTGCGGTTGGAGGATACTTATTCGTGAGCTGGCTGACTAAAACCAGGTGTATCCTCCGACTTCACAGCACGATTTTCTTCTTGTTTACGTTTATATATTTTTATTTATAAATTTTTAGTTACCATTATTTTTTTCAAATTAGGTACTTTTAAGCATATAAGTGTTAAATATTTCTGAAATTACCTCTTAAAACCATTTATTTTGATAGCCTACCGCCGGAAGAAGAAAAATAATTGGGCCTCCAGAATATGGTGCCCATAATCTGCCATTTTCCTATTTTCTAATTTTAATGTAGTTGGTGATATTTGCAAGCTTAAGACGAATCGATTGACGTAAGAATCATTGAAATCGGCCAACGCGTATGGTCTCTAGAACGCCACATAGGGACAAACAAACATACATAGACTGATAAAAAGATTACCCTCCTTCGGCAATCGGGTAAAAAGACAATACTTATCTAATATTTGACCGATACTCAGCCCGAGTATGTCAGATTTTAACGTAAAATTTTGCAAATTTCATTATCATGGCTCACTATTGTAACCAGATAAGGCTGTCGGTACCACACGCTATACAAAGCTAAAGATATACACCACCGCCTATTGTAAACTGGGAGCGGTTTTAGTAGCTTTTAAACAGGGTTTAATAAGGCTGAATTTGAAACTAGTTCTATATTCTACATATAATGGACAAAGCTTCATTGTGGCGTGAAATACACGGTGATCATTGAAATTGGAGTACTAATACGGTTTTAATAGAGACGGTACTCTAAATGGAACCATGGGTCTTGACAAGTGACATTCGATGCAGGGAAGGCGATAGACGAAATATCAAATAGTAAGGGATTGATCATGTGATTTTTCGATATCGCTTGTCAATCCCAAACAATTTTGCCTTTTTGACAAACGCTATCGCCATGCTTCGATGATAGAATGTCACTTGTCTTGGGCATCTATTGCTTACTTGACAGTATCAAAAAAAACATAGACTTCTGTCAAACTGTATAGGAATCTCATACGTTATCGAAATTTCATATGAGCTATCCTGTAGATTTTGGCATTTTGAGCATTGCTATCGCTAATATCGAATGACTGTTAGCACTAGCAATTGTCGAAAAGTAAAATTTGAAAATTGAAGAAACCCCCGAAACATTTTTATTTCATGCTACATAATTTATCTAGTAGTAGACACGCATCGATTGACAATCTAATATTGAACACGTAATTATGACACGATATCTTGCGGAAACAGCCCGATTCAAACAGTAAACCGCCCATAAATTTTGAACGGCTCAACCGATGTTCATCAAACACAGCTAAGAACACTCTTGATAAAGTCACCTTTCAAACAAAACAATAAAACTAAGTCGAAATCGGTTCTTCCGTTTAGGATCTATGATGCCACAGACGGATACACAAACACACAGGTATACACATCAAACTTATAAAACCCCTCTTTTGTCGTCGGGGGTTAAAAACCAAAATCATTTTTTTTTTCACCTACATGGGCACTTATAAAACGTCGACAAAAGGTGCACGGTTCGGGTTGGTCGTTTCCTATGGAGAAGAACCGGCAAGAAACTCCATGGTTACTCTTTTAAAAATGGTTTGGTTTTACAATATTTCCATGTTACAGCATTAGTACTTAGATCCCCATATCTAAGTAGGCCAACGTAGGCCCGACAATAAGTCGTAAGAAACTAAAGTAGGAGATTATATATTATACTAGCTTTCCGCCCGCAGCTTCGCCTGCGTGGACTACATGATTTTGGCTGTTTCGTTTATTCCAGTTTTGGCGGGATATTGCAAATTATTATCCAAACATATTAGACCACAACATTTTCTGAATACTTATAAACTGATATAAAATGAGCATAAACTGAACTGCCTATGTGTTCTAATAGAGAGCGCTGGGCTTTTATGCCGGAGGTCTCTTGGGATCGAATTCTATGGGGAGTTACAAATAGTCGAAAGCTACTTTACTTTAAATTTTTAACCGACTTACCAAAAAGGAGGAGGTTCTGTGTTCGACTTTATTATGTTTTTTTTTTATATATGTTGACCGATATCTCCGTCAATTGTGGACCGGTTTTAAAAATTCTTTTTTTGTTTGAAAGAGTATGTTCCGAAATTAGTTCTATTTTAATTTGGTGAAGATCTGATGAAGAACTTCGGAGATATACAACAGAACTCTTCAATAAATAACGGCAAATCTCTCGCAATTGCTGCAATCACATATCTGTTTATTGTTTATACCATTCATAACATAATATCACGCCAGTATGGTCTAAAGGGGTACGCAAATGCGTACAGTTCAGCTTGGTACACTCTCATTTCACCGGTTATGTTCAGTTTATTATATACGGGTAATCTATTCTGGCATTATAGGGACCTTACTTAACTACTTGCCTATTAGGTACAACTAAAAATTGAAAAATAAAAACTTTTTCCAAAAAAATACTACCGAATTCCAAATCAAAAACTACAAAGTGAAAAATAACTTTATTTTTGGAAGTCGGTATCCATAATGCAACAAAATTGGTACCTACGAAAGACACCGACTTACAAAAATAAAGTTATTTTTCACTTTGTAGTTTTTATTTGGAAGTCGGTAGTATTTATTTGCAAAAAAGTTTTTTTGAATCCTGCTACTGGCACGATAGAAAATTAATGGCGCAAAAATTATCACCCGATGTTCTTCAGCTGTAATTTTTTTTATGCATGGAAAACTTTGGTTCTGCTTTTGGATAATGTTTATTTGGTTTCTTAATTTTCTTTTTTCAATTTTATCAATAAAATGATACGGCTAAGTGGCCGCCACCATAATCGATAAACATTCAGGCCCAATTTATGGCATTTTCCATTAGTCTTGGCAGAACTTCCGGCGGATATTATCTTTGAGGACTTCAAGAGTCTGATGCTAATTGACATATTCTAATGACTTAAAAAAAACCGCAGGAAGAAGTCTGGAACTGTTAAATCAGGCTATCTTACCGGCCATTGAAAGACCTGGTATTGCAGACCTCAGAATTTTGGTTGTGGCTCGTGCAGTAAGCGCCGTTGCTCAATCCTGTTGGAACCACATCTTCTCCAGTTCCAATTTATTCATTTTAAGGATAGAGAAAGACGTTGATCATGGCTATGTGACCTTGTCGATCACAGTAGTCGTTTGGTGGCCCAATGACGCCTCCAGCACAAACAACTCACCATGCAATAACTTCGTAGGGTGTGACTTTTCCTGGATTATACGGAGATTTTCGGTGCCACAGAAATGATAATTTTGCTTATTCACATATTCACAGAGCTTGCTCGTGATGATTTTCGATGAAAAATTTCCTTCCCCGTGGTCGCGATTTAGAATGGCTTGACGTAGATTACACGCGCTTGGACGTTACCAGCTATATTTTTTAACCGACTTTCCAAAAAGGAGGAGGCTGTATATTCATTCATTCAAGTGAAGATGTTCGGTTGTATATTTTTTTTTTGTTTATGTTCACCGATTTTTCCGCCAATTGTAGACCGATTTAAAAAAATATTTTCTGTTTGAAATAGTATGTTCCCAAATTGAACCCTTTCAAATTTGGTGAAGATCTGATGAAAAACTTCGGAGATATACAACATAACAGAATAAACAACGGCAAATCTCTCGGGATTGCAGCATTTGCATGACTGTTTGTTGTTTACGCCATTTCTTAACATAACATCACGCCAGTACGCTTTAAAGGGGTACGTATAGGGGTATCGATATAACGAAGAGACAAAAACAGGCACAAAGATTGCCA
The DNA here is from genome assembly GCA_964057195.1 of Orthosia cruda. Classification (NCBI taxonomy): domain Eukaryota; kingdom Metazoa; phylum Arthropoda; class Insecta; order Lepidoptera; family Noctuidae; genus Orthosia; species Orthosia cruda. Next base: position 18,314,863 of record OZ059828.1, read on the forward strand.
AAATTAAAGTTATTTTCATTTTGTAGTATTTTTATTTGGAAGTAAATTCATTCATTCATTTTATTTTTTGTAATAATGTTTTTTGCATCAGTTTACTTCATAAGTGTCGAAACAGAACTGACATTTTACCACCATATGCAAAAATTATAGCATCTGCCGATAGAGTGATGAGTTTTGCGCGATCCTGTACAGTCTAGATATGGTTACTCCAATTTGCTCACGCTTACAAAGTCGTCATCAGGAAGTTAGAATTTAAGTAAGCACGCATCGTGTATACCGCATTGGTGGTTTTTCTGTCTGGTGCCGAAATGATCAGACTGCTATTAGTACTGACTCTGGAACAGGCAAAGTAGAATTGCCCGTGTGAGAAGTAATTTCCTTTAAATCTTTGCCTTAATTACTGACCCTGAGTTTAATTTATGATCTTTCAACGCAGACCTCGATTGTAATCGTTAAAACTCAAAGACATAGTCAGAGGGTACCACCACGTATTCGAGGTATAAAACTGATACCCTCGAGCACATCTGGTAATCACAGTGGCCTCTATAATATTTTTGTGCAGTATTTTGATAAAAACAATTTATTTTACATTCAAACTTTAACACCCCTTTAAGGGATGAAGTTCAAGAAATCCTTGAATACGTATTTGTTTAATTGTATTCATGAGCATAAATACTAATCCTAAAGTAATTCGATTATAAACAATTTATTTTTCATTCAATCGTTAACAACCCTTTAAACCGAATTAAGGGATAAAACTTAAAAAATCCTTAAATACCTGTTTCTTTAATTGTATAGAAGAGCAGAAATACTAATTATAAAGTAATTTTGATAATAAACAATTTATTTTTCATTCAATCGTTAACACCCCTTTAAGGGATGAAACTCAAAAAATACTTAAATACCTGTTTCTTTAATTGTATAGAAGAGCAGAAATCCTATATATCAAGTAATTTTGAGAATAAACAATTAATTTGTCATACAAACTTTAAAACCCCATTATACCTCTTTAAGGGATGAAATACACAAAATCCTTAAATACGTATTTCTTTAATTGTATTGAAGAGCATAAATACTAATTTTCAAGTAATTTCGACAATAAACAATTTATTTTTCATACAAACTTTAACAACCCTTTTTAACCCTTTAAGGAATGAAATTCAAAAAATCTCGAAAGACGTATTTTATTATTTTAAATTTAGATGCTAAATACCACATATCATTAATTTCAAATAAAAAATGACAGAGTTTCATACAAAATTTAAACCCCTATTTTACCCCTTTAGGGGATGAATTTCCAAAAATCCTTTCTTAAATGACGCCTACAGTATAAACTCAAAATCCTCCCAAAATTTCAAACTTCTATCATTAGTGGTTTAGGCTAGGCGTTGATATGTCAGTCGGGACATTGCCTTTTATATATATAGATAAAATAGTTAACAAATATTAACAAGCATCCAGAAGGCCTACAATGTTCACACATTCACATAACAATCGGTAAAAGAATCTATACAAAGTTAAAAAAAAGAAGTATAACAAGACTAAATTTAACATGTGGCACAAATGTTGTTATCAGTGCTGTAAATATTCTTAGCAAAGAGCTATAAAGATGATTGAAAACCATTGTTAAAAGTCTAATTAAAATAAGGAAAGAAAAATGAGATTGAGAATAGTTAGAGACATCCACACATTTGTGCCGTTTACGAGTTACCAGGGAAGCTGCATGCGCAGAAGGAGCTAAGGCCAATTTTTTTATCTTCAACGTAGTCCTTGTTTTTATAATAATTATGCTTTTTTTAATAAGGTCACGTTTGATGTAGTTTTTGAACTTTCCATCGGTCAGTTCTATAACTGACTTTGGCAACTTGTTATAAAAGCCTATACTGTTTATAAGAAAAGACTTGCTAGTTTTCGTTAATCTGTATTTGGGTATTACAATTTCGTGCTTACTGCGTGTATTTAAATTATGGAAGTCGCTTCTAGTTTTGAAAAGCCCTCGATTTTTACGGACATACAAAATACATTCCAAAATATAAAGTGAAGGTAGAGTCAGTATATCTCTTTAAATTTTTCTCTGAGGGACTCGCGAGGACCCATTTTATAGATTTCGCAGAATGCCCTCTTTTGTAAGATGAAAATTGAGTGAACGTCTGCTGCTGATCCCCACAGCAGAATGCCATAAGACATAATACTGTGGAAATAAGCATAGTAGCCTAGCTGTAGCTACGTCGGTTAGCTGCCTTATTTTCCTTACTGTATATGCAGCCGAACTTAACCGACCCGAAAAAGTTCTAATGTGCGCGCCCCACTGCAATTTTGAATCGATAGTAATCCCTAAGAATACAGTTTCCGTTATAACTTCAAGATTTTTGCCGTCAAGATTTAAGTTGTGGTACATTTGGTAAAGAGAACTTTAGACATTTTGTTTTTTTTTGCATTCAGTAAAAGATTTTTAGCTGCGAACCATTTTGAGAGAATAATAAGACTTTCGTTGACATGTAAGACATCCGTATCTTGCCTATCTATTTAAAAAAATTGCGAAGTATCATCATCAAATAGAAATATATCTGATAATTTGGCTATCATAAAAGGGAGATCATTAATATAAACAAGAAAAAGGAAAGGGCCAAGAATTGAACCTTGGGGCACGCCCATCTTGACTAGAGAACCGGTGGACTTGGCTCCATTAACATTTACTTTTTTGCTGTCTGTTTAATAAAAAGGAAAGCACAAGATCAGCAGATTTTCCTCGAATACCGTAGTGGTGTAATTTACAGATCAGTGTGTTGTTGTCGACGCAGTCGAACGCTTTTAAGAGATCACAGAAAATGCCAATGGCATCCTGGGACTTCTCCCAAGATGTCAAGATGTGGCTGATGAGTTTTACTCCCGCGTCCGTTGTCGACCTACCTTTCGTGAAACCAAACTGTTGACTATGCAGGATCCCATTTGAATTGAAGTGAGACAACATCTGTTCCAGCATGATTTTTTCATAGATTTTACTCAATGCTGGAAGCATGGATATAGGTCTGTAATTAGAGGGATCACTCTTACAGCCTGATTTAAAAATTGGTACTACTTCACTGTGTTTAATTAAGTCAGGAAAAGTGCCGCTGTCTATATATGGATTGAATATGCCTGTTAGGACAGGAGCAATTTAGTCAATAATAAAAAACTTTTGAAACGCGTTTTTAATTGTATCGATTCATTTTGGTTTAAATTTAAAGGTTGGTATGTCTTTAGTAAAGTTTTCTTTAAGAAGAGCTTCAGCTAATTTAGATGAGGAGGGAAGAGACTTCGTCACCTGTAACGGAATATTGGTAAAGAAATTTTAAATGTCTCAGCTACTTCTTGCTTATCAGAAATGGTTTGATTAGTTATTTTCAAAGACAATTCATTCTGATCGCGTTGTTGTGTCTTTCCAGTTTCTCGATTAATTACTTGCTACACAGTTTTTATTTTATTGTTAGAAATACCAATCTTGTTAATTATTATTTGAGATTTTGCTTGAGCGCAGACTCTTTTGAATATTTTGGAATAGTTTCTAACATAAGTGTGGAAAACTTGATCGGAAGTCAAAGATTTTTCGTAATATAAATTATATAAGATACATCGGCATTCACTAAATTTAGATTTGTAATTGTTGTCTTTAACTGTTTTACAGGACACGTTTTATTGAATTCTTGGCAAACTGTAGAAAACAACGTGCCGTAATTTATATTAGGGTCGTTTAAATCAAAACTGGTGTTACAAAGGTTGCTAATAACATTATTATTAAAAGAATTTAATTTATTTTTAGTAAGTGGTCTTAATCGAATTGATTAAGCCAGGTTAATTTTTTTACCTGACTCAAAAGATACTAATTGACCAGTTTGGTCTGACCTAACGCCACTAATTATAAACGAATCTTTTACTTTACAATTAGTGAATATATTATCTATGCACGAAGCTGAAGTTGCTGTTATTCTTGTTGGTTCATTAAATAAATATTTTAAGATAAATGATTTGAACAATGAAATGAGCTTACATTTTTCAGGTAAGTTGACTAACAGATCTATATTTAAGTCACCACAAACAAAAACTAATTTATTATCTCTGAAAAGTTTTCTTAATAATTCTTCCATTGTAATTAAAAACAATGAAAAGTTTGATGCTGGTGGTCTGTAAACACACAAGATAGTATGCCCCTCGACCTCTGCACATGCTACCTCACATAAGCGATCAACAGAGTAAGCACTGATATCCTTCCTTTTCTTATATTTTAAATGACTCTTACAAAGTATCAGGGTACCACCACCCACTGTGGATCTGTTGTACGCGCTGGCAACTGAGTAATTATTTACATTAAACAACATCCTATCTGGTTTTAACCAAGTTTCACAAAAACATAAGATATCCATGTGGTATTTATCTACTAACAATTCCACGTCTAAAATTTTGCCGGAGAAGCGATTTATATTTTGATGATATAGTAAAATATTACTATTCGTCTTTTGTTTTGTCGGCTCTAATCGTTTAAAGAATCTACAGTAGTATTATCAGGAAAACTGGATAATACTGTTAAATCACTAAACCTAGTCTCAGTTGAATCATCAATAACTGCGGGTATATTAAAATCTAACAATGTAGTAGCTATCTAGCAGCACTAGCAATCTAGTAGCTATTAATTGTCGACTATTTAGAAAGATATGGTTCCCAATAAAAACAAAATCACTACCAAAATTGTTGGTTAAAAATCGTGCTTCAGTGATTAAACAGGTTGGGCAGACAATAAAACCAGATCCTTCTTTTTTTTTGTCGCTACTTTATCCCATTTACTTGGTGTCGTTATTCGTTATCCTTCTCCTCCACTGTGCGGACATTCCATCTGCTACATAAAATGAGAACTTAGGCCCGCGGCTCTCATATTAACACTGCGTTGTGAAGACAGTTTTATCGTTGGACGACCATCGTTTCAAGATGGTTCTACTGTTTCGTGACGATAGTATCTCAGATTGTACTGTTAAATTATCATGGGCCACGGTTAATCCTGCCATGGTGCGTGGTTTATAGTATGTGAACACTTTCGTTTATAACATCGATAACTGTCGAAACTTTTAACACGACCAAATGTGCCGTCAAGTAATAGTAGAAAAATAGAAATGATGAAAGTATTTAAAAACACAACTTTACGCATTTTCTTATTCATAGAATGCCTTTTCTCTGTTAAGAATCTATCTTTGTACGGTTCCGTACCCAAAGAGTAAAAACGGGACCCTATTATTTCTTCTTCTGTCTGTCTGTCACCAGGCTCTATCTCATGAACCATGATAGCTAGACAGTTGAAATTTTCACAGATGATGTATTAATGTCGTAAGTAATGCCGCTATAACAACAAATACTAAAACAGAATAAAATTAATATTTAGGTGGGGCTCCCATAAAGTAAACGTGATCTTTTTGCCGTTTTTTGCGATAATGGTACGGAACCCTTCGTGCGCGAGTCCGACTCTCACTTGGCTGGTTGTTTTTCTCGATAACGAGTGAAACTTTCTTTACATTTCCGAAACTGACGATAAGACCTTAATTATTTGTTGCAAACTCTTTGCTAATTAATAGTTTTCATAACTCTCTTTTTAGTTTTCCTTGCAAAGTTTTATGGACAAGCTGAGATGATAGCAGAAATGATTATTCTTTTTAGATTGTTCTTCTTACTTTTTGTAAAGTCTTAGAAGTTTTAATTTTAGCTCTTAATGCTGAAGTCGAATACAAATTGGCATTGTTATAAATAAGTCAGTATTTCACTTTTTCTGAGACTTTTTTTTAATGCCTAACAAGCACGAAATATTCTATATGAGATGATTAGCCAGCAAAGGTAATCAGGGATACGGATGGATAGATTAAACTGTTGTTCATAGCCGAAACACAGAATTTCGTGTAAAATAGAGAATTTCGCCGTTGTAAAATTTTGTTTTACCAACCATACCCATTCATACAAAGCATTAGATAAATCCGCCACTGTGCCTTTGTGCATGAACTCTAAATAAAAAAAACATGGGCCCATTTATACCCACACTAGCTTTTTTCTGCACGCGGTTTCACCTACGTGAACTACAGGAAACCATCCCAAGGAAACGTACTCCCGGGATAAAACATATTATCCAAGGTCCAATCTATTCCTATACCAAAATTCATTAAAATCGGTTCAGGGGTTTAAGCGTGAATACGTAACAAACATACCTATAGGCTGAGTTACTTTCGTATTAGTAAGGAAGCGTGAATAGTATGGATAAATACCCATGAACCTTCGAATAACCCGACTGGCAATAACCTCATATGCACACCACCACCGCATAAAGTTTTAATTGAATATCCAGGGTTCATATCCTCCCATATATCTATAAAGTTACTCAATGAGTGAACTAATCCATTAGAAGGGAAGCATCTGATGCGTGGCATCGAACTTCCGAGTGTCACCTCACCAGAAGTAATTTAGTGATGAATTATGCAAGGCCTGCCTTTGCAGACCCAAGCTGTACGTGTCTAGTATAATCTGACCCAGAATTATATAGGTTTTATTTACAGTGAGAGTTCAATTTGTAATATACTTGTTACACAGATATTAATATGGCAAATCGAGTTTTTGAAAATGTATTTATAACTTAACACGACATTATTAAGCAATTATCAACTTTTTAACCTGACCTTGCATTTTTCGGGCAGCCCTAGCAATGTGAGGTCAGCTTGTACAAGAAATGCATGGGTTGGTACGAGTACATACCAATATACTATACCAAGATCATCCAAGACATCCAAGTGCGTAGTATCTACGCAACTTTCAAATATAGTGCTGTATTAGACACATTTTTAAAGAGGACATTAAAGAAAGTAGTCTGTCATAAACTAGATTTCTGGAAGAAAGAATGATATGATCACGATCCGATAAGTAGTTTCGGAGAAATCCGTGCACAAACAAGTGGCATACGTGTTTAGAAGCCCATACAGAGTAACATATATGAATATTGTGCAATTCCAACAATATTACGTATCATCATCATCATCATTCAGCCGAAAGACGTCCACTGATGGACATAGGCCTCCCCCAAACGTGGCCACATTGACCGGTCCCGCGCGTCTCGCAAACAGCGTATCCCTGCAACCTTCACCAGGTCATCGGTTCACCTGGTGGGAGGCCTTCCAAAGCAACCACTCCAGAACCGGCCAGGTTCGCGGTCGCCACTCCAGAACCTTTCTGCCCCAATGGCCATCCGTTCCGCGAGCAATGTGCCCTGCCCACTGCCACTTAAGTTTGGCAATTCTTCGGGCTATGTCGGTAACCCTGGTTCTCGTATATTACATATATACGTGTTGAGTTGATTACCTCCTTTTTTCAAGTCGGTAAATAAGCCTTAAGCTATTGACTTAAGCCATTTTCTAATAAGCAAACCCAGGGGCTTGATTGTTGGTTCCCATTACTAAAAATTAAATATTTCCCGGTAGATCTCACAGGAATTGTCTGAACTCGCTTTTTTCTTCATTATGGAATGTAGAAAAAAGCGAGTTTCTTTCTTTTATGTAGATTTTTCTAAGCAAACTTTAATCGTTGTCTGTCGCTCCGTAGAGACGTTGTGGACTAGTTAAGTAAGTGGGCAAGTACACTGGCCCGGTAATGTTCCCACGAGATAAGCTGGGTTGTTAAACCTCTAGCTAGATAATCGTATGGAAATCTAACGAAATGAAAATGTAATGGCCTGGATGTTAAGGGATTGCGCTTCTCAAGACAGACAATGTCGACTCGAAATCTAGTAATGTGGAAAGTGCCAATCTGACTCTTGACTACTGATTAGCTGACTTCCTACATAGACACTTCTAGGAAAATGAATAACAAAAACGTGGTAAACAAGAAAACTGACTTCCATAATTCTCAAATGGACAGCCGTTGTGTTCAGAACTGCAATAACCTGAGGATCTAGAAAAAAGAAAGAAAAGAAAGACAAAATTGGTGTGCAAGAGTCCTTCTGTCAACCATGGTGATTGTCGAAGTGTCAAAATGTAAGGGATTGTTTCGGTAGCGTTTGGTAATCCGTTACTTTTTTATTATTTTCCCGGCATCACGACAGTTATTGTTTTGGGTCCCACTTGATAGAATAGAGGGGTTAGGGTTATACACTGTCACAAATCTAAACTCGGAGCTGCTCTGAGAAAACCTGATCAAACACTGCCTGATCTGTGGTTTAACCCAGGTTTAGGAGAATCTAGGATTCGCTTAAACCTGGGTGCATGGTACTCAATATTTAATGTAAAGTTCGGCGACACGCTAGCCGGAAATTCCGCCGCGCTTAGATCGTATGTAGAGTGCCATACATATCTCAACAACTCAGGATCGGACGTGCTATACAGGGGTAGGCCAGTTAACCAATCAACGGTCCGGAAACTAATCTGATCCGCATTGTCTCATCGACAGTTTGGACTTACCATGTGTTCGAAGATAAGCTACTTACTGCTTTGTTACGTCGAATATCTTTACAAAATGTAGGTATAGACTCATCATCATAAACATTTCAGCTGAAAAACGTAAATTTCTGAACAAAGGCCACCCCCAAGTGTTGCCACATTGACCGTTCCCGTGCGTCTCACATCCAGCGAATTCGGTCATTATCGTCGGAAAAGTTCTAGTAGGTAACTAATTTTACAATAGTCGATTTTAAACGATTTTCTAATATTGCTCCATCTTTTAATTTTACACATGTCAGCATGTTGGCTAAATCAAAGTCGATTATTAAGGTAGCTTGGAAAATTCGTTCGTGACACTCCCACGGTCCACGCGGATGGCAGGGGACGTTACTGCACAATGACGTGATGGCGTGGTGACGCCAAGAAGCTTTCGTCAGGGGAAACCCGTCCCGCGCGCACTTTCTACCACCTCAGGTCCGCCGCGGACCATACGAGTGTCACGTACAAATTTGCCAAGCTCTAGTGAATATTAAATCACTAGTCAGCATATTAACTAAATTAATTTTTAAGGTAGTAAAAATTTTCTACGGTTGTTCCATTGATTAACCTTACACATAAGTAGGTTAAAGTAATAAGAAAATTGATAACTATTAAACTTTTGTGCCCGAAGAATTGCCAAACTTAAGTGGCAGTGGTAGGGCACATTGCTCCCAGAACGGATGGCAGATGGGGCAGAAAGGTTCTGGATTGGCGACCGCGAACCGGAAGACGTTGCGGTGGAAGGCTTCCCACCAGACAGACCGATGACCTGGTGAAGGTTGCGGGGATCCACTGGTTGTAAGACGCACGGGACTGGTCAATGTGGAGACGCTTGGAGGAAGCCTATGTCCAGCAGTTTGAAGTAAAGTAAAGAAATTTGTGTGTTAATATAATTACCGTAACCTGGTCCTACTTTGCACCAAAATTTGCTCCAACTTTTTTTTTTAATCCACATCTTTTTAAATCTTGCCTAAATCAGTAATGTGATATATTGTGTATTATAATAGTACTATTAAAGTTTAACCTGACATTAAATACACTATTGTATTTAGTGACCAAGTATTTTTTTTTTTTTATTTCTTTTGGAGCAAAGTAGTTCTTATGCAGGGGGTAACTTTGCACCGTAATTTCTTTTCACAGGTTTGTCATTTATTTTTCAATGGAGCATAGTTTTGTTTAGTCATTTTTACTTTGCTCCGATAGTACAGGGTAATAAAAAATTAGATGTGTTATAAAATCACCTTTATTTATGATGCAAATCACCTTTATTTATGATGCAGATGCAAATAGATTTTACTCACTTTTAAAATTTTGACCTCGAAGAGCGATGCGTTTCGACCACACACAGAAAAAAATAATGGCTGACTTTGACATCTGTCAACTATGGTGTTGCTAGATTAAGAACAATATTTTCAGATAAAAATATTGGATTCTACTAAATAGTAAAGTATCAGTGCGCAAAATCAGATTTAATATTTTTTCGGAAGTGGAGCATTTTTACCACCTTAGGAGCAAAGTAGGACCAGATTACGGTAATAGTGTTAAAATGGAAGATAACGTAAAAATTATTATGATTCCAAACAAAATGATTAAAATTATTCCGCTTTTTGACGGCGATAAGCGCCATTTAAATCTTTTTATACGCAAGAGTGAATATATTATAAATAAATACAGGGGAAGTGACGAGCAAAACTTGTATGTAATGCATGCCATAACGAGTAGATTAGCGGGGAATGCAGCCGCGCTTATCAGTGAGCGCGAGGATATTGTTACATGGGAACAGTTTTTTGGAGTTATTAATACAACATTTCGGAGACCCACGAAGTAAAGAATGTTTAGCTATTGAATTGGAAACTTTGCGTATAAGAAATGGTGAATCATTTTTGGATTTTTGCAATCGTATTCAATCAGTGCGTAGTATTTTAATATCAAAAGTTAATAGATTATCGAGTAGTATGCGTGAAAGTAAAATAACTATTTATAATAATACGTCATTAAACGTATTCCTTTATAATCTACCGGAAAATATGGTGCGTATTGTGAGATTAAAAGCGCCCTCCACTTTGGAACAGGCTTTATCTTTCGTGTCAGAAGAGGTCAATTTCCATGACCAATATAATGCCCGAAATAAAACACTGCTGACGTCCTCCAGTAAGCATGCTATTCCAAATAATACACAAACGTTTAAATTCGGAACAGATAATTATAATAAGCCTATTAATAATGATACACCTATTTTTACGCAACCAAACACACAACTCAAATTATATTTAGGGAACTCCCAAGGTCAACAATTTGGGACGCGTACTCCACAATTTGGATTTCAAGGCCAAACATTTGGTTATCGCCCACAACAATTTGGGATGCGTCCGCAACAGTTTGGGATGCGTCCGCAACAATTTGGGATGCGTCCGCAACCATTTGAAATGCGCCCCCAACAGTTTGGGATGAGCCCTCAACAATTTGGAAATCAACAGCAATTAAATAATAAATCATTACAGCCATTTGGCAATCAGAACCAATCGTTCAATAGACCTTCACAGTCGTTCGGTATTCAGCAACCTAAACTTCAATCGAGTGACGTCACAATGCGTACGGCGCCTCCGGCCCAGGTCTATATAAAAGGATTTAAATTAAATGAGCTTGACCTTGATCATTGCGATTATAGTCAGTTTCCCTGCGATTACCAATATAACGATGAATGTTATCACGATTATTACCCTTTTACCGAAAATCAGGATGATTATTATTTGGAAGAAGTTAACAAAAAAGTTTCAACGGAAAATAATGAGGATTTTCAATCAGTAGCCTCGGAAAACATAGAGAAATGATACAATTAAATTGCGATACATGCCTTAAATTGCCATACATATATATACCCGAAATAGATGCCAAATTTATGATCGATACGGGCAGTACTAAATCATTTATAAACCCGGAAAAGGCCTATAACTATTTTTACGATTATATTTATTATGACCCATTTGAAGTTAGAAGTACTCACGGTACAACCCAACACGAAGAAGTACTTTCCATGCCAGCATTTCCGATTTTAATGTTAATGAAACTCACAAATTTCACGTCTATAAAGTCGACCCTAGCTTCGATGGTTTACTAGGTAATGATATTTTACATAGTGTAGAGGCACTAATAGATTTGAAAAACGAGGTCTTGAAAACTAAAACTACGGTGATACCAATTATGCGCGATAAGAATAAATATATAATAGAGTTGGCACCTCGATCAGAGCAAAGAGTTAAAATTCCTGCAAATTATCATTCTGGTAATGCTTTAGTAGATTTCAGAGAATTTTCGTATGCCCAGCGCTTTAGTTAAATGCAAGGACGGTTACTTTACTACCATAATTCAAAATACCCTTGACAAACCAATTAAATTAGCCGTTACTAAACCATTTGAAGTAGAACCGTACGAAAATAATATAAATGATTGTGATGTTAATAATTTTAACGAAACTGAAAATATTGAAATAGATAAATTATTAACAGATAACTTACAAAAGCTTCGACTGAATCACATGTTATCTGAAGAATGTAAGGCCATTAGTACATTATGTTCAGAATATAAAGATATATTCTATTGTGATGGCATTCCATTAAGTTTCACGAACCAAGTCAAACATTGTATTAGGACAAAAAACGAAGATCCTATTTACGTCAAACCATACAAGCAACCCCCTAGTCAGTCGCAAGAAATAAGAAATCAAATCGAGAAGTTACTTGAAGAAAATGTAATTCAGGAATCTCATTCACCTTGGTCAGCCCCAGTTCATTTAGTCTCAAAAAAGAAAGATGCATCAGGCGAAATAAAATATAGAATGGTAATTGACTACAGACGTTTAAACGAAATAACTGTTGACGATAGATACCCACTTCCCAATATCACCGATCTGTTTGATAAATTAGGTAAAAGCACATACTTTACGACATTAGATTTAGCAAGCGATTACCATCAGATTGAGATTAACGAAAATGACAGAGAGAAAACAGCATTCAGCACTGAAAACGGACACTTTGAATTCTTAAGAATGCCGTTTGGTCTTAAAACCGCTCCAGCGACCTTCCAGCGAGCAATGGACAATGTTCTAAGAGGGTTGCATGGAATCCATTGCCTGGTTTATTTGGATGACATTATAATCTTTTCAAATTCACTCGCAGAACATATCCAGAAGTTGAGAGCATTTTTTGATCGTTTGAAGTCAAATTACCTTAAAATTCAACTTGATAAGTCCGAATTTCTCCGGAAAGAAGTCCTATACTTAGGTCATATTATAACTGAGGATGGCCTTAAGCCTAACGATGATAAGATTAAAGCAGTTCTTAACTACCCACTGCCAAAAACCGTGACAGAAATTAAAAGTTTTTTGGGCTTGATAATCTATTACAGGCGATTTATAAAGGATTTTGCGAAAGTAACACAACCATTAACTAATTGCTTAAAGAAAAAGAACAAAATTATTATAAATCAAGCGTACTTAGATTCTTTCCAAAAATGTAAAGAGCTTCTTACTAACGCACCTTTACTTCAATATCCCTATCCAGATAAGCCTTATATCCTAACTACAGATGCATCGTCAAATGCCTTAAGGGCAGTACTATCGCAAGGCGTCGTGGGGTCTGATAAACCAATAGCTTACGCCAGTAGAACCTTAAGTGATACAGAGACCAGATACAGTACTATAGAACGTGAACTTTTAGCGATCATTTGGGCGGTAAAACACTTTCGGCCCATTACGGTAATAAATTCATTATTTATACAGACCATAGGCCCTTAGCCTGGCTCTATTCGCTTAAAGAGCCAAATAGCAAGCTCACTCGTTGGCGACTTCGTCTTTAAGAATATGATTTTGAAATTAAATATAAAGATTGCAAACAGAATACAAACGCTGATGCCCTGTCTCGTATTAAATTAAATGCATTAGGTTCCGATAAGGACGGATTATCTATGAAAGTTAATGTAGATGAAAAAGAACAAAAACCAAAAGAAAAACAATCTACACATAAAATAAAAAAATTAGTTGATTACGATAGTGATGACTCTAGAACAATTTCCATCTCTGATTTGTCTGCTACTCTAACAGCCAGTTCTGAATGTGATACAAATGAACCAATTCCACTTGACCCTGTGATAGATAAAACATTTACAGTACATTCAGCTGAAGACATGGAATCAATTGGTATTCCAATATTACAAGAAGCAATAGACACTAAATCCAACCAGATATTAGTTTTTACATGGCACAAAAACGATATCCAAGTTAAAGATCTTTCCCGAGAAAAACAGAAAATTCTTGAAGTATTTTTACCAATAAATAATGAGGAATTAATTAAACAGTTTTTAAAAGAAAGTGTTAAATATAAAATTAAATACTTTATATATTTTGAAAACATTGAGCATAGGAAACTGTTTAACAAAGTTATTATACAGTTATTTAAAAAGGGAATGGTGGAATTCATGGAATGTTCAGAGCGTGTAGTTTTTGTTGAAGATGAAAACGAACAAAAAGCAATCATCTTACAACACCATGAAGGAAAAACATGTCATAGAGGTATAAAAGAAACCATGTCCAGGATAAGAAGAAATAATTTTTGGAATAACATGCAAGAGACGATATTAGCCGTAATAAATAATTGTGAAGCATGTCGTAAAACTAAGTATGACAGAAAACCCATAAAGCCTTTTCTACAATAACACAAACACAAAATGCACCATTTCAAGAAATTTTCATAGATATTTTTGCTATAGAATCTGTATATTATCTTACATTAGTCGACGCGTTCAGTAAATTGGGACAAGCAATAGAAATATCAAATAGATCTACACCCGAAGTAATACGTGCACTTATTAAATATTTCTCCATTTACGGAACACCTAAAAAAATTAGTTGCGATCCGGGCAGTGAATTTAATCATGAATTATTGAAGGAATTAATGATAATGTACAATATACAATTACACATCAGTACACCTAATAACCCTAATTCAACAGGCATAGTAGAGCGTTTCCATTCGACTATCATAGAAATATACCGTTCAGCTAAATATGATTGAAAATGCACTGATGCAGCCTCCGTTATGACCTACTCAATAATGGCTTATAATCATACCATACATACAACGACAGGTTTGACACCATTTGAAGTTGTTTTCGGTCATACTGATTCAAATTCTATATTAAATGCAAATTTCGAGAGAAACACACAGCAATTATTAAAAGATCATGCTAAGCGTACTAAACGTCTCTATAGTTACATATCTGATCAGATGATAGAAACAAAGCAAAAAATTAGAAACAGCAAGGGTGGTGAGATAAGCAAAAAGTTTGACGTAGGCGACACAATTTATGCAAAAGAGGTTAATACCAGGTTAAGTAAAGACAAGCCACGTTATAGGAAGGCAAATGTCAGCGGTGATGTAGAACATAATGTAATCCCTGTTACAATTGGAACTAGAAACACAAAAGTCCCAATTAAAAATATTAAACGTCCTCACGCTATTGGCAGTAGCGCAAATAACATGGGCCCTTCAA
This sequence comes from Orthosia cruda, assembly GCA_964057195.1. Taxonomy (NCBI): domain Eukaryota; kingdom Metazoa; phylum Arthropoda; class Insecta; order Lepidoptera; family Noctuidae; genus Orthosia; species Orthosia cruda. Next base: position 18,329,880 of record OZ059828.1, read on the forward strand.
CTTCAAAAGGTTGAGAAAAACCCCGGTATCCTTCCCGTGAAACAAGGGCAGGCGTTTAAACAAGTAGATAAGTGGTTAATTATAAAACTTTTAAATTTAGATAGCTTAGGTAATGATCTAGAATTAAGTTTAATGAAATATAATGAATTCAGTAAATTAGTAGATGTTAACAAACCTTACAGCCATGAGTTTTCAGGTATTCGTACTCAAACGGATTATCTAAACTATCGGGATAGGACTATCGAAAAATTTCAGCAACTTGTACCAGCTAAAAGATTTAAGCGAGGATTAATTGATCCACTTGGATCCATGATAAAAATTGTTACAGGTAATTTAGATCATAGTGATGCAATTCGATATGATTCTCTCATCTCTCAGTTGAAAAGCAATCAATTATTATTAGATAGTAAAGTAACTTTGGTCTCCAAAATGTTAAATTGTTTTGTTAACAGTACAGAAATCTTACATAACAATACATCAATTTTAGATGAACGTTTAAAAAGGATCGAGAGATTAGTTAAAAATATGATTACAAAAGAGGAAAATTCTATTTACTCTACTTACATTTTAGGAATGTTTAATATGTTCTTAACTAATTTTAGAACCATTAATATAATTTTAAGTGAGATTGAAACGGCCTTAGCCTTTAGTAAGGTGTCTGTACTGCATCGAGCGATTGTTAATTCCACTGAATTACTGCACATGTTACAATGTATAGCCAAGACTGAAAACCTGTTATATCCTGTGAATGAAAACAATTTAGTTAAGTTTGAAGATTGTTTTACTGTTAAAGCTTTTATTAAACAGAACCAGATCACGTTCATAATAGAGATCCCACTTATTGAAAACAGTACTTATAGTTATTTTAAACTTTACTCTTTACCTATTTTAACACAGATTTAAACGAAACTGTAATAGTAGTTCCTAAATATCCCTACCTTTTGGTGAAAGACTCAGATTACTTACCAGTCGTGAGAGCCTGCGTACAGATTGCGATAAATGACAAATTCTTATGTACCGATGATGATGTGTTGACCCATCTAGAGCCATTATGCGAAGAACAATTGATGAAGTTCCACTCTAATACTAGTGCATGCGAGCAGCATGTAGTCGACATTGAAGATTTGAAAGTTCAACGAATTGGCCGCGAAAGTTGGATTCTATATATAAAGAATAACCTTATAGCAAGTAGAAAATGCTATGATGATGTCACGAGCCACGAGTCTCTACAAGGAACATACATAGTTAACCTGGACGATGCTTGTAAGGTTATCGTTGGGCACATACATCTACAAAATTACAAATTCTCTCTTACACACCTGAATTATCCAATAGCTCCAATCATTACCCTACCAGAGATGAAGCCTGAAAAACGTACTAACAGTGTCAGTGCAGTGAATATGAAAGGTATAAATCTAGATGAGCTGAAAGAATTAGCTCAGTAGTGAAAATGAGCAAAGTGAAATACGGTGATAATGATAGTGCGGTTGACACGAAAAATATTAGTTTAGGTACGGTAATTCTATATGTAATTCTGCCTTTAGGATTTATGATCTTTCTTGTTTTTAGATATAAAATCATATTGTTAAACTGTCTGCGAAATCATCAGAATCCTAACAACTCTGATAATTTCGTTCTTGAGGAGGGAGGAGTTATGCAACCTGAACCGCATCGAGTAATCACTGTGAGAGCATGAAATGCACGATTGCAGTTTAGGGTGGCCCTTCCAGAAAGTTCCATGCATTTCTGTTAATTTAGCACTTTAAGTAGCAGTAAGTCGAAACATGTAACCGATAGGATTATTAGACATTACATGAGAGCATCCGCTTCTGCTCACACGTATTCATATTCTTTTATTTAAACGTCATAACGCTCCCAAAAACTTGACTACCTACCACTGACAACACAATGCACAAACAAATACCTGGACCACAAAAAGGAAAAACGACTACGAACTTCACTTTCTGGCCACAGTACGCTTAGTTTTTGTTGTGGTGGCATTTTCGATTGCGACTGGTTGAGAAACGCCCGGCTCCGGCTGTCCAGAAATTTGTTCCGATTGCAGCGCGATGTTGTTGAAATCGGCAGTGGTAGTCACTTGATGTCGTGATCCCTTGGTGTCAAGCACGAACACAGTGCTTTCTGTGGTCCAGCAATGGGTCACGCCAAATTTGCTCCGTGCTGCCATGAAGACGTTATATAGGGTTCGGGTTTTCGTGAGAAACTCCGACATAGTTATACCAGACCCCTTTAGCTTGGTTTTACTAAACCAGACTTTATCCCAGAGAACCACATCATGAAGTTTGAATGCCCCATCCTGTGACACCTCTTAATGCCAGAAACATCCAATTCAAGCTTCAGACGTTGTGTGACAACTTGAGCCACCACTTGTGCAATCTCCTCGTCTTGTTGCTCTGACACTCCGTGCAACAACAGGATTTTACGTCGCCCACGCATCTCCATGTTGTCCAGGCTCTGTGCTAGCAGGACGGCTTGCTGCTGGAGAGAACCAAGCGCCTGAACAATAAACGTCCGGAATGATGAAAACTCAGCTGCCAATCCTGAGGTGGTTATTGGTGTGGTGCAAGGAGACTTTAGAAACTCCTTTTCAAATTCAGCCATTCTGAGACTGAATAGATTGCTCATATCCATGATTGTGCGTTTGATAGCTTGCATGGTGTGGTTGTAAAAATTAATGTTGTGTTTTGGAGCTGATAACATTGTACTGGCAGGTAGTGATGATTAACTCTTTTAATATTTTTCAGTAATATATAAAATTCTTGTCTATTATAATTTTAATTATTTTTTTAAATGAAGAGATAAAATTTTTGGTTTTTGTGTTTTGACTACCCGTGTGTTGTGTTTTAAAATTTTGGTGTTGTGTTTATTAAAATACAAAGCTATACATACAATAGATACTCAAACATATAAACTAAATACACGAATATACTTAAACAATTATTGGTAGCAGGTTGGAAAATATTATTGCTGTGACGATACTACTGGCAACTTCTTCATATACTCAAACACACAAATACACACAGGTACACACATCAAACTTATAACACCCCTCTTTTTCCATCGGGGGTTAAAAAAAACGTTACCTACGCAATAATTCATTAATATTCCAAATACGTTTCTTTAAATTATAACGAACAACCTCTGCAAAGGCAAGTGGAAAGGATTATTTTTATTTTACAATTGCTAATTGGTTCGTACATTTTCTGTCCACTTACTAATAATAATCAGTGAAAAATAATTTGTAAGCATAAAACTAATAAACAATTAACTCTTTGTATTAATGAATCAATCTTCAATACCCCATCGAAATGTTTTAACACAGAATAATCTAAAGACATACAAAAATGCATTAAATAGCAGGAAGGATCACAAAATACTTCAGCATTTCGGCATTTCATATTCCCATTAAAATCAATTCAACTTTCTTTTGCAAAATAAAGCAAACGAAAGCTGAATTTCTCATTTATGGTTAAAATTGGTAGCTTGTACTCGTAATTAAAATGTCAAATGCTTACGCTGTTTTAATTTTAAACAAGATTTTAATAGAACCAGTTGGTTCGTTCTTTGAATTGAATTTATTTAATAAGAATTAAACCTTTTAGTATTATATTTTTGTATTAAACTTACTCTAATTGCCATGGACGCTACTTGCCGAATGCACGGTAGAATCAATTTTTATTCCTTGTAAATTTGAATGTATCTAACGTTCAAAAGTGCCGCTTTGTGGCCTAGTTGAAATAAAATATCTTTGTCTTTGTCTTTCTCTTTGGACATTCAAAGGCAAGCGTAATAAAATATCATATTTGCATCAAAAACTTATAAATTAATTTACACATTACTTGTGAGGTCTACCATCATCATTACATGAAAGGGAGACCTCATTACGTGCTTTAAAAGCAGAAGATAAGGGTAGAAAATGAGACACCCTCGTTTTAATATCTTCACAAAATATCTCGTACAGGTCGATTCAAACTTAATGACGCTTCTCACTGTGCCCTACCTACCCCTACCGCCAGTGCCGCTGTCACATGAATTTGATGCTGCTCAGCGTAAGCGGCATCTTCCGAGCCAGGTTTGATTCGACCTGTATTTTTTTTACGGTGCTAGGACAAAATAAATATCACCTTCGTAGAATTTCAGGTACAAACTCTTGTTACCGGAAGGACTTGCGACTATCCGACTTCAAAACGAACGCCTCTATTGTAATAATACACCTTTGAGTATTAATAATGTAGGGTATGGAGCGCACTTTACATGTCTGTATAAGGAATGGGCAAAATACAAATCGTATTTTTTAATTTTATGCCACTACAAATACTTTACCATCCCAGGGATAGATATAAAATATAAGTTTTCACTTGTATCTCATATCCGTCTAACTGAAACCTTATCTAACTATTCCTAAATTAACAAGTAAAATTGTATTTGTTGTTGTTTGTAATTGTTGTTGTGTCTAATTTTTGTTGTGTTTAATTGTTGTTTTGTTTGTTTGTTTGTAGGAGGTAATCTTTGGAAATACAACAGCCAAATTTCGTAAGTGAATTTGCAGAACTTATAGGTAAGGATGACGACACCTTTTAAATAACGGCTTTCGTTTAACGTAATACATTCGAAAGGGGATAGGTCATGAAAGGATATGTGAATTCAACTCATAGGGTGCTGGTACACTTTCTAAATTATTTACGCATAACTGAACAAATTTAAAGGAAATGTGTCATACTCTTTCATGGAGTGTTCTCTTTGCCTTTCCGAACTCACTTACGCAATTAGGCTGCTGATTCGATTTCAACAAATCTTACACAGATACTATAGCTATACTACCGATTCCTACAGCTTGTCACTAATACGCAGGTGAAGTCACAGGCAGAAACTAATGTGTAGTATAATATCCCAAAATGCATGACATTCTGAAGTCCTATCCTACTAACAGGTATTATAAACGTACTAATATTATAATGTTGTTTGTTGATTAATGACACTCTAACGGCCATGACCTAGATTAGGACATAGAATACTTTATATCGCGGCATAATTAAACACCTTTCAAACAGGCGAAACCGTGGGCAGAAGCTACTTATAAACATGAAAATCAATTTGTATTTTTATGAATTTGTATGTTTGACAATCAAGCAAACACAGCTGAACAGATTTCAATGAAATTGGGACGCATGTAGACCTTGGCTTGAATTAAGATTCCGCATAGGTATTTTTATCCCGTTAATACATTAAGACAATATTCGCGCAGGTTAAAGCCTCTGAAAGAATGAAGCTTAAATAATATTTTTCTTTTCAGTACTTATCGTTCTTTCGCGGCTCGTTGCTCCCGCTGTCAATCCTCTTGTCATTTCCAGAATCACATTTTACGATCAACATCGGCTTTCTACAAATTACTTCCCAGTTTAATAGAATTTACATGGTATTTCCGGTGTTGGTAAGTAGATACTGCGTATTAGGATAAAATTATGTTTTCATTGGTTTTACGTTCACCCTACAAGTTTGTTTTTCTATGACATGATGTTTGTTTTGTATTTTCTACGAACGAGTAGGTATATATTGTATAGGTGTATCCCAACAATTTGAGACTGATTTTGCCCTTCGGAATCGGAAATAGTTTCACGTTTGTGAACGCACGACCAATTCGTACCGTGTGCGATATGCCTTATTATTTGGGGGATCGAGTATGTTCGTGCGTTTTCGTAAGTCTTCGTACGACTCCACACGTGAGACGTAAAAGGTGCAGCTAAAGGCGCTTGTAAAGTCACTCGTTTTCCTGATTACCAGACATTGAGTTAAATGTACTACGTACTAGAGAAGCTATTTCAAACAAAAGATTGCGCGTAATTCGGTGACAGTGGGGCAAGCAGCCTCCCCCCGCTTGCCCCGCTGTCACCGAATTACTTTCTCACAGATAAACAGTCAATGCGCGCAGATGAACTTTTTCTTACTCTTTGACATTTACACAAACATGGCCGCTCTCCCGCCTCCTCGTTGACGCGACGTCACGAGATACAATAAATTGATAAAATATAATTAAATTAAGATTACGCGTGTTTTCAACTTACTGTTGAAAACTCAATCCTTGACTTTTATTTATATTTCTCGAGTTGCTTGAACAGTATCTCAATACACACGAAGGCATTTTATAAGAAACAAAACTTAGTATTCAAACGTGTCTCGTTGCAGCGAGTGTTTGCCACAGACTGAGTTGGGGTACGCGCGCTCTAACGCGTGTTACAAACAATTGAGTTGAGGAGTCTTCTCTAGTACGTAGTACATTTAACTCAATGTTACCAAATGGAAAAATTTGGACATATTACGGCTGAAATGATGTGGCTGAAACATCACGAATAAGTGGTCAAACGCGCTAAAGCTTGTCTAATTTATAGTTAAAGGCACTCAAAGCACCTTTATTGTTTCAGACGTGCCAGTATTTTGACACTGCTTCCCTAATTTATGAATAGGGTGTCCCTCCCTCCAAAACAAATAACATAAGGTGCTGTACGTACCTACTTACACGTATATAGACTTAGCACAATTGGAGTTTTTTTCGTTTGACATACTTTTCCGAAATTTTCACCAATTAAGAAGATGAACATGATGATGATGATGATGGTCATCCGACCTCGGCAACACATAAAGGAGAACCCGGGCACGAAGAATTATAAACATCAACCTCGTATAGACAAACATTTAGATTCAAGAAAAAATAATACGATCTTTTGTGTCTATGGGATCATTTTTTATAGCCTTACTACCAATTTCTACCGCTATGTAGCATACTGCATCAAGGCAAAAAAACGACTTCAATCCCTACGATGTTCAGGTGTTTGTTTATGTTATAACGTTAACACGATACTATTAAAAAACCGGCCAGGTGCGAGTCGGACTCGTGCACGAAGGGTTCCGTACCATCATCGCGAAAATCGGCAAAAAAACACGTTTGTTGTATGAGAGCCCCACTTAAATATTTATTTTATTCTGTTTTTAGTATTTGTTATTATAGCGGCATAGAAATACATCATCTGTGCAAACTTCAACTGTCCAGCTATCACGATTCATGAGATACAGTCTGGTGACTGACAGACAGACGGACCGCGGAGTCTTAGTAATAGGGCCCCGTTTTTACCCTTTGGGTACGGAACCCTAAAAACTGCCGAAAATTTGTCGCATTTTTTTTACTTGTTTTGTTTAACTTTTATTTACGTAGCGCCACCTGCTGCAGCTTTGCACAATTTTTCCTATTAGGAACATGACCGCCTAAACCTCGCAACACGGACCTACACAACAAGGACAACCCGGGCACGAGGCATTATATATGGCCTTATTAACACCAATCCACATACATAATCACACAATTTCAGGAAAAATGAAACACGATCTTTTTGTGTCTATGGGGTCATTTTTAATTAACAAGGAACCCCAAAGAAAATACGGCAGGGCATTTAACTACACGGCAAAGCACGATCGCAACTCTATATTTAAATACAAACCCTTGAAGACTTCACAACTTCATGCCCAACGTTTATTATTTAAAATTTAATTTTCATAGAGTTTACCCCTTCGCAGAACCCTTGCGAAGCGGGAGCAAGTGAAATTAGAAATTAAAACTTGTATTATAAACGGAATTCTTATTTTAAACTTAAACAACACTGAGTAAACTGGCACGGTGCAGAGTCAACATTTTCCGAATACGTGATATTCATAAAAAAAAAATCTGTTCATCTAACATTATTTTATGCCGTTTCAAAAGTATTTTAACAACACCTAAATACGGATAAATTAAGGCGCTGTTCCCCGTTATACAGGTAAAGTTATACCTTCCTTTGTGATTATTTTAATCCTAGAACGATGTTTTAGAACGTTAAAGAGCGCTTTTCCGTCCAATATCCTTCAATTTATTTGGTCTTTTGACGCTGTACTTCATTAAGTACGGAAGCTTCGCTTATGAAATCACTGGAAAATCTGACCAACTTCAAATGTAAGGAAATCATCAATTTTGACAAAAAACTTCTACCGTATTTTTAATTAATCTCAGAATGTTATAGATAATGGCAAAGATTGCCAACAAAACTAACTGCAGAATTTTGATATACTCGTACATAGGTACTAAGTTAGGCGTTTTACAGCACGCAGGGTAGCACAGCACCCAAATTAAATAACTGTTTTGATAGCTTAAAAAATGCGTGCGCTCGCTTTTATTTTGACAATTCGACAGTACCTATTCATTAAGTGTTTTACGCTGTAGAGTAGACGGATTTTTATACATTATGAAGCAATGAATGCAAGCAAATTGCGTGCGCGTGTGGCGTGTTCGTAAAGTGTTCTTTGGAGTAGTGTTCTTTAAATTAGGGTGCAGATTACCCATGTGCTGATTTACCAGTAATGAAGAGACTAATAGTAAACATTTAAAAGAAGTTCTTTGTATTTTCACACTATTCATACTGGTAGCTTCATCTACATAACACGGAATGCTAAGAAAAATTATAAAAAAACTTTTTAACAAAAAATCAAACCGACTTCCAAAACAAAACACTTCAAAGTGAAAAATAACTTTCTTTTGCGAAGTCGGTGTCTTTTGTACCCATTGTTTTCCGTTATTCGACACCGACTTCGGAAAAGAAAGTTATTTTTCAATTTGAAGTGTTTTGTTTTGGAAGTCGGTTTGATTTTTTGTTAAAAAGTTTTTTATTTTTCTCTTTTTAGTTTTGGTAGGTACCTTCAATTAATATGAAAATCATTTATAGCCAAAGTACATCTTATGACAATTCCAATAAGCCCAAACACGACTAGGATACATTGTTTTATTTCGGGTTTCCAGTGGCCATTGTGGTCTTCTTCATCAGTTCCACTTCACCAAATGATACTCTTTAAGTGCAAATGGTTGCATTATTGATGAAAATACCAAAATCGCTACATGTATTCCTATAATATTTGAGGAGTTCCCTCGATTTCTCTAAGATTTCATCATCAGATCCTGGTTTCCTTATCATGGTACTACCGAGGATTGGGATATCTCCTTTCCAACAAAAAAAGAATCATCAAAATCGGTTCATAAACGACGAAGTTATCCGCGAACACACAAAAAAAAAATATATATATACGGTCGAATTGAGAAACCTCCTCCTTTTTGGGAAGTCGGTTAAAAAGCAGTAGATATTCTTCAGTCATTAACGTTTGTGTCTCAAAATAAACTAATTAATTCAGAATATAATAAAGCTATGGAGGCGTAAATGACCTATCTAGAGTATAAATTATTTTCTTAATTAAGAATCGTCATAAACGAGAAATGAGAGGGCGAAACAAAAAATGTTAATAAACTTAAGAGTGTTTGATAAACTTTGGTGCTTGTTTAAAAAGAGACAATTAGTATTTTGTTAGGCACTTACTCAAGCATATACATTCTGTTTATATAGTTTTTAAGTAGAGAACTGGAGTTTTATTTTATTTCGTTATGAATTAATTAGAAGCGATTTTTCTCCTAAATTACTTTAAAAGTTATGTAGGCACGTGTTAGTTTAAAATTTGGTTGCCAATTGCCGAAACTATTTTTCTTGGAGGAAAAAAGCACTTGGATTTTTGGGGAAAACAGCAGGGAGTGTGGGATTTATACTTCACTAAAAGCATTCTAGTGATCGCCATCAGCACGTAAAAGGGCTCCCTGATCTCTCAATGTATTAACTATATTTATGTTACTAATATTGAGAATCATTATAATTTCTTCTGTTAATATTTAGGTAGGTAGGTAAACAGACTATTTACCTATATAAAGAAGAAAATTTAGTAAGAATAAGTAAGTACCAGGTGACCTTAGACTTCCTGGATAGACTAGGCTCCCTTAGTTTGCCCAAGTTATTAAAATTCTTTAGACATAATCCGTAAGGTTAAGAACCTAGTTTTGCTGTAACGGATCCTGATTTGACGACCTTCGTTTCATTCAGATAAAACAAGCAAACATCTCAGAAACTTTGCGACAATAATTCCTGAAGAAGTACTCGAACTGCGAATACCCCGAATCCAAACACTTTTGATTTTTAGCTTTATACAATAACTCCAATCAGATCTCGTTAGAAGAGGAACTTCTCCGACATAAATATTTACACGTGCCTTAGAATTTTCTCGCTGCTCTTCGAGCTTTGATTTGCAAATATAAAATATTTTTTCTGACTGACAGAATTACGCATTGAATTTGAAATCCATATTTTTGAAAGGCAGATAGGTACCTTTTAGAGGTGCACTTGACTTTAGAAGACTAATGCGAACAATACGTTCACCTATCAATCTACCCAGTCATGTCAAAACATTTTTCAGTATATCTGGCTATGAAAAATTCCGACAAAAATCTTACGTTGCTAAAAACGATTTTCTTATTGTATTCATCACGTTCACGTCCCATTCAACGGCTCTATATAAATAAGGCATTTTTCACCTACGAATTAATTTACCAGATGGGGAAAAACCAGGAAATTCACACTGTCTATGGATGGATGGGACGGTACGTACTGTACTTTTTATAAATTAATAGCAGTTTCTAAATTCATATACCTACTTCATAGAAAATTGGAATTTAGAATCTGCTAGCCAATTGTTAATCAGCGTTGAGATTTTTAAAGGGTGCTGGTATGATATCTAAGAGTTAGGACGATTAGATTCAATATTGATAGGTAGATATTTTCTTATAAAAAACTTACAATTCCAAACGTTACTTTTTCGGTTTCTAAATAACAACCGAGCCGGTTCTACAGAGAACCATAAAAAACAGTATTGTTCTTGACAGGATTTTAAACAAAACTCTCAAAGCGAAGCTTTTACGTTCAGCTGACAGAAAATAAAAGCCGTCCGGTAGATAACCTCGCAGCTTCGTCGGCCACATAACAGGACGAATAGACAAATCTGCCAGTTAAGGCGGCTACAGACATAGCAACAATATAGACATATCAAGCTTGCATGAGCACTCGTTTTGTCTGTGTTTGCACAATTGTAGCCAGCCGTAGCCCAATGGTATGGGCCCAAACGTACGTATCTTAGATCGTGGGATCAAACACAGGCAAGCACTCCATCCTCCACTGTTCACTGCACTCACAGTACAGGAAAACATCGTCGTAAGGAAAGTGGCATGTCCTAAAAGAAAAACAAAGATATCTACCAAACCACACTGCACCCGCATGGTGGATTGTGTACCTCAACCCCTTTCACATAAGGCAGGGATATTCTTCAGCAGTGAGAACGACGAATGATATATATGAGGCTTTCCCCACAATACAAAAAAAGGTATTGATAGACAGCTGGTTATGCCTATGCTTGTTGTACAAATTTCACAGTAGACTACACACGATAGGTAAAGTAAGTTGTAAAGTTGGTCAGCTGTACTATATTGCATACCCATGCAGTATCTAGGTAATGCAAATGCAGTGTGCAGGTGAACACTCAACAGTTTTACCCATGCTTGCACAGCTCCACTAGTTTAAGCAAGATAAGCTTGTAGCGATGTCTGTAGCCAGCTTTATCCACGAAAGCTCCCTTTCCTTTGCGCCTTCAAACCGTCCTCGGATTTCCTACAGAACGGATCTGTAATCCCAGCCTAATTTACACTCTCCTATTCGTTGATAACTTATTCAGGGTTGCTAAGGCTAAAGAACTATTTGATCGAATCATTAATGGGAAGAATATTAGGAAGGTATCTACCTATTAGTCTTTACTACTTATATATAGATAGAAAGATACTTTAAAGGTTTCAAAATTGATTTCTTAATACAATTATTATAGGAAACATTATTAGGAAACACTATTAGTGTTTCCACAGAACATTCGCTAGGTTGCTTCGCGAGGAATGTGTGCGAGACCCACGAGTACTTAGTTAATTTTTACAATTATTTAAGTTTATAAGTACCTTTCAACAGTTTTTTTTGTAATCTGTAATGACACGAGAACAGAGGCCTTAGACAAGTGGCATTCTATCGTCGAAAGCGTGGCGATTGCGATTGCCAAAAAAGCTAAAATGTATGGGATTAACAAGCGATATCGAGAAATCACGTGGTCAATCAATTTTGACTTTTCGACTATCGCCTTCGTTGACATCGAATGCTACTTGTCTAGAGCCGGTGCCGTCAAAGTTTTTTACAGTTTGGAAGAATTTATGAATGTATAGCTTTAACAAAGTTTTGACAAGTTTTTTAATGTCCCTGTGTTGATATTTTGTCTTGAATTTGCGAAAATTGGCCTACAAGTATTTATGCACGGTTCTTATCATTTACAAGTTGTATAAGCCAGTTATTGAGAGATCTACAGGAAAGTAGTATTGCATTTGCTTCGATCTTATTTTCAATAAATTTCAGTCGCCGTTGAAATAAGTGCTTCCAACAGCACGATTGGTTGCCAGCCTGCTACCGTGTCGTCAGTGCTCGCCGATGTGGCGACTATTGTGCCGTATCGGAACTGTTACTTTTATGCATTCACAATAGGCGTTTGGGTTATTATGTTTTTCAATTAAATGTACTGTTTGGTAGTGCAGCAAGGTACTGACGTATCTCTCTCGATAAAATTCCTGTTGAATATTTACTCTAAAGCATTCTAGTTTTTTTGCTGTATTCAATCCACGTAGGATTGCAAAGTAAGCACGCTGTATTGGCAATGGCTCGGCTATATTAGCCGTAGAACCGTACTAATCAAGAGTTGTCAAGTATCGAGATGAATGATCTCCGATTGGAGAAGCCTATTTGCAGTAGTGGTCTGCCGAAGGCTTATGATTATAATGTTGATCTAAATTTCGATTGTGTTGTTTTTGCACATTCTTCACACATGTGATATTCCAATTTTAATTACTTATATTTTATACAGACATATATCTTTTGGCTAACTCAATTTGCCCTCATTTTAATAATATTATTTACCTTAACAAGGACGGATAATCTTCATACGATAGGCTAGAGCAAAAACAGCCGTTTGTCGTTGTATTTATTCTATTTTTGAAAATCATAATGGAAGGTGGATGAGGGAAGCTTATTAAGTCGATATTTGATCTACGGCTCTTTGCGCCTGTAAAATGTTACGGTTATTGAAAAGCTTGGTTTATCCTTTCTGCTAGCCGATGGTGATGGCATTATTTTGTTGAGAAAAGAAGTGGCGTTTTATGGATATATGGAGTGTAGTCGATGATAAATTACTTATTGTTATGATCTACCTAGTATTTTATTTGTTCAATACCTAGTATTTTATTTGTTAGTACGTTTTTATTTATGCTTATGAGTAATAATCCCACTGCAGGGGGATAACGTGTTGGTAATTTCAGACGATTTCCACATCTGATTTTCGTCTAACGTTTTCTTTCATAAAAATGTCAAGTAGTGTTAAAAAATATTTGTTTCTAATAAGCTGACAAGCTACTTACTTTTCATCGTACTCGGTTAAGGCTACGATGCCCTAAAATAAATATATTGAAGCCAACTCTAGCATCAGCCACAAAGTGTAAAACATTTCTGAAACCACCTTTTCTTCATTTAAACTTCAGGTATCAATTGAAAATCTCAGAAGGAAACCACTCCTGCATCAATATTGTGCATTGACTGCAGCAAATGTTCTCAAGGGAGTAAATAACTCCGGACTATTTTATTGCGAAACTTCCATTGTGTTTCTTTGAAATAATGAAAGAAATCTGAGAAAAACGATCGCTCACTTCATTGCGAGGAAGAAGTTTTTAATATTTCTAGCATTGTTTCTGGCCGAAGATTAATTGGTGTAGTTCGGCATTTGAAATTTGTATTGGCAAGTACTTATTAAGTCCATGCTTTCGAGTTCTCTATGCAAGCCTAGGACATAGTGATCTATGCCATAAGCTAGCAATAACACGTTTCTTGCGCCATTCGTAAATTTTATGGTTAAATGCCTCTAGGATTAATGATAGTGAAGGCAAAGATCATATATTTATGTACCTATACCAATAAGGCATTTGACTTTAGTTGACCCAATCGTGTAATAGAGAAAGATAGGCATCGTCCTGTTAAAATTATAAATGGTGTCGCAATCATAAATTATTTCTGCAGTCATGCACCATTGACTTATTAGGTTTATGTAGGCTTTTAATTCACCATAATAATACTCAAGTAAATCAAAGAGCACTGCTGGCCCAGTGGTAACGGCCCCGACTTACGTGTCGCAGGTCGTGGGTTCGAACACAGACAAGCGCTTTACTTTGTGTTAATTATTACATCACCACTGATCTAAAAAACGGTGAAGGAAAACATCGTGAGAAAACCGGCATGTCCTAGAACTAAACATTCGCCAACCCGCACTGGGCCCACGTGTTGGATTAATGCCGATTCCCTCTCTGGCAGAGAGGAAGTCTGTATTCCAGCAGTGGGAACTTTAAAAGGCCGAAGATAAATCAGGTAAATCGAAGGCAAACCAAACCTTTTGATTTATATTGTACAAATACTTATATAGGTAATTCTCTCACCCGAAAGCTAAAACGCGTCGTTTCACACATAAGCCCTTTGAGTCGCTCCGGCTATATTACGCGGGATATATAAGGGCCCATAATGCTTATGAATTCCATTGCTGAGGTTCTTTGAATGTGATTCATGATTTAAAATTTGTTCGCCCGTGGTAATATCTTACGTGGACATTTATAATGAAATCAACATTGGCAGTATGTATAAAAATATTTTAAAACCACAATGTTTTTCGTATGCATTGAATCTGATGAATAAAGATGGTTGGAAATATCGAACATTCCTCTGTTCTACCACAAAATAAAAGTAGGCTGCACGTAGTTTCCTGTGCCGGTTAATAATGCAATAAATTAATAATTAAGGCGATATATACGCCCCAATGTAACGCAGTACTGGCCGAGCGCCCGCTCGATGCCTAAATATCAAAATTGAACCTCCTTTAGAACAGTTTTGTTTGCAAAATATTATTTGATTTACATATCCTATGTCAGGTATGAAGAAATTCCAGCCATCAATTTTTCTGTATAAAAGGATGTTTAAACATCCAAGTCATTTTGGAGGAGTTTCCATAAGTTGCGAAAAAATATCGTGTTGTTAAATATTTTTTTAAAGCAAAACTATTAGTTACACGAAAAACCTGTGTTCAAAATTATGTACATGAATCAATAATAAATATATTTTTTTTTCAAACCTTTTAACCTAGCTGTTACGCAGGAGTATGCTTTAGAAAGTTACCGTTTAACGGCACTAAAGCGTATGTAGGCCCGCGACGACGAAAACGCGCGAAAGAAGCAGTTCCAATTTTGAAACAATCGTGAAAATATAATAAATCGAAATTAGAGAACTTTGTTCAAGTTGTCCAGGTTTCAAGTCTTTCCCTAAAGTGATTAATTCTGTTTAATTTATGATGATGCCGGTCAGTCGGCTGTGTAGAATGGACAAAGTTTGAAAATCAAAAGATTGTTCTTAAATATTTTACTTCTACATTTTTACCTATAATACAAGTGAAGGAATTCCGCCGCCATTGTTACAGACAATATTCACACAGTGACAAAAAATGCAGAAGGGGTTGAATGTGAGTAGATAGGTACTTAAAAATGTTTTCGCATTGTTTGTGTAATAACTCCGCTCGTTGTCATGACAACCGTCGCGACTATTTCCGGACGATTTTCTTTTTAAGTGTTCTGTTTCATTATTGGAAAACGTTGAAGATAAAAACATTTGGCCTTAGCTCCTTCTGCGCATGCAGCTTCCCTGGTAACTTGTAAACGGCACAAATATGTGGATGTCTCTAACTATTCTCAATCTCATTTTTTCTTTCCTTCTTTTAATTAGACTTTTTACAATGGTTTTCAATCATCTTTAAAGCCCTTTGCTAAGAATAGTTACAGCACTGATAACAAAATTTGTGCAACATGTTAAATTTAGTCTTGTTATACTTATTTTTATTATTTTTTACCTTTGTATAGATTCTTTTACCGATTGTTTTGTGAATGTGTGAACATTGTAGGCCTTCTAGATGCTAGTTAACATTTGTTAACTTTTTTATATAATCTTTTTCTTTTTTTTTAGTTTCTTACGACTTATTGTCATAATTCGGGCCTACGTTGTCCCCCCATATCTAAGTACTAATGCTGTAACATGGAAATATTGTAAAACCAAACCATTTTTAAAAGAGTAACCATGGAGTTTCTTGCCGGTTCTTCTCCATAGGAAACGACCAACCCGAACCGTGCTCATTTTGTCGACGTTTTATAAGTGCCCATGTAGGCCTATGTGAAATAAAAAAATTGATTTTGATTTTTTTTGATTTTGTCTCGCAAGCTAAGTCGTTATATTTTTCAATAGATAAAGTATTTTTAAAGGAAAAATCTTTAAACCTGACACTAAACGGACGTACTTTATCAAAATAAAATCGGTAGTGACTCGTCGACTCAAAAACTGACAAGCATTAAAGCTATCTAAAACGAACATTTATTATATTAATTTAACGCACAAAGGATAAGTTCCTACTTGAATCTCGGATGAATATTACACAATGGTGTCCGTGTCATTTGTCAGCACTCTCACCCGTTAAGTCGGCACAGGTCACGTTTCCCCCTAAGGGTGAAACGGTTTCTAAGGACCGTGTGCGCTGACACGAAACTACCCCTTATTCACTCGAAAATTGTAGGCAGAAGAACGTCCATCTATTATTTCGTATTATGATGAGGATTGGACATCGTTAGGTTTTAAATAATGGAATAGCTGAACCTGATAGACGAAGAATAGAGCAAAAATAATCAAAACGACCGAGATGATATTATATAGACAGACTGAAGGAAAAACCAAATGTAGTAAATTAGGTATAACTATGTATTTAATAATTTATTGGTGTGAAACAAATTACACAAAATGAATGGTCATGAAAATCTGGCGCCTATGGTATTTACTAAATATTTTTTTTTTTTTAAATATAGGAATATGTAGAATAGATATGGACTAATTGCTGTCGTAGGCCAATCGTTGAACTGGGTCAATCGAGATTTGAACTCGAAATGCATGTCGTGATATGGCCGATTATTACCTAATGTACCCAACATAAAGTTGAACAGATCGATGAGAGCAATCTATTTGTCGAATTACCCAATATGGCTTAGTGACTAGCACTTGGCCACATTAAGATATGGCTGGGCGCATCGTAATGTTTCGCGAAGCTGGTGGCGGTAGTCACCCTACGACTCTAAGTATCCAAGCATGGCTGGATCAATCTTTGTTAACTTATTGTATTTGCTAGTAAAATAATTATTAAATAAACTTAATTTTATTTGATTGCTTTGGTCACCTTACGGCCTCTATTTATCCAAGTATGGCTGGGCAAATCGTCAAACGTTAGTCTTCGAACGATATGGCGGGTATTAGACAGGTAAATCAAGAAATGCTGGCGTATGGTGGTGACCCCAGGCAGATCTCAATCGGCCCAGTTCAACGATTGGCCTACGACTGCTACACCGTAAGAGCTTAGCTGGGGTATCAGTTTGGTTAATTTTTTTAGAGACTAATCACCAGTGTTGTGTTTTTATTAACCCAAGGGACTAAAAGAAAATGCATGGAGGCGTTTAAATAAAATTATTAAAAACTTCACGTTAGGAATGGCACATGGGGAACCTAATACCTCAGGGCATTCTCTTCCAGTCAAGCTTATTTTATTATTTTAACCTTTGAATCCGAAACTAATATTAACTTACTATATTTCATACTATTTCAGTGAATGTTTAATCAATTTTCAAGGTTGTATGAACATTTTTGTTATATGTTTGACATTTTTATTACGCAAGCGACAGGTCGCTGGGCAGACCCAGAGCTATGCATTCGTTAAATAAATCATTCATGCATACAAAGCTCTAGTATACAGAAAACTGTTCGATGGATTTGGCATTTTTACGTTTTTGGCAATGATTTGGAGTGGTTTTAGTTCGTCACAAATACATAGAATAAGTTTGTAGTATATAAAACTAAAATTGTAACTGAAATTATTTCAGAGACGCAGTTATTGAAATTGCATAAAATACACACACTGCCAAAATTTGCGGAGCAAGTAAAAATGATCGCAAAACTTTTTTTTTTCACCTTTGCATGGTAGTTTTTATTTTGTTTTATAATAGAACCAGTTATTACTTATTGTTAAAACAATTGAACGTCATCTCTCATGCCGTTGTTTCACTTTTATTCGAACTTTCATAATTTTGAGAGAATTTCTCTTCTTGCCACTTTTTGGTTTTTAAAATTTCGATTTCTTTTTATTAATATACCCAGTTATTTGTTTTATTTTTGATATTTACATCTTTTTTGAATTTAAGGACTTCATTGTGCCCATCTGAACCCATGGTAGTTTTTATTTTGTTTTATAATAGAACCAGTTATTACTTATTGTAAAAACAATTGAACGTCATCTCGCATGCCGTTGTTTTACCTTTATTCGAACTTGCATCATTTTGAGAGAATTTCTCTTCTCACCACTTTTTGGTTTTTAAAATTTCGATTTCTTTTTATTAATATACCCAGTTATTTGTTTTATTTTTGACTTTTAGATCTTTTTTGAATTTAAGGACTTCATTGTGCCCATCTGAACCCAAGCTGAGAGGGTCAGGGCACTTAAAATTAGGAGAAATGATTAAACCTATAGAATGATGTGCTGATTCATCGTTTGCCTGTTCCAACCATTTATTGTAGTTTCCAATGTTTTAGAGATACTAATGTATGTGAGACGAGGTCAGTGTAAGGCAAAAAACCATGTACTTTTAACAGGAATATCGTTTCATTCAGTTTCGCGTTCGCTTGAACGACCTTTAAATGCGGGTTTTTACCCGCATTTAAAGGTCGTTAAACGAAAAAAGCGCACACTAGAGACTGTGAGCGTCTTTTCATAAATTATGCCAAGGCGAAAAACTGAAATATGGAAAACATTATAAATTGTATTGAAACTGAGAGAAATTTTATATTAATGTTACAGAATATTTATTACTTCAAAAACTTTAAATTACTTCAAAACCGGAATTTGACTTTGCGATAATATACATTCTCTGAGTTTTGTAAAAAGTAAAAAAGCTTTTTCTTACAGCAATGTGGTGTAAAATTTTAACATTTTCCACTGAACAATTTGAATTAATTTTCCACGCATTTCTCTTTGTTTGGGATTTTTAGTTTCACAAGTGTCGAGCTGGCATTCCACACAACTATTACTGCACGAACACATTGTATCGGGTCACTGGTTACTTCAAGCTCGGGTTATTTCAAAACACATTTCAAACCTAGCTGACTGAACTCAGTTCTATTGAATTGTAAATTAACGTCATTAGTTTGAACTGAAGGACTTTGCAGTAATATTGAGGCAATATACCACTCTTAATTGAGAATAATAAAAAATATATTTCTGGCGTTCTGTGCAAAATTTATTCGGTACGAATTTTATATTTTTTATTTTGCTTTTTTGTGTTTCTTTATTTTGTTAGAATTATATAGGCAATAATACCACCTTGCTAAATAACATGGGCCTTAAATACTTATAACTGGCGCAACTAGCTATCGGTCCATCTCTGCTTAACCCTTTTGGGGAACTCAGGTGTGACGTTACGTTATGCTAATAAAAATATGTTCTATACAATATTAAATACTGTTATTTGTAGGAATTCTATTAGACCCATGGCCACCAATGCTCTCTTTTCTCATTTCGAGGATCTTTTCATTACATTTTTTTTTATATGGTCGCGCTTGACCACTATCTCACCTGATGGTAAGCAACGATATGGATGGAGCACGCTTACCTAGAAATAACCTATTCACTCTTGACTTAAAGACTCTTAGGTTGTAGCTATCAGGAAATACAGACGCCGGCAGGGAATTCCACTCCTTAGCTGTACGCACAATAAAAGTATTATATATATATAAATACATCTACCCAAACATCAATTTGCCACACATTTCTAACATATTCTTCTTGTTCTTCCCCAGATATTCGACAACCACTACCACTTCCACCACCATGCGATTGTGAAGCGGTCCATCACGCCAGCACACGATCAACACGGCAAGCTAGAAGGTGACCACAGAGTACGATGGGCGAAGCAGCAGCGGGCACTCTCAAGGAAGAAGAGGGACTTCCAGACCATACCAGATTCATATCATTCTACAGGTATGGATAGTATTTGAAATAGTTTCTGTATAAAAAATTATAATATACCTAGGACATCATAATTACCTGGTTAAGTGGGATCTGGATATGTGAGAAACCTCCACTACTGATAATTATTCAACCTAAAGACCCAAAGTGGCCCCACATGTGGTCTTTAGTAAGTATTTTTGTAAATATCTACTGGGTTCTGGCCTTGAGTATTGTTAAGAAACTGGCCTTGAGAAGTTCATGAAACTTGATTAACTTGCGGAGTACGTTACAACTGCTAGATAGATTGTCGAACGGCCTTAAAAAATTGGCTGGGTTAGACGCTGGTCGCTAGGTCTTACTGCGATAGGCTGGGTTTATTGATCTTAAAATTACCTTCTCTAAACAAAGCGATTTTATATCAGTGCTAATGATTTTAAAAGTCCAAAATGTTTGGGTCTTATCAATTAATCCCATATACGTTGTTTAAGGTGTATTTTCAAAGCTTTCATACGGATAATCTGTGGGTCAGTCACACCATAAGATCGCTGGATGTCTTGCGCGTCCATTATAACAACATCTTCAGGATAATGTTGGGGCTGCCTCGCTTCTGTAGTGCATCGGGAACTTTTGCGCTGTATCGCACTGATGGCTTTCATGCCGTCATCCGTAAGAAAACTGTATCCTTGATCTATAGAATGCGTGGCAGCTGCAACGGAATTCTGAAGAAATTAGCAGATAGGATGTCCTCTCCGCTATGGAGACCATTTAATTTTTTTTATAGGATGTCACTCTCCCTAGGCCCATGTGTTCTGAATCTAAGGATGGATATCTTTCTTTTTAGCTATATTTTGCTAAGATCGGCTTGATCTTCATATTCGCGGCCTTATACTAATAGCGGTCTCAACTATTACTTAACTAATTCTTTATGTTTGAAACCATCATCGTTGCAACGTTGATCATTCGATGAAGAGCTCTTTAGATCTCACACTTCCTTTATATTATTACTATATATTCACAGTTGTAAAAGTCAGGTACTTTACTCTGAGTGCCCGGGCTAAAGAGTGACTTTAAGGAGTGCCAATGCGATTAGTATGGAGACTGAGTTTTTTCCCTTTGGTAAAACCAGTTATCTGAAAATAAAACTTGGGTACTGAAAGGCTCTGAGGATCACTTTTCACAGTTGAAAACGTTTGCAAACGTTTGGGTTTAGTTAGCTTTCAACAGCAAAGTTAATAAGTAAACAAAAATCTGTCATGAAAGAAGCCTAAAAATACTTTGTGTTTAACTAAATATAAAAGCGAGAGTAGTCCTTCTAAAATATGAAGCTAGTTAGTTATTTCTAAATGCCCATTTTTGGCCATAAACCGCCCAACAATTTGCTTTTGTTTAAAAAAAAACATCTTGATTTATGTTTATTAATCGCGGTATTTATTTATCCAAACAAGATTGCAACATTTTTGCGAAAAATAAAAAGTACCGAAAAGATAAAATGAAATTAGGTAAATCCAGCATCCATTGGTTTGTGGATTAAATAAAAAGTGTTGCCAAATTATTAATTTCTTTCAAAATATAATCGATTCTCTTTTCTTCAATTGATTTTTTATAATTATTATAATGCCAATATTATTCGTTTATTTTTGATAATAAAAACGTGTTATCGTTAAACGTGTGTTGTGCAATATTGATTGGGAAAAGGCCACACGGACGCTCACCCACTCGGTAATCAGATCAGATCAGAGCAATTACGGGACTTACAGTAACCACTGCCCTGAGACGAGCCGAAGACAGAGTGGCTTGGAAGCAGCTTGTCAATGACTCCGTGAAAGCTTTCCAAGACGGGCACGACCTTCAGTAATGAAGACAATGAATAAGAAGAGAAACCTATAAATATATAGGCAGACAGAGTCGAAGCTTAAGTTGCTTATTAAATAAATAAATATAAAGCTTATTAACTTTGTTTATTGATTGAGATGACTCTTCCTGGGGCTTTTGTGACGTCACGGCTTTTTCGTAGTTCATGTAGTGGCATAGACGCCACTACAAGGTTATTAATAAGCAAGCACGTCACCATCCACCACACGGCCACATCCATCCACACCACACCATCACCATCACCATTTACCGTAACTGAGACAGTGGTCAATTGCATTCTTTCTTCTGCCACTTGTACCTACATCTAATACCCATTTTTCTTCATTCTTCACCAGGTCCTCATGGCGTCATACGACGTGAACTCTCACGACCCTGATCCTCAGCCGCGGTACGACATGTTAGACTCGAACCGCCACGGTACGAGATGCGCGGGTGAAGTCGCCGCTACTGCCAACAACTCGCTGTGTGCTGTGGGGGTTGCGTATGGAGCAAGTGTTGGAGATAAGAACCAAAGGCATAAACCCACAATTAAGAAGCTGTAGGAGGTGTTACGGCAGCCTAGAACGACATACGTTCGATGGTACGACGTACGGTAATGTTGGTACGTCATAACCAACTCGAATCACGACACAAGATGCGCTGGTGAATCCAAAAACTCGCTGTGTGCTATAGGAATCGTGTATGGCACAAGACTCAATGGTTATTATCTTTGTAATAGCTTACTACCAAGTCAAGACGTTATTCTATATGAACTCGCACGACTTGAACCCTCAGACCGCAACTCGAATGTGCTGAAAAGGTTCACAGCTGCGGCAGACTAGTGGGCTAAATGAGTGACTAAAACTGACCCTTGTCGTCTTTGCAGCAAGCCTGACTATGTTTTTCATTTGCTTCAATTTATTCTTTAAGGTGTTTTGTTAGGCTCGAGGCGTTTTTGAAGTTGCGTTGATCATATCAACGTGATGTGTTTAGTATACATATTTTTACGCCTAATAAAACACATTGCGTATACTTAGTGTATTCATATTTGAAACTACCTGTGCCCGCGGCTTCGCTCCCGCCAACAGCCTACCCTACTTACTTACCATTTTTTTTCTTATATTTCTTTGCGGAGAATCTTAACACCGCTATTGTGAAAATGAAGTCAAATGCACAACGCCATCCATTGAATATCGAGTTCAACTGTTTAAGTATCTGAATTGCGTGTGTTGTGATATTTTACTTCTTGAACACTTCAAATTCATTCACCGATTGCGATGAAACAAAAATCAAGTAATACTTCAAGTTACGCACAAGTTTTATGTATAAAAGTTATGTACAACGAAACACAAACAAATACTAAATATTCAGGAAACGGGTGCCTTTTAACACCTTGGCTATTTTTAACCGACTTCCCAAAAAGGAGGAGGTTCTATGTTCGACTTCATGTTTTTTTTTTTGTGTATTTTCACCGATTACTCCGTCAATTGTGGACCGATTTTGAAAATTCTTTTTTTGATTGAAAAAGTATGTTCCGAAATTAGTCCCATTTTAATTTGGTGAAGATCTGATGAAGAACTTCGGAGATATACAACAGAACTCTTCAATAAATAACGGCAAATTTCTCGGGATTGCTGCAATCGCATGTCTGTTTGTTGTTTATAACATTTCATAACATAACATCACGCCAGTTCGCTCTTAAGGGGTAAGCAGATCTCTCATTTCACCGGTTATGTTCAAGTTTCATGAAATCTATTCTGGCGAAATAGTTCCCTTACTAACTTGCCTATTAGGTACGTACAACTAAAAAGTGAAAAATAAAAAAACTTTTTCAAAAAAATACTACCGACTTCCAAATACAAAACTACAAAGTGAAAAATAACTAAATTTTTTGAAGTCGGTGTCCATAACGCAAATAAATGGTAGCTACGAAAGACACCGACTTCAAAAAATTAAGTTATTTTTCACTTTGTAGTTTTGTATTTGGAAGTCGGTAGTATTTTTTTGCAAAAAGTTTTTTTATTTGGAATTATTTTCGTTGTAAAAAAACGACTTTGTTACGGATTTATTACATTTATATTATTGATATATTGATGATACGTACTAATATTTATAACAACAGTTCCTAGTCCCTGCATGGACCATCTAATTGATGCTTAAAGAGTGACACAGACCAATTTGAAAAAATGAAATGAAATTGTCCTTAAGAATGCACAAGTGCTCTAAGACTCACAGTTTGCACGACTGATGTGTTCTCAGAGTGCGTTGTCCAGATCTGTCTTAGGTCCCCTTAGGTTCTAAGTGCTAACTGTGTATGGAGTAGATTATTTTAAAGCAAAGTGTGAAACTTAAGACACATATTGCATGACTTATAGCTAAAATAGTGATTGCAAAAGAAAAAATGCCATTTACAGATTTTTCTTGAATTGTTCAAACTCAAACTATTTATTTCAATGAAACCGTTTACAATTTTTGTTTTGTCAAGCAATCGGTCAGTCCAAAACATGAAGCTAGTTGCATGAAAGGAAACTACAACCTGCTATCATCTTTTCGGATTGACAGGTAAAGGAATGATGAAAGAGGCTCAAGTGGCGTATAATTAAAGACGGTTTATATGGGGCACCATGAGAAGCACCAGCTTTCAAATAAAATCGGTTCACCGAATAAGGAGTTTTGAGGTGACACACATAAAAAATATCCAGTCGAATTGAGAACCTACTCCTTTTTGAATTCGGTTAAAAAAGATTGTTATCAATGTCCAGAGTATTAGTATTTTTTATTTGGCCAAAATATTCTGTCTATAAAAAGGTCCTTAGGTTGCTACCAATTGATATTCTAATAGCTTATTGTCTTTCAAAAAACCTGACATCATCAATAACATCCCAAGAGATTACAGACTACAAGACATACATAAGATAGATCAACTTCGATGTTTTATTGGACAATTTATGTACGCGTAATAAATAATGGTTCAGCTTGACTTAATATATTCGGTACGCAAGAAATATTAAGTAAGATAGATGGACTAGAATCTAGTTAATAAGGAGTTTTGCTTAGTTGTGTTTTATTTATGCAATGAAGTTTATGTGACTATTTCCAATTGGCCGTAATATTATTTGTAATTATGGATCACTTTAGTGGTTGCTGTCGATATAATTATGAGCTATACCGCCCACTAGTAGGTAGCTTTGCATTTAAATATTGTTTAGTCATCATCATCATCAGCCTATTAATGTTCCCACTGCTGGGACACTGGCCTTCTCACTGTGAGAGGAAATGGGCCGTCATCCACCACGCGGGCCCGGTGCGGGTTGGTTGATGTCACATGTCTTCGAATTTTTGGTTCAGCGACATGCTGGTTTCCTCACGATGTTTTCCTTCACCGTTAATATTTCAAGAGATAAATAAGAATAACATAATAAAATTTATTTTAAGAATATTAGATACTGGTACATTACAAATTATTTACAAGATTACAATTAGATAAACATTACAAAAGTCATCAGAAAACACATTATAAATTACAATTTAACAATAACAAAAAGATTCTCTTATTCTAAATTTAGGTTTGGATCCGGAGAGCTCTTTAGGCAACCTGGTCCAGTACCGCATTATTTGCCAATCCAAATCCATCATATATGCGAACAGCTGCATGTAGCTGATGGAACTGCCTTGTATGCGTCGCATTATAAAGCAAACTTCATCAAACAATCCACTCAGCCCCGCTCTCTTTTTTTACACTTAGTTTTTTCTGTAATATCTTGGATCTTACTACTTTGGTTGACGTTAGTGATATTTAGTACACTAGCTCTGAGCATTTAATTTTCTATAAATGTGCGTGGGGTGGTTTTTCACACAAGCACCCTAAGTCACGTAAAACGACCAATAAAAAGTAATCACTGAAAGAAATTCACGGGGTTACCCACCAAAGCTGATTTTGTTATGAAAAGACAAAGGAACAAAAAGTATATTTTTTAAGTTTACTGTTACGCCGTATGTATATTTTTATGTTGCCTCGTAAGTTTTTATTACGTTTTTTTTTTATATAAACAGCTGGTATATAATGTGGATTGTAAAATGTCGATAAAATGGGTAGATACTGGCGGTTTTTTCGCTGAATATTAAGTTAATAATATCTGAGATACACAACGGATAAAAGTGAAAATATTTAATCAGTTCATATTTTTATATTTTATCGAAACAAAAAATTATCGTACGGTATTTCGCGCTTAGCGAATATTCAGGAATGAATATTTCCAACATTCTTGAGTGGCGTGATTTATTTCTGAAATATTTCATTATATCAGTTACTCAAAACCGACCGGATACGTGCCTACGCAGGATCAATAATTAAAATTGACATTTTTTTATAAAAATATAGTCAAATTAACAAAATAATTTTCTGGATACATGAATAAATATCGTATACCTACCAGAAATTTCAACTTCACTTTGACACGTTTGTCGCCATCATCATATCAATATAGCCATATCTTTTGTCAAAGCGACGATGAACAGTTCTCCTAAATGTGTTTTGGTAAAATGTTTGTACAAATGAGAAAATATGAACTTTTCCGCGTCAGAATGTTCTGTGTAGAGATATGAAAACGCTTCGGGATATAAAGTTATTAGCGAGTCTTCGTAGCTAAAAAGTATATTCGTTTGTGTAATTCGCTTTGCAAACACTGTTTAACTTGTACGCTTGAAACTTTCTACGCCATATAACTTGAAAGTTTATCGCATTGGCCACCCTTGTGTAAACATTACTTAGAAACAAGCATTATCTAAACTAATTTTCTTCCTTTCCTTATTATGTTAATATTTCGTTTATCTTTACCATCTGCAGTTGAAACGTGACTCGCTGCATAAATTCGGGATTTCATCGCAAACACTCTTGTTTGTTCATAGGTAGTTGAATATTTATCGGAATAGTCTGCTACATATATTTTGTATTTACACAGCGGCAGCCTCACTTTATATTAACATCATAAAATCCGTTGTAAAGGACTCTCTAATTGTAATTTATATCAAACATGCGATCAAAGGCAGCTAGACGAAATTCTAGGAATTTCAGACACAGTTACATGCGTTTGCTAGGTTTTGCTACCGACACAGGGCGCGTTTATACGGTGATAAAACCGTTTATGTTCATCACACGAACGGAAGCCAAATAAAATGATAAGATTCTGTTTCTGGTATAATTTATTATTCGAGAAATGTCACGACGATACACATAGAAGTTTTACATCAAAAATTTCAAAACAGCGGCCCTTGGGATGAGCTGAAATAAATTACCCAAGCTGACATCCCCGGAACTCTAAATTAACACGAATTACTGTTACAAACTGGATAACAAAACATGTTTTTGTTGGGATTAACATTTATCTTTAGTCAGGGACTTTTGCATTTTATGGTAATTACGCTTTTGTCCGGACACGTGCCCACGTACGTCCTTTAGAATTTGAAAAACACACGAGCCTAACTAACGTTGCAATTTGTAGACTGCCAGTTTGAATAACCCATTAGAGTCTGGTCGGTAGTTTTCCAATGTGGCGTGGAAAATTGAAATACCAAATAAAAGTTCTTGTTTCATACGGTAGGCTTGGTATTCCTATGGTTTTATAATATTTTCGGTATGAAATTGACTGGTGTTGGTTTAAATTAATTATTCGACTGACGAGTATTATTTACCTTCCTATCTACGGTACGCTCTAGTGGTCCTTGCTGGTTTGCTGATTTCACCATAGCAAGAAACAAACTATTCCCATAGAAATAGGTCATGCTAATACTTTGGAATCTATCTTTAAATAGTATAAAACAAAGTAGCCACCTGGTTCTGTGGTTCTCTTTTCATACGGTTTTTACTTATAAAAAGTGACAACACAACACATTTGCTCTGTGCTAGGCCGGGACGGGTCACTAGTCTTAAATAAATTCCACGCATATTTTTTCGCATATTAATTGTGATCATCTTTCCCCAGGAGTACGAATGCTGGATGGAGACGTCACAGACGCAGTGGAAGCCCGCTCCTTAATTCTGAACCCTCAGCATGTAGACATCTACAGTGCTTCGTGGGGACCCGATGACGACGGGAAGACTGTTGATGGACCAGGAGAACTTGCTACTAAGGCGTTTATTGAAGGTGTTACTAAGGTAAGAAGCAAAGTTAGACTACCTGTACATGTTTAGTTTTATTATATAATCGTTGGGGAGTTTGTTGCGTCACTTCTTCTCAGCTAAAACACTGGGATACGTGACGGATGCGGGGGATTTGGGGGACAAGCTTTATGCAAATGTTGATGTTTAAAAATGCTGATTATCCGTCTCCTTTAATTAAAAAGACTTTTAAGTTTAACATTGTATTTGGGCCATGTTAAAATTAAGGATAAGGACAGCATTTATAGATCGTACTTTGACTTTTCTTAGTTAGCGATTCATTCAAATATAAACCTTAATTATAAGCTTTCAATGTTTACACTGGAAAGAAACGCTTGCTGTTCTATTGTCTGCAGTTTCCGATCTATGAATCTTGCTCTAAGTGGCCATCCTATCATAAATGGAAAATTGCAGCACCAGAGGTATTGGTGCTTGTTAGCACCAATACCTCTGGTGCTGCAAATTTCCCAGAGACAAATCATACTCATGTGCCTGTAATTAAACAGGCCTCTATATACCTTTCAAAATGGGTCACAGAACACAGCTTAGCAGCAGATTTAAGTATGGTAGTAAGACTTCGGTTTGGACGTCCATAAAGAGCTCGACTACAAATAAAGTCTATTATCCTACTGGTCAAAGGCAAACTCTAATAGAATAAAGACATTTGCCAAGGCATTTCGATAGTAAGCGGTGCTTCGACAACGTAGCTTTAGACTTATGGCCTGTTTCTGAGGTAAGTAAGTATGTGCTTATCTCGATTTAAGCATCTGTCACTCTTGATCATCTGCCACTTTAAGTTGTCTGCGACGCTGAGCAAGGTTTTAGTATACGTAGTCAAGTCATGCCAAACTATACCTTATGTCATACAAAAAAGCTTCATTGACGTTCAATTGGGTTTCACAACTGAGAAAAACACATTTGATCATTCTCAAATTCTCAAACCGTTGTCAACGTTACATAATCAGTGTGGCCAGATTGGGCGACTTTTCGCCATTTAGGCTTAGTCTCTGAAGGGTGGCCGAGGCGACCAATTTTTACGATCGGCGACTGATCGCCAATTAGGCTACCTTAAAAAAACTGGCCAAGTGCGAGTCTGACTCACGCACGAAGGGTTTTGTACCATTACTTAAAAAACGGCAAAAAAATCACGTTTGTTGTGTGGGAGCCCCGACAGACAGACGGATCGTGGAGTCTTATTTATTTATTTATTTATGTACACACAAAAACACTTAACAGAGAAAAGAAATAATACAGATTGAAGAGCACAAAGCAACTGCTTATTTCATAGTAATAGGGTCCCGTTTTCCCTTTGGGTATGGAACCCTAAAAACATGGGACTATTTTAGGCGATTTCGGAATAAGAATGTCTAATCCTCAGGAATGATGAAAATAACTGGAAATCAAAATGCTTTTAACAGTTCATCTCTTTTTTCATTATACTTCAGTCGTGACAACACAGGGAAAATAAAGAAATGCAGAAAAATGTTTTATGCGGAAAACTTAATGATTATTGTGTCAAACGCATTAAAGTTGATATAAGCTTCTAGGGTGTTCAAGGCAACAATGGAAATTTACGTTTCGTAGAATGTTTCGTAGTTTTTGTGAATAGTGGTCGTCTTGACTTTTTTATGAAAGGAAAAACGAAATTTTCGGCGACTTGGGGCTCGTCAAATCTGGCTACACTGGTTACATTTGGCAGTTGATAGTTGACAAGCCCTTGCTTAAACGTTAATCAAGCCAAATAAATACAAAATAATATATAAAAACTTATAAAACGAGTGATGAAGATACATCCTTGTCTTCCTTAGAGATGCCTCAACGAAGACCGATGCGTGGCAGAAGAGTGTTCGACCTGAATTATCGAAAACATTAGATTGGATGCAAATATTTCACGCCTGATAGATCTCAGTTGCTCGAAGAACGGATGGTCGATGGGGCTGAAAAGCCTCCCTCTACAGACTGATAACCAGGTTGAGCTCGCGGGCATCCAATGTATGAAAGACGCACAGCACCGGTTGACGTGGTGACGCTGAATGCTGAGTGCCGGGAAGGCCTGTATCCAGCAGTCTTTCGGCAGAAATGATTATTATAATGAGTGAGATCCTCAACAAAAATATTTAAAAGTGCCAGTTTTTGTGTTTGTAGTTGCCAGTGGCTTTTCCTGCGAGAAAACCGAGAGTTATCCTACAGGAACTAAGTGAAAAGTGAAGATGGACCGTTTATATGATACGCGATAACCAAAGGAAATGGAGAAAAGCACCAAGATGTAGGCACAAAGTGTAAGCGATGGCGCGCTGTGGTATTGGCGAGTAGTTCATAAGAGACCCCAGTGGAAACTGTTAGTGGAGTCCTAAGCCAAGAGACTCACTGAGATTAGGATCTTTTTATAAACTATGAAGATGTATTGCATAGACTGCAATTTTATCTCTCTGATTTCAGAAGAAAAGGCTTTGTTATTCCGTTTATTTATTATTATATTTATTTTTTATTATTAGTCAGTGTGTAATTGTATTCCAAATTATATATTATCAAATACGTTCAACCATTGAGGTGTGATTAACCAATATCTAAACATACAGACTTTTATACCTATGTAGAATATTAGTAGGATCCTTACGATAAGAAAAGGTTACAACGATGAAAATGTGTACAGATTTTGGCTTTTTTATGATACGCTTTTAATAAAGATAATTAATAAAGATGATAAAAACAGCATGATAAGTCTCATTTATTTATTATTTTACAAAATAAGTATGCAGATAATATATTGTTCGTTAACATATATAAAAACACAGTCCTCCTTCATCGGCACATATCCAATGGCACCGACCCTGGCTAATATTGTTTTCCTTCGGAGGCTCTTCGATGACTAGCAAAGCCTTTGGTCTTGAATTGAAAACCCAGGTCACTCATTACAAATTTTATCACAAAAGTCCATATTTGTAGGTAAATCACAATTGCAATCAGATTCCAATGCAGATGCACGAATTCTGTGTGTGTCGGTTCTTTTCCCTCTTGAGAGATCTTATGAAATTCTGAGTAAAATATTCTGTAGTTCTATGAGGTATCACAAGAACCAGCAACTGCTCGCTCTGAACACATTCACTTTTAGTAATTATAAGCTTAAATTCTTGATTTTGGCAATAACAAATTATATTAGATATTATTTTCTTTCGATAAGACATCTTTGCCAAAATAAATACGGTTGCTATGACAATCTTGAAGTAATTGACTAGTGCCTACGATCCATTTCATAGTTTCATAATAAGGTTGTATACATTTCAAATAGGTATCTATTAAATTGCTTAATTATGAAAAATTAAGTAACTAAAGATTATACTCGTAACATATTTAATAACTTGTTTTTTTTAATCTTGAATGAAGTAATATAATAATAACGTACTTTTTATAGCTATATAAAATTTATATTTTAAAATTTTATGCAATCTTGTGATGTCTCGGATTTTTATTGTAAAATGGAACGTAAGGGAGAAAGAGAAAGTGAATGGATATTTGACAGGTCCATACTTATGTAGGTACTTAGGTACTTACTTAACTGAGCTAGGTAGATTCTCAATTGTGAAACGTAAAACACTCAAACGCTTCCTAAATTATTTGACACTGATTTGACAATACTCAACTGATTATTGCTGCTTTACTCAAATCAGAAACCAGCCATTAATTGGGTTTCACAACTGAGAAAAACACATTTGATCATTCTCAAATTCTCAAACCGTTGTCAACGTTACATAATCAGTGTGGCCAGATTGGGCGACCTTTCCGCCATTTAGGCTTAGACTCGGAAGGGTGGCCGAGGCGACCAATTATTACGATCGGCGACTGATCGCCAATTAGGCTACCTTAAAAAAACTGACCAAGTGCGAGTCGGACTCACGAAGGGTTCCGTACCATTACTTAAAAAACGGCAAAAAAATCACTTTTGTTGTATGGGAGCCCCACTTAAATATTTATTTTATTCTGTTTTTAGTATTTGTTGTTATAGCGGCAACAGAAATACATCATCTGTGAAAGTTTCAACTGTCTAGCTATAACAGTTCATGAGATACAGACTGGTGACAGACGGACAGACAGACGGATCGTGGAGTCTTAGTAATAGGGTCCCGTTTTCCCTTTGGGTACGGAACTCTAAAAACATGAGACTATTTTAGGTGATTGCGGAATAAGAATGTCAAATCCTCAGGAATGATGAGAATAACTGGAAATCAAAATGCTTTAACAGTTCATCTCTTTTTTCATTATACTACAGTCGTGACAACACAGGGAAAATAAAGAAATGCTGAAAAATGTTTTATGTGGAACCAATAATGATTATTGTGTCAAACGCATTAAAGTTGATATTAGATTCTAGGGTGTTCAAGGCAACAATGGAAATTTACGTTTCGTAGAATGTTTCGTGGTTTTAATGAATAGTGGTCGTCTTGAGTTTTTATAAATGAAAAAACGAAATTTTCGGTGACTTGGGGCTCGTCAAATCTGATTACACTGGTTACATTTGGCAGTTGATAGTTGACAAGCCCTTGCTTAAACGTTAATCAAGCGAAATAAATACAAAATAATATTAAAAACGTATAAAACGAGTGATGAAGATACATCCTTTTCTTCCTTAGAGATGCCTCAACGAAGACCGATGCGTGGCAGAAGAGTATTCAACCTGAATTTGTAGGGTAAATTCCCTTACTCACCAGCCAGCTCAGGGGTAGATGTTCATGATGAGACAATTGCAGGGATGATTTGCATGAGGGTCGACAGAAGTAAAAGTCTTTCTATTTGGTCAACTAGTTTAATAACACATTGGCATCACTGCAGCATCACAATTTGTAGTTATTACACTTACTTGTGTATGGGATATAAAATACCCTTTAAACATAGTACCAGATGTATGATATCTCAATCAGCATCGTTCCTCTGTGCAGATGGCATCCAGTATCTCACCAGTCAAAATATCATGTTGTTGAATGCTGTAACTGTTGCTCTTATACGTAGATGACCATATTTTAATATTTACTATTTAATTATATTTAAATTAATCCTAATGAGCCCTGTTGATGGAAAATAATGCAAGATGAGCGTCGTACAAGCACATGTCTCACAAGCATGAAAATATAGTTTAATTCCACTAATACTCACAGCGCTTGCTGGCACATAATAGTTTTGTATTTAGGGCTGTTTCCCTGTCGCCTCCGAGTCATTCAGATTGCTTTATTTAACTTTCTCTTAATAGGATTTTTCCCTTGACCTCCTCCGTATGAATTAGCAATGGAAAGTAAATGTCACTCTTGTCAGCCATAGACACTGAGCATTTTATTAACCAATAGACACGTCATGTCCATATTTTCTCTAAGTAATTGTGTTTACCAGAAATTAATAACCTATATATGTAGGAAATTGTGTGCTTGTTGAATTATATTAATACACACAATATCTAATAGGTTTTGTAAAGAATTTTAATAATTCCGCTCCGACCTCAACGCCATCTAGTGCCAAAGTACCTCAACCACCTAGTGACACACCCAGATGAAAGAATGCCTGACACCAGATGTCGCTGAAAGCCGTTACGGATATTTATTTGTTACAAATTATCGAAAACATTAGATTGGATACAAATATTTCACGTATGATAGATCTGAGTTGCTCGAAGAACGGATGGTCGATGGGGCTGAAAAGCCTCCCTCTACAGACCGATAACCAGGTTGAGGTCGCGGGCATCCAATGTATGAAAGACGCACAGCACCGGTTGATGTGGTGACGCTGAATGCTGAGTGCCGGGAAGGCTTGTATCCAGCAGTCTTTCGGCAGAAATTATTATTATGATGAGTGAGATCCTCAACAAAAATATTTAAAAGTGCCAGTTTTTCTGTTTGTGGTTGCCAGTGGCTTTTCCTGCGCGAAAACCGAGAGTTATCCTACAGGAACTATGTGAAAAATGAAGATGGACCGGTCATATGATTCGCGATAACCAAAGGAAATGGAGAAAAGCACCAAGATGTAGGCACAAAGTTTAAGCGATGGCGCGCTGTGGTATTGGCGAGTAGTTTATGAGAGACTCCATTGGAAACTGTTAGTGGAGGCCTAAGCCAAGAGTCTCACTGAGATTAGGAACTTTTTATAAACTATAAAGATGTATTGTATAGGCTACAGTTTTATATCTCTGATTTCAGAATAAATAGGCTTTGTTATTCCATTTATTTATTATTATATCTATTTTTTATTATTAAATCATTTTAATATTAGTCATTGTGTAATTGTATTCCAAATGATATATTATCAAATACATTCAACCATTGAGGTGTGATTAACCAATATCTAAACATACAGACTTTCATACCTATTTATAATATTAGTAGGATCCTTACGATAAGAAAAGTTTACAACGATGAAAATGTGTACAGAATTTGGCTTTTGTATGTACTTACAATAAAGGTGATAAAAACAGCATGATAAGTCTGATTTATGATTTTACAAAATAAGTAGGCCGATAATATATCCTTCGTTAACATATATTAAAAAACAGTCCTCCTTCATCGGCACATATCCAATTGCACCAACCCTGGCTAATATTGTTTTCCTTCGGAGGCTCTTCGCTCTCTTCTAGCAAAGCCTTTGGTCTTGAATTGAAAACCCAGGTCTCTCATTAATTTTTTTATCACAAAAGTCCATATTTGTTGGTAAATCACAATTGCAATCAGTTTCCAATGCAGATGCACGAATTCTGTGTGTGTGTCGGCTCTCTTCCCTCCTGAGAGATCTTATGAAATTCTGAGTAAAATATTCTGTAGTTCTATGAGGTATCACAAGAACCAGCAACTGCTCGCTCTGAACACATTCACTTTTAGTATGTATAAGCTTAAATTCTTGATTTTGGCAATGACAAATTATATTAGATATTATTTTCTTTCGATAAGACATATTTGACAAAATAAATACGTTTGCTATGACAATCTTGAAGTAATTGACTAGTGCCTACGATCTACGATCCATTTCATAGTTTCATAATAAGGTTGTATACATTTCAAATAGGTATCTATTAAATTGATTAATTATGAAAAATCAAGTCATTAAAGATTATAACATATTTAATAACTTGTGTTTTTTAATCTTGAATGAAGTAATATAATACTAACGTAATTTTTATAGCCGTATAAAATTTATATTAGTAAATTTATGCAATCGTGTGATGTCTCGGATTTCTATTGTAAAATGGAACGTAAGGGTGAAAGAGAAAGTGAATGGATCTTTGACAGGTCCATACTTATGTAGGTACTTACTTAACTGAGCTAAGTAGATTCTCAATTGTGAAACGTAAAAAACTCAAACGCTTCCTAAATTATTTGACACTGATTTGACAATACTCAACTGATTATTGCTGCTTTACTTAAATCAGAAACCAGCCATAAGTCCAGAAAGTAAACAATTTATGAGCATGTTATTGTTGTTATTGGTGGATACTGCATGATCTCGAAAATTGATGAACTTCTACATAGGAAGATATCTACACATACAGATAGTTTTTAGGTATCAAATTAGTGATGATACACGCTTCACTGAACCAGATTGGACCACCTATTAAAATGTATGGTAATATGAAAATTATGAAATGATATTAGAAAGATCTAACAAAATAAAATGAACTAGCTACTCGTTTTAGAAGCTTTTGACGGAGGCTCTTCAATCTATATAGCACGAAACGGTCATTTGTATTAAGGCGGTATTGACAGATGACATCAATTACCGCGAGCGGTGTTTCTATCTAACCATCCTGTTATATCTGTACGATTTTTGATTTAAGAGGAAATGCGGCCGCTGATATCCGACTGAATTTCCTAAGTAAAAAGTCATAATTCGGGGTTGGACTCTCATCTGTTTCCTCCCCCAAAATTGGACCAATTTAAAAGATATTCCATAAACTTAAAAATAAAGATTTATACTTTGCCCCTATGTTTTTGTTTTTTCATTTATAGTTGTCAAATTTGTACACTAGGCCACTGTTGACTGTATTGTATTCAATAAAAAGATTTGTGTAAACTTTTATAGTATTTATTTAACTACAAACTTAGATATTAATATTTATTACAAATATTATGAATGCCAGAGATATGTTAATGTGCCTTGGGGAAGGGCAAAGGTGAACTGTCCAAATGACAACAACAGATAACACTTTCTAAACTGGTTTCGTTCAGGATCACTATAATACATCATCCCCTTTTAAAAGAAAAAATAATTTAAACAGAACTACTTCTTAAACTACTTAATATTATAAGTTACACAAATTTAAATGGCAAAGACCTGTGGCTTTATACTTTTAAGTTACATGAAGTATGTGAAGGTTACAAGTTCCATTACTTAGTACTTGCACTAAATTATATTACACAGAATTACTATTTACCTATTACATTTAAAATATAAGATTTGTTTCACTATAGGTACTGAGATCTGCACTTTGATAAACTAAAACTAATAAATGCTCTTCATCCCCTTTTCAAAGGTAAATGTTTAAATACAATAAAACAAGTATCACAAAAGTACATTAATTACTATAGGTTTCCTTAAATAAGACACAACTTCACATTCGACCCATTGTGTGAGCCCAACTGTCGGGTTCGGTGAGACACCAAGCACAGTTAAGGCGGTCTAATATGAAAAGAGGTTCTGACTGTGACTGTTCTTATCTACACCATTATATGCTCTATTACCATTATAACTAAGAATTGTTCCTTCAAACCAAATATTCTTATTAGGCTGTTTTTTGAACCAAATAGCCTGACCGACTGCAAACGGCTTCTTAAACCGACTACTCCTATTATAATTTCTAGTATTTCTACTCCGTGTTCTATCTAATTGTTGTTCTGCATTGATATTTATTTTAGGCTGTAAGTATTGGGTATTAACAATTAACTTAGTCTTTACATTTATATTTAACATTAACTCTGCTGGAGATAAGTTTGTACCGGACACAGGTGAGGCTCTATAATTTAAAAGTGCTAATCTATAGTCCGTATTGTCCTCGTGACACTCAGTTAATATCTTTTTTGCAATCTGTACACCTCTCTCTGCCATTCCATTTGATTGAGAATATCTTGGACTAGTGTAAGTAAAAATAAACCCATTTTCGCAAGCAAAATCCCTACATTCCTTGGAATCAAATGGTACATGATCAGAAACAATTTCCTTAGGAAAACCAAAATTTGAGAATATGTCTGTTAAAGTCTCAATGATGAACTTAGCACTTTTATTGCGAATATACTTAAGGGGTTGAATAACCAAAATAGGCATTCTTTAAAAATTTTTTTTGCCTAATCTATTGAAGATGTGGCAGCGGAAAAAACATATGTTAATCTTGATCATATTTCCGAAAACTTCTTTGTGGCCAAAACACGTTTACGCACAAAAACTTCGATATATTTTAATGGCAAAGTAACCTCTTACCGTGACCTTCAAAAAGTTTTTCCGGTAATATTGACCAGCGTACATTGTTACAATTAACAACAATAACGTATCATAACAGGACGTAAAACTTCATTGTCGTATATATTGAAAGTCAAAGTCTGTATTATTTTTATTTTCTGGCACTACTGCTGTCAATGGCATCTATATTTTTGTTGTACACACATCAACACGGTCTAGGGATATTTCATACTCAATTAAATAACTCGAAAAGTACTGGCCACATTGGAATCTTTTATACACCGATTTGTTTGTAATTTATCTCAGACTAATTTCAAATTCAAATTTTTGAAAATTATTTTGTTTCGGTGGCATAAAAATGTCTTGATGTGTAGGAGAGGGAATTTTCATTTGTGCGAAATTTAGAAAACAATACGAATTACGTTTAGTTACAGTTTTTTTTTCATTTTTAAACGAAAGATAAAGTTAAAATTGAGGTATTGTAGCCATGCAACGCCAACATTTGACGAGGGCGGAGATGTTACGAGCTGTGGGAATACTGGAAGCTGGGTCTGTTCAGCGTAATGTTGCTGAGACCATAGGGACCCACCAAAATGTAATTTCAAGATTGTGGACACGCTATCGTGCCACAGGTAAAGTAGCGGAGAGGCACCGGGGGCAAAGTCGCATCACTACCCCCAGACAAGACCGATTTTTGCAAATTACTGCGCGAGCTCAACCAAATGCAACGGCGACTCAATTGGTCCAAAGGCTGCGAGTGGAACACCAAGTGCTTGTGAGTGACCAAACTGTAAGAAGGCGACTGCATAAAAGCAATCTACGCTCTCGTAGACCACTCCGGGTCCCACCTTTACGGAGAGGCAATCGTGGACGACGATTGGAATGGGTTCGGAACCACGTGGACTGGGGCCGTGAGCAATGGTCCAATGTGCTGTTCACGGATGAATCAAGGTTCGGCTTCCATCCAGATTCACGAAAGACGCGTGTTTGACGAGTTCCTGGACGATGGAGCCGTCTTCAGAACCCTCAGGAAGTTCACCCATACCAAGGAGGAACAATTATATTTTGGGCAGGAATTCGTCTTGGAGGACAGACGGATCTCGTTTGGGTGCGGGGCAATATGACGGCAGAACGATACGTCCAACAGGTGCTGGGGCCCGTAATCTTGCCCCACAGAACACAAATGGGGCAAGATTTCCTGATCATGCACGACAATGCCCGGGCACACACGGCGAGAACGGTAGCAGCTTGGTTACATACACACAATGTTAGGGCCTTAGACTGGCCTGCTCAATCGCCAGATCTAAATCCCATTGAGCATGCGTGGGATATGCTGCAAAGAAGAGCTCTGAAGGAAGTTCCTGAAAATCTGACTACAGAAGATCAACTTTTTGCGCACCTCAGAAGGACATGGGACAATATTCCGCAGCAAGACATTGACAACCTTGTTCTGAGCATGCCGAATCGTTGCCGATGTGTTATGAACATCATGGGCGCTTTCTCAGACTACTAACTTCAAGTTTATAAACACAAATTAAATGATTTTTCTATTTTTTTCAGTTTTTACTCATAAATTAAAAGTTAATTCATATACGGTTTCCGTCTATGCTTCATTTTTTTCCATAAAATCCTGAAATTTTAATTGAAGTACCTTAACCATTATTAAAAAATGGTAGAATATTAAATAACGTATCTTTTAAATATATACATGTCTTATAAATAATTAACACATTGATAGTAATTCGCTTTTTTAAAAATATCCCTAGACCGTGTTGATGTGTTTATTATAAACGACTCATATCGTTTAGTTTACTTACTAAGTCCATAACTAAAAAGTATTTGAACCTCTTTGAAAATACAACAAATGTTATCTCAATTTGAATTAAAAAATATTTAAAATATAGGTGAGGTCGAATTCGATTTTAACCTTCTTCGTTCATATGAAAACAATAGAAGCAAAACACACAGACCATGGAATGGTCGTAACAACCGCTCTGGCAGTGTCTCGAAATGACAGAACTAATAAAATTCTCCGTATCCATTTGTTTCAATCTTTGTTTCTTTCTAACATACGGCACCTAGAACTGACCAAAAAAAAACCCGACTGCTTATAAAGCGAACTAAAAAGACGTAAACAAAAAGAAAATCATGCTGTGCAGTCGGATGATACATATTCGCGAGCTGGCTGACAAAAACCAGATGTATCCTCTGACTGCACAGCATGATTTTCTTCTTGTTTACGTCTTTTTAATTCGCTTTTTAAGCAGTCGGGTTTTTTGATTTTTTCAATTACCTAACTTTTTTTATTTACAACTTTTTCGTTATTTTTTTTTAATTAGTTATATTTAAACACATAAGTTTTACATATTTTTGAAATCACCTCTTAAAACCCTTTATTGATACCCCACACGATGAGAATAGCAAAAAAAAAAACCCCCCCACAAAACGGCGCCCAAAATCCGCCATTTTTTCGTTTTGTCTCTAGAACGCCACATAGGAACAAACATACTTATATACAAAGACTGATAAACACATTACCCTCCTTCGGCAGTCGGGTAAAAATGTCAAATTCGTGAGAAATAGATTATCATCATCGTTTCAACCAAAAAACGTCCACATGTGGACATCTATCGATCAATGTGGTGATGGTGTGGTGAATCACCACATTGATCAGTCCTGTTTTTCTCGCAATTAACTATCCCAATTGCAATAACGGGCTACAATAATAGTTTGTTAATCTATTAATATTGTTAAGCTAATTATTAATTGATCTTATAATTTTGCCAAATCGGCATTGATAATTCTTATTTATTAACAATAAATCCGCCGATGTGTATTCTGCTCATCCGAACCTACGGTTCTCAGACATGGTCACTCAAAGACTTACACTTGGGGATTGCCAGAGTTACGCAGCATTCAGGATGTAAAAAGAACAGACCGAATACGGTTAAAAAGGCTGCTCGGGTCAAATGTGCCGACGCCATTACGGTTCACGTTAGTTGCATGCAAATTGACCGCTGGGCAAGCCTCCACAATCCTGAAGATGGAACGCACCGTTGAGGCCGGCCCAGAAATAGTTGCCGAGATGATTTGGACGCGTACCGTGAGGGCTGGTTCTAGACGGTGCGGGAAACGAATGTCTGGAATGACTTGGGTGTACTCTTATGAATTTAAATGGGGATGGCCAAAGAAAAGATTGATGGACTGCGTGGGGAGTGATATGAAAGAAAAGGGAGTCAATTATAGCGTGATGGGGGACAGGACGATATGGAAGAAGAAAACGTGCTGCGCAGACCCCAAGTAACATGGGACAAGGGCAGGAAGATGATGATGATTTCAGAGTTTTACCAGTAAGAATTAGTAAATCTTAGGTTTTGTCGGTAAATAATAGGTTTCGGTTTTACAGTTAGTTTAGTTTAGTTTACATTCTCATGAACCTCCGTCCAAAGCCACTCTACATCTTTCTTTAATAACAACTGGAGCGGGGATGCAATATCGGCCAAGTGTGGTATGAATTTTCTTAAATAATTTACCATACCGAGAAAGATTTGTAATTCATTTTGATTATTAGGATTTTTCATATTAGTAATCGCGGTGACTCTATCAGTATCTATTTGCATGCCTTTGTCTGAAAAAATATGGCCAAAGTACTTAACTTGCTTTAATTCATATTGAAATTTCTCCTTATTGAAGCGCACATTGTGCTCTCTGGCTCTGTTAAACACCTTGTCTAATATTGCATCATGTTCCTGCTCTGTGTCAGCACATATTAAGAGGTCATCACAATAAACAATAACACCCGGTATGTCTCCAAAGGCAGTCTCGCTGTACCTTAGGAAGACCTCCGGTGCCACTGAAATTCCAAAAGGGCATCTTAGAAACTTATAACAGCCAAACGGACTGTTAAAAGTGCATAAATCACTTGAACTTTCTGTTAATTTAATATTATAAAAGCCATCTGATAAATCCAATACAGAAAATATATTTTTGTTACATAATTTTGGTATAATCTCATCAATGGTTGGTATTAAATGGTGTTCTCTTATAATACTTGATTAACGTCTTTAGGGTCAAGGAAGATTCTGTTTGAACCATTCTTTTTCTCAATTATAACTAAATTGCTAACAATTTTTTTTGGGTGATCTACCTTAGCTATGACTTTGTGCCTCACCAAAGCCTCCAGCTTCTCCGTGAGATGTGTGTGGAGCGCGTTAGGCTCTCTGCGCGGGGGTCTCACTACAGGCTCCACTCCAGGACGAATGCGCAGCTGTAGCTCGTTTTTATATTCACCAACACCCTGGAAAAGTACGACATTTTTATTAATAATACTGTCTTTTTTACTGTCTTGATACTTTTCAGTCTTAGTACTTTTAGTTACAGGTTCACTTTCGGAAGGAATTTCAACTTTCTTAATATTATCAATTTTACTTTTATTTATATAATTAATATTTATTAACTCTTTTTTAAATTGAACCATGGATGGTAAACCGAGAATGGGACGGGCATTTTTATTAATAATTATAAAGCCAGTTTGGTTTTTTTTTTTTTAGAATATAGGTTTAAAGTGACTTTGCCTAATGGTACTAGCTTGCCACCTCCAGTAAAACTCTTGTCTCAGACATATTAATATTAGGTTCATCATCGACAATTTTCTTGAGAGTGTTTAAACTCATTACATTAATTTGGGCCCCTGTGTCACATTTAAAAGAAACTTTTTTATTCTCTAATCTAAATGACTCCGTCCACTCAATGGTATCAAGATTGATAGCATATACTTTATATACTAGTCACAAATTTTGCACGTCATTGTACGCATCTTCATCATTTTGAATGTAATGAACTTGTCTAGCAGTACAACCGACGCTGAAATGATTTGGTCTATTACATTTTGGACAAATTTTTCCAAAGGCGGGACACTGCCTTGGCCCGTGCTCAGTATTGCACTTTTTACATTTATAAAAGAACTTGTTGTAATAGACATTTGTATTATTCTTGTTTGGGGGGTGTGACCAACCTTTATTATTATTATTATTGCTATAATACATCATCTAACTCAAAAACTTTAAATCAACTTTTTTATTCTCTAATCTAATTAGCATCCGGTCTTTTTCTAAAAAGTTGCAGTTCTCTGCCAATATTCTTATATCCGTGTAGTACGCATCAAATGATTATCTTTCTTCTTGAATCCGTTTATTTAGATTGAATGCATTAATTACTTGATTTTGTCTTGGTTTGAAGTAGTCGTCAAAGATCTGTATAACGTCTTCCATCTTCTCCTTGTTTTCTGTCTTCAACACATTATAGTATAATTCTTGGGCTTGCTGTTCCATGCAGTTTATTAAAATTGCGGCTTTTCTGGCCTCGGACAATTTCTCGAAGCCGGCTGCTAGCATGAAGTTTTTGAAACATAATTTAAATTATGTTTTAAAACCTTCATGTGGTGGTATTATCCATTGTGGCCAGCAATTTTCAATGTCATCGAGGTTCAAACTCTGCGGCATTTTATATTCGACCGCACACATGTTATTCACTTTTAATTCCAATAATTCTTCTTCTTATTTATCGTTATTACTCATGTTGTACCAGTGAATGGCGTACCGGTGAACACATGTACTTTCTTAATCCGTTTCAATCTTCGTAGATACCATTCCGTTTCGGTTGCGCCATGTATTGTATTCAATAAAAAGATTTGTGTAAACTTTTATAGTGTTTATTTGACTACAAACTTGGATATTAATATTTATTACAAACATTATGAATGCCAGAGATATGTTAATGTGCCTTGGGGAAGGGCAAAGGAGAGCTGTCCAAATGACAACCACAGATAACATTTTCTAAACTGGTTTCGTTCAGGATCAATATAATACATATTCCATACATATTCCGATTCATAATAAAAGATATTCCATAAACTTAAAAATAAAGATTTATCCTTTGCCCCTATGTTTTTCTTTTTTCATTTATAGTTGTCAAATTTGTACACTAGGCCACTGTTGACAACGCAATTATGAGACATATTTTTAGGGTTCTAGTGTTTCTAAAGGAAAACAGGAAAACATAGAGGCACCGTATATATCTGTCTTAATAGTACCGTAAAAATTCATCCTGAAGTCTGCGACCGCATTTCCTCATAAGTATTTGTAGATGAGTATTTTTCAAAATGTACTTAAGCGTGAAACTTGTATAAATTTGGAACCAAAGTAAAGATTTGACACGTTCTTAACGCAAAATATCTATCTATCAACCAAATTGAACCATATAAACATAGAAGTCGATCAACCAGTCATTTATGCGCCTTCAATAAAATTTAACCTCATCTTACTGAAGCGTGTTTTATTGCCATTAAGGGTTAGCAGGCGCTAACGCCACTTCTCAGTAATATTACCTAACTGACGTTTACGGCAAACGTGCTCACAACAAAGCCACGGAAACGTGTCCGACTCAAAGACCACAGGCATGCTTGAGTAGTGACTGACTGACCATTGAAATCTATAACCTAGAACCCATAAATGTAGTACCCACTTGGCATTAAATTACTATTTAAAGCTGTTAAATAAGTGACATTGGGTTTGCGTGATTATATAATCACGCAAATCCAATAAATAAAATGAAAAGTTAAATTTATAATAATAATTAAATTTAAATTATAATTAATTTTAAGTGAAATTGTCTTAATAAAAAGTCAGAATACCAGCTCTGAAAAATCCTGAGCATCAATTTTAGACTGGCATGTGACATTGGCACTTATTTAGACAGTTTTAAGGTTTCTTTTCAATCCTTTTGTAATCCGCGTCGATTTTAAACGAAGTTACCTATTGAAGGGTACCCGAGCAGGCAAGCGACACTGCTAAAGCAATTTCTGTAATGACGCAATTATTTTCTCTCACTCTCACTTTATTTCTCACACTATATGGTCAAGTGTTCACAGAGTCTAAAATTTACATAAAGCCGTTTTCCTTTTTCAACCCCAAACAGCTTGAAGGTTTTGTTTGTATAAAACGAAGTAGGTACGTTTATAAAAAAGTTTTCTTGCTAACGTTTTTTTATTACCTTCCACGGTTTTTTCGGGTTTCGAATTTACATAGAACGTGTAATGT
Source organism: Orthosia cruda (assembly GCA_964057195.1). Lineage (NCBI taxonomy): Eukaryota > Metazoa > Arthropoda > Insecta > Lepidoptera > Noctuidae > Orthosia > Orthosia cruda. Next base: position 18,374,514 of record OZ059828.1, read on the forward strand.
AGTCGGGGAAAAAACTTTGCTTTTTCGCCTGATACACCTGCGTCGCAAGTTTTTATGTGACTTTTATTTAAAGTTTTGAGTGCCTAGTATCGTGGTAAATGGGCCGAAAATAGCGAGAATGAGACATTTTTGGGTAAAATACGCATCACTTGTTTACTTATTATTTATATTATTCTATTTCATTCCTTAAATATAATGTTCCGTTTCCGTGAATGTGTCCGTGGCATTAACAGTGGGTCCTACCAGAATATCAGCGCAGCGTTATTTTCTTTTTACCCGACTGCCGAAGGAGGGTAATCTGTTTATGAGTCTATGTATGTATGTATGTTTGTTGCTATTTGGCGTTCCAGAGACCAAACCCGTTGGTCGAATTTGATGATTCGTAACTCAATCGATTCGTCTTAACCCTGCAAGTGTTACTGGCTACATTAAAATTGAAAAAAAAGAAATATGGCGGCTTTTGTGCGCCATATTGTGGTGACTCAATTTTTTTTCTTATTCTGATCCCTTCGTGTGTGGTATGAAATAAAGGGTTTTAAGAGGCAATTACAAAAATATATAATACTTATATGTTCAAATGAACCTAATTCGAAAAAAAAAATAACTTAAAAGTGTTAAATAAAAAAAACAAAAAAATCAAAGATCAAAAAGTCATGCTGTGCAGTCGAAGGATACATCTGGTTTTGGTCAGCCAGCTAGCCAATATGTATACTCCGACTGCACAGTATGTTTTTGTTCTTGTTTACGTATTTTTAGTTCGCTTTTTAAGCAGTCATGATTTTTGATTTTTTAATTTAATTTCGTTGTACATGCTGAGATAGGAGCCCTTTGGTCTCGCACGGGGTTTTTTATATTATTATTGTTTTTGTTTTGCTTATCTCGTGTCTCCTGTGCGGGTCACAAATAAATATTTTTTTCTTTCTTTTACTTAATCTTCTCAAGTAGTCAAGTTTTGGGGGACTATAAAAGTAGTTCTTGGTTCACAGTTTTCCATCTTCTGCCCAGCCATGTCCCAACTACCTACGTTGGGTCAGCTTCTCCTGATGCAGCTAAGTATACCCCGGTTCATTAAAGAAACGAATCTAAAACGGCGGTGCTTATCTTGTTCTCTCGCTTGCACGCTGGTGCCGTCTATAGTGTGCAAGCGAGAGAACACGATAAGCACCGCCATTTTAGATTCGTTTCTTTAATGAACCGGGTTATACGTAAGGTACATACTGCTCCAGAGAAACCTCACCCCCTCGATTTGTATAAAAAGCGACATCTATGGACAGGAGGATATACTACGATGTTTACGTGCGCCGCGTGCGCGCCATCTCTGAGACATCAATGAAGTTAGTTTAGTGTAGTTATTGACATTGATTCCACTAGTAAGCGTGCAAGATACCCATTTAACAATAATTGTTTACGTTATTGATACAAACTTGTCATGCTCCATGTCAACAATTAACATGGAGTGGCTATCAATTTAACCTGCAAACGTACTACTATATAGTTCGCACCAAACTTCTTGGTCCTGAAGTTGTCTACAATCTCAATCTCATACAAAAAACACAACCGCGCCGTGCTTCGCGCCACAGAAAGCCAACTTCAGGGCAGCCCAAGAAGTTTGGCGAGAACGATACCCAGTTACTGGCTAAGATGATATCTACCTCTTGGTAAGCCTGGTTGTCTGAGTTTAGGCTTCTGACCATCCGTAACGACTGCCAAACATCTACAAAGTTGCCCTAGTTTTTCTCCAACTTCATACTTTTTATTTAGGTACAAAAGTAAGTTACATTCTATCGAAGGCATACATATCTATTAGTCCTAATTTGTGCATGAAATACCAACCAATAAACGACAATCATTACTCCACACCAAATCATTCGACCAATCTAAATTTATCCCCGTTAATACCTGAACAGTATTGATCGGACGAATCACGTTCAATTGTGCAGTCCGCGAGGTGAAATGACCGGTGTCAATGACTGATTAGCTGTCAATCACACGACACATTTACTAATTATTTGCTAACGAGATACGTCTCGGCATCCGATGTCTCGTATTAATAAAGCTATGCTAGGTTATATTTAATTCATTTGCTATGTCTGGGCCGGATGAAAGATGTTGAGAATAAGAACAACTTTCATTATAAAACAAAATCCAGTTATTTCAGATATGTTTCAGACATGAAACGCAAATAAAAAAAAATGCTATTTGCCAATGCTCGGCTTGAAATAAACCATAAAATTAAATCCGATATCTCGTATTAATAAAGCTATACTAGGTTATATTTAATTCATTTGCCGAATGCCGAGCCGAATCTGACGAAATAAAAAATAACTGTTCAGTACATTTGTGTTCGTATAACTCGATAGATAGTTTTTTTTTCATATATTATATACATAGTTGGTTTTAGTGTGAGTTCTTCCTAATTTTGAATAAATCATCCCCTGAAAGATTGCTAACGAATTAAAAGTCGAGAGACTTTAAATTCTAACTTCTTTGTATATTTATTCTCTCATATTTCTATTCGATCCGTCTGCTCTTCAATAACAAACGATTTCTATGTTCACGTAACAAAATGTGGGCTGAGTGAACCGTATAAAAAGACGCTTGGCTTTTCAAGTGTCTTTAACACCGTTCTGCGTTTTTATTCTAACACACTGTGAAGCCAGACTCCAGCCACAATAGGGTTTTATTTCTGAAAACTTTTAATTTACCCTTTTAATTTAAGAGGAATTTGTTCCGTATGGTGCCGGACGTAAAGAATTTCACCATCCCATGTCTTCCCGTGGGTGTCGTAAGAGGCGACTAAGGGACAAACCAGAGAATGGGCAGCAGCGTTCTCTGTGCTTCTATAACAACCATACTGCGATCGCCAACCCGCCTGCCAAGCGTGGCGATTATGGCAAAACCCCCCCAATGAATAGCACAAATAAAAAATGGCCCCTGGTACCCGGCAGCTTGCCTACCCTCGACTACGGTAGCGGTCGAGGCTACGGCATGGCAAGGGGTGCTAAGAATCTCCGGACGAGATCCGGCTACCCCAACAATCACCGACGACTGGACCTGGCAACGTACAACACGCGCACACTTCGGACCGACGAGAAGGTCACCGAACTCGAGGAGGAACTGAGCAGGTTGCGATGGAGTATTATAGGGTTATCTGAAGTCCGAAGAGAGGGGGAGGACTCGATAATCCTCAAATCCGGTAACCTGCTCTATTTCCGAGAAGGTGACCGGCAGTCCCAGGGTGGTGTCGGGTTTATCGTCCACAAGTCCCTTGTGAACAACGTGGTGAAGATCGAGAGTGTGTCGACCAGGGTGGCGTACCTTATACTCAGAATATCCTCAAGATATTCGCTGAAGGTCATACAGGTCTACGCCCCAACCTCGGCACACCCCGACGATGAGGTAGAGACCATGTATGAGGATATCTCCAGAGCCATGCATGGTTTCAAAACTCACTTCACCGTTGTCATGGGGGACTTCAACGCGAAACTGGGCAAACGAGACGAGGATGAGCTGCAAGTGGGGCAATTTGGAGTTGGACAACGGAACCACCGGGGTCACCTACTGGCCAGTTTTGTGGAGAAGGAGGGCCTCTATATGATGAACTCCTTCTTCAAAAAGCGTGAACACAGGAAGTGGACCTGGCAGAGCCCCGATGGTGCAACAAAAAATGAGATCGACTTCATCATGTCAACCAAGAAGCAAATGTTCAATGATGTCTCTGTGATCAATTCGGTAAAAACCGGGAGCGATCACCGCATGGTAAGAGGCACATTGAACATTAATATTAAGCTTGAAAGGTCTCGACTGATGAAGTCCACGCTTCGGCCAGCACAGATCCAGGTCCAAAACCCCGAGAGCTTTCAGCTCGAACTCCAGAATCGTTTCGAGTGCCTAGGGAGCTCCGTGGATGAATATAGCAACGGGTTCGTGGAAGCTGTCCATACGGTCGGGTCTAAGTTTTTCAAGACCCGTCGTACAGATAGAAACAAAAAGCTCTCAGATCACACCCTCAAGCTTATGAAGGAGAGGCGTGAGATGATCCTGCAGTCTTCAGATGAGGCGTGCAAATACCGGCAGCTCAATAGACAGATCTCTAAATCCTTGAAAAGAGACCTCCGACGCTTCAATACCGAGCGTATTAAAGACGCTATCGAGCGAAATAAAGGCTCCAAGGTGTTCTCAAGGGATCTGGCTATTGGGCAGAGCCAACTCACGAAACTGAAGACCGACGATGGCAGGATCGTATCCGCCAAACCGGAGCTTCTCAGGGAGATCGAGACATTCTATGGGCAGTTGTACACTTCGATCAGCAAGCCCGTTGCAAGTCTAGCAAACGACCCAAGAGCTAGATTGACCCGACACTATACCGAAGATATCCCGGACGTCAGCCTGTACGAGATTAGGATGGCTCTGAAACAGCTCAAAAACAACAAGGCGCCGGGTGATGACGGAATTACGGCCGAACTCCTGAAGGCGGGTGGAAAACCGGTCGTTAGGGCCCTTCAGAAGCTGTTTGATTCCGTCATACTCGAGGGCAAAACGCCACAGGCATGGTGCAGGGGTGTGGTGGTACTCTTCTTCAAGAAGGGCGACAATGCCCGGTTGAAGAACTATAGGCCCATCTCACTTCTTAGCCATGTCTACAAGTTGTTTTCAAGAGTCATCACGAATCGTCTCGCGCGTAGGTTTGACGATTTCCAGCCCCCCGAACAAGCCGGATTCCGAAAAGGCTTTAGCACCGTAGACCACATACATACGCTGCGGCAGGTTATACAGAAGACCGAAGAGTATAACCTGCCTCTCTGTTTAGCGTTTGTGGACTACGAGAAAGCCTTCGATTCGATAGAGACTTGGGCTGTACTGCAGTCTCTCCAACGGTGCCAGATCGACTACCGGTACATTGAGGTGTTGAAGTGTTTGTACAAAAACGCCACCATGTCAGTCCGTCTTCAGGATCAGACCTCGAAACCAATCCTTCTCCGGCGCGGCGTGAGACAGGGAGACGTCATTTCTCCGAAACTGTTCACTGCTGCGCTGGAGGATGTCTTCAAGGTTCTGGACTGGAGGGGGCTGGGCATCAACGTTAATGGCGAGTACATTACTCACCTTCGGTTTGCCGACGACATAGTGGTCATGGCTGAGACCATGGAGAGCCTCAGTAAAATGCTCGATGACCTCAGTAGAGCTTCCGAAAGAGTGGGTCTTAAAATGAACATGGACAAAACCAAGATCATGGTGAATGCCCATGTAACACCCACTCCTATCAAGGTCGGAGACTCTACTCTCGAAGTTGTAGACGATTATGTCTACCTGGGACAAACGGTCCAGTTGGGTAGGTCCAATTTCGAGAAAGAGGTCAACCGTCGAATCCGACTCGGCTGGGCGGCGTTCGGGAAGTTGCGTGGTATCTTCTCGTCCAATTTACCGCAGTGTCTCAAGACAAAAGTCTATGACCAGTGTGTGTTGCCAGTGATCACCTATGGGACCGAGACGTGGTCGCTCACAATGGGCCTTATCAGAAAGCTCAAAGTCACCCAAAGGGCAATGGAGAGGGCTATGCTCGGAATTTCCTTGCGTGATCACGTCAAGAATGATGATATCCGCAGGAGAACCAAAGTTACCGACATAGCCCGAAGAATTGCCAAACTTAAGTGGCAGTGGGCAGGGCACATTGCTCGCAGAACGGATGGCCGATGGGGCCGAAAGGTTCTGGAATGGCGACCGCGAACCGGAAGACGATACGTTGGAAGGCCTCCCACTAGGTGGACTGATGACCTGGTTAAGGTTGCGGGAAGGCGCTGGATGCGAGACGCACGGGATCGGTCAATGTGGCGACGCCTGGGGGAGGCCTATGTCCAGCAGTGGACGTCTTTCGGCTGAAATGATGATGATGAATTTAAGAGGAAATGCGGCCGCTGATATCCGTTGTCCGATATCCTAATTGCGCGTTTACACAGACTGACTTTATGTTAATGTATGTAGATGTGCAATTTTCGCTCGATGGGTTGTATAAATCTATGGCACGGCTGTGTAATAAAACCACCATGCAGTCGTGTGGCATGGCAATGGCAAATGACGTGACATTTGAATATGATCAGCTGGAGGCGCAATACGTTCGTCGTTCGTACGTCGTTTGCCACGCCCGTGACGTTTCCGCTTCATAAAGCAACGATTTAAAAAAAAATGGCTTTTCATTTATGCCGTGCCGCAGTACGTCAAACCAAAAATTCAAGCGTGTTCAGATAAATACCAACCTATTGATTGGAATCAAAAATTGCTCTATGATTTATTTTGTACGGAATATTTTATCGAAAAAATAGTCTATGTTGGCAGCCGATGCCGCCCCATGGGTATAAAAATGTCCCGTAGATTTTCCGGCTATACCCTTTTGTTCCAAACAAATAATATTTTGTTTAAAATAAAATAATGTGAATAGAATTTTTACGAGAACCCTTTGTGGATGTGAAATTCATCGGAAAAGCATTATAAATTCGTTTAGCTCGTTAGTTTAGAATAGAATAGAATAGAATAGAATAGAATAGAATAGAATAGAATAGAATAGAATAGAATAGAATAGAATAGAATAGAATAGAGTAGAATAGAATAGAATAGAATAGAATAGAATAGAATAGAATAGAATAGAATATAATAGAATAGAATAGAATAGAATAGAATAGAATAGAATAGAATAGAATAGAATAGAATAGAATAGAATAGAATAGAATAGAATAGAATAGAATAGAATAGAATAGAATAGAATAGAATAGAATAGAATAGAATAGAATAGAATAGAATAGAATAGAATAGAATAGAATAGAATAGAATAGAATAGAATAGAATAGAATAGAATAGAATAGAATAGAATAGAATAGAATAGAATAGAATAGAATAGAATAGAATAGAATAGAATAGAATAGAATAGAATATTTATTTGCGTAAAACATGGTATACAAGGGTGTTATGTACAAATTGAGGCACAAGCATGTTTAGCTAGGATAAAACATAGCATGCAAAATTTTAAAAAACAAGTTAAGCAACAACAACCGTTTTTTTTTTTTTTTTTTTTTTTAAACATCAACATTTTTTATCTATAAATTCTTTTAAACTATAAAAACTACACTCGACTAACCACTTATGAAATTTTACTGTAAATAATTTTGTGTTTAAAGCTTTGAAATGCCTTGGTATTTTATTATAAATGTTCACACACATTGCCAAGCAGTTACTATTGTATTTAGACAGTCTAGGCGAATCATTTAACACTAGTTTATATGGATCTCGTCGATTCCGAGGATTTACATCATTTGCAGTCTTAAATAGTTGCTTATTTTTCATAACAAAAACACATATTTCGTAAATGTAAAGCGACGGTAACGGTAACAAACCAAGTTTTTTAAATATGGGTCGACATGAGTCGTCGGGCTTAAGTCCACAAATTGCTCTCATGCACTTTTTTTGAGCGATGAATGCTCTTTGGAAGTCAGTGCTGTTACCCCACATTATTAGTCCATAACGTAACAACGATTCGACGTATGCGTGGTATGACATTACAGCAGTTTTTATATTAGTTATATTTTTTACTTTTTTTAATGCATAAACAAATTTATTAATTTTAGTGCTAACATTGTCTATGTGCTCTTTCCAGTTTATGTCTTTATCTATTATTACACCTAAAAATCTGGTACGCGTTACTTCATTGATTTTATTAATATTGAGTTTAATGTCATTTTTGGAATTATTTGATCGATTAAATTGGATGTAAATGGATTTATCTAAATTTATCATCAAATGGTTAATGTCAAGCCAATGCAATAATTTGTCAATTGTATTATTAATGTCAAGTTCATGTTCTAAAATGGTATTTAGTTTTTTATTAGATGTCACTATAATAGAAATATCGTCAGCAAATAATACGCATTTATGGTTAGTTATTTTTATGATGTCATTTATATAAATGAGGAATAATATTGGGCCTAGCACACTTCCCTGTGGAACGCCATATTTATTATGTTTATATTTCGATAAATAGGATATTATTACATTATTTTCATTTTTTTTTATTGATAATAACACATTGTTTTCTATTGCTTAAATAGGACGACAGCCACTGAAGTGCCGGTCCTCTAATACCAACAGCTTCCAATTTTTGTAGCAATATGTCATGAGACACCAGATCGAAAGCTTTCGATAGATCAAAAAATAGGCCTGTAGTTATAAAATTATTATTTATATTTGAAAGTATAGCTTGCATAAGGGAAAAAATAGCTAACGATGTGGACTTGTTCTTTTGGAATCCAAACTGCTGGTCACTTATAATATGAAATTTATTGCAAAAGTCAGTTAACCTTTTTAGCATACATTTTTCAAAAATTTTAGACAATATGGGTATAAGAGTTATAGGTCGGTAATTGTTGATGTCACATTTATCTCCCTTCTTGAATAAGGGCTTTATTAAAGATAGCTTTAATTTTTCAGGAAAGGTGCCTTGTGAAAATGACATGTTTATTAAATGCGTCAGAATACCAGTCAGTTCGTTGCAACAGGCTTTGACGATTTTTGTATTGATCTCATCATAGCCCTCCGACCTAGTGTTGGACAGAGACATTATTTCCTGTCTTACCTCGTTAGCTTCCATTGGTCTAAGAAACATAGAGTTGACACTCGTACTTTTGCAGCGGTTTTGATTTGTGCTTCTTTCCCCTTGCACATGCGTTAAATTAACATAATTGTTATTAAATATAGTAGCCATTTGTACAGGGTCTGTAGTTATTGTTTCATTGAATTTAATACTTTCTATGTTGTCTTTGTGAGTGTTACTGTTTATTTCGGTTTTAATGACATTCCATGTGGCTTTACACTTGTTATCATGATTATGAATATATTTTATATTTGCACTCTTTTTTGAATTATAAATGCATTTATTTAGTAGACTGGAGTAGTTTTTATATTTAGTTTTATTAATTAAATTTTTATTTTTATAATATCTGTAACGTAGCATCCGTTTAGTTTTACAACTTTGTCTCAAACCTTTGCTTATCCACTTTTGTTTGTTTTCCTTATTACTATTGAATTTAACTCTTACTTTAGGAAAACAGAGACCATACAACAGACACAATAGCTCATGAAAATCATTGAATGCACAGTTAGTGTCAGTTTTGAAATATATATCGGACCAAGAAAGATTTTCCAGACATTCTTTAAATTTTCGAATGTTGTCGACGTTATAGTCTCTTTTATAAATATAGTATATTGTTGATTTCTGTGGTTTCTTTTTGATTGGAAAGCTTAACATTTGTGCTGTGTCGTGATCAGACAGATACAGGGGCAGTACAGTGGCAGTCGCGTTGGCAATGTTGCTTAAAATATGGTCAATACAAGTCAATTTGCGAGTGGGTACATTGATGTGGATTTTTAAATTATGATTGTTAGATAAATCTTGTAATCCATTTGTGATGTTACCTTTTTTAAGAGTATTTATGTTGAAATCATCGGCCACAACTATATTTATTTTGGACTTGTATTTATTTGACAAATCATGCAAAAGATTGTGTAATTTTGTCAAAAACAGATTAGGATCAGATTGTGGTGTTCTATAAACACATATTACTATTAATTTATTAATTATAATTTCTATGCCACAAACCTCAAAGGTGTTTTGAGTTGCATAGTTTTTCACAAATGACAGCTCTTTATAAAGTAAACCCATTTTAACTAATATGCATGTGCCACCTCTTTGCTTCTCTCTACAGTAGTTGGTAGCCAACTGATAGTTGCAGATTTTCACATAATTTTCATAACCTTTTTTTACAAAGGTTTCCGATAGACATATAACATCTGGATCATTATTCGCTTCTTTTAACTCCTGAATTGTAATTTCTAGTAGTTCTTGTTTAGATAATAAACTCGCTATATTTTGATGGAGTATTCTAAACTGGTGTGTTTTATTAGTTTGAGGTACGAAAAAAAGAGTCACGCTTGTTTAACACAGGAAAGTAATAAGGTATAGTCCCTATTTGACCTTTTGAGTTGTGTTGCAGAGAGGAACTATGTTCGTAGGGCTTTGTACACTCAACACGACCAAAGTAGTAAGGGATTGTCCCTTTTTTGGGTTTATCAGTAGGCACGTTTAATTTGGAACTTGATTTGTTACTCGCTATTATTTTTCGTATTTCGCTCGGATTTAAATACTTATCACTATAATCGCAACAATCTATAAGATAATTTATCGACTTACAAATACTGGATAGATCCGTGGATGTTTGATTTACGAAGTGACAATTTTTATAACTATTACAAACATTTTTTATAGAGTAGTTTAACTTACGTACATTGAGGTGCATGTTATTGACGACATTTAACACAATAATAGTGTTATTTATAAATGTATTTAAAACAATTTGCAATTGAGACAACAAAAGGTTAGGGTTGTTGTCATTTTCACCTATGCATATTACAAGTTTGTCTTCAGTGGTCAATTTAGTATTTCTGCAGTTTGCTATAATTTCGTTGCTAGGCGCATTTGGCTTTGTTTCAGCAACGAGCCTGTATTTTTCATACTGCGTATTAGTCCTTGAGTGTGAGATGGCTGCTGCTAATCCGACGCAACGCTGAGTACCGAAGATAAATATCTTCCTTTCTGGGATATTATTCCCGTCTATGGCAACATATGTCTGAGCGCTGACGATGGCCACAGTCTCTTGCTTCTGTTCTTGACTTACGGCAGGTTCACAGACATTGTATCTACTTTGCATTATGATTGCAATGCGTTCTTGGAGAGCTGCAATCTCCTGCTGTGCAACCTTTAATTGCTGCTGTAAGGTTACGATTTCTTGTTCCAGGGATGACACATTAACATTGTCATTGGGTTTGGATTTCAACTTTCTGGATGATGATGGTAAAGAGGATGGTGTAGAAAGTATGTTGCATGGAGTTGACAGAGCTGGCCTCTTTTTCTTAGTGTTTGGACCTGGACTTGAAAATATGGAGGGCGACTGGCATAAAGATTTTAATGTTTTGTTTTCTGAAGTTAACTTGTTTATTTGCTTGTGTAGATCGGTGTTTTCCAACAGTATATTTCCTAGTTCATTTTCGGTAATTTCGAGTTTTAATGAGAGTTGTGCAATTATCTCCTTCATTTCTGAGGCTGATACTAAGTCAGACACAGTACCGTCAACACTCATTGACAGTTTGTTGGGAGTACTATGCGATTCAATAGATGTTTCGCACTCAGTCAATACGTGGGAATCAAGTAAATCTGCAGTATTTTGAACCGTAGATATACGTTTAAACGAATCATCACGTACTATATCCTTAGTGCTTTGTGGTTGTTCCGTTGGTGAGGGTGTTTCCATCGGTGTTACTTTTTTCCTCACGGTAATATTGGGTGTACAGTCGGTATTAGCGTATTTTTTGCGTCTAATGCATACCTTACATCTCCACTTTTTTCTGGATTCCGCGTCTTTGAGGCGATACGTATGTTCTGGATAACCATCGCAATCCAATTCATACCGGTTATCACAGGCAGAACACAAAGCAGTGCTTTTTATGTTTACTAATTTTTTGCATTTATAACATGTTACTAGTGCTGCCATCTTGCAATAATTGTTGTACTAGTCTCTTTATAAATTCGAAATATGAATTTTGGAACTTACGAAAAGTGATGTAGTCTCTGAGGTTTGAACCCGCGGCCACTCGTGTGAGGCTAGTTTAACTGCAAAAGTAGTGGTGTTAGCTATTACGCCAACTGAACGTTACTAAAGTTCGCTAAATTTGTCAACCTATTGCAGTAGATGTTTTTTATTTTAAATAGGCAGGTCAGCGTGACAGTTTAAATTCAAATCACTGTGTGAGTCACTTTTTCACTTGATCTTTGTTGTTATTTTTTCAACACACTTTTTTTCATCGAATTAAGTCACAGAATATTGTACATTTTGCAATCTTTAGTTTATTTTCATTGGTATTGTTGATTTTATGGTCGTATTTGCTATTTTAAAGCACAGTTTATTGTTCACAGTATAATTTGTATTAACTTCACAGTTTATGTAAGAAATCCATGGATAACACTGTCACTTAAGTATTAGGTGATGTTTTATTAGTTCACTTATTTTTATTCACATAAAAGCACAAATAGTATTTTTAACTGATATTTAATAACAGAGCGATTGTTTCAACGTTTGACTAGACGCAGCGCCATCTAGCGGCCTTTATGTATTAAATAACACGTCGGTAATTGGTTAATGTTTATTCATAGAAAACAGGTATTCATTTCCAGCTAAAATGGCGACAAAATTCCGATTTCACTTTCAAAAAATCTTTGAAATGTTACCTACATTGGTACATGACACTCATCGATGGTTGTTTAAAAAATACGTCTAAGTTTATTTTTATCAAATCCATTTAATCTCAGATCAAATAAAAGTCAACATGGAACGTTGCAAACAACAAGGTGACGTCGGTTGGAACTACGCCTTGCCGTATACATACACAATTACACGCACACACGTACAACGAAACTACGCCTTAGCTTGTCAGTTGAGCTCTCAGATCAAATAAAAAGCTTGACTGACAAGCTAAGACGTAGTTTTAACCGGCGTCACTTTGTTGTTTGCAACGTTCGATTATGACTTTTTATTTGATCTGAGCATGTAACATACAATTCAACAAATCAACTGTTTGTTAGTCTTAATCTATCACAACTGTCTCAGCTCTCAAGCCCAAGAGTAATGATTTGCCAAAAGCGGCACGTAGCGCCACCTAATTCTCGTACATGAACTAACACAAATATGATAAATCCACATTTAGTGCCACACATGAGTCACGTTTCCCCAAATGCCCTAATTCCTCGAATAAATGAGCTTGAAATGTACTAGGAAATATTACTACTTTGATACTTCTCAAACTACCCTATAAGATAGTGTGTGCTGAAAGAAATAGATTATTTAGCGAATTGTCTTCCCAGTTTCGAATAAATTCAAACGCCAATATCATTCTTTGTAAATATGGTTATAAGCTTTTATCACGGCTATAATCCGGTTTTTGGCAATACATTATCGACGCGTCGTCGCGCGTTTAATACAAGTTAATTGATCCAATTGGTTGCTGAAAATTCATCCAATCAAAGCATCTAACGCACGTTTGACAATTTGTAACATTAACGCTTTGCGTGTCAATCTGCTATATAGCTGCATTTCCCTAACTGTTCATAGCCATGGTAAAGGAAAAAGTATCTCATCTAACTAGACTAATGCCTCTATTTCCGTCACAGGGTCGTAACGGCAAAGGTTCCATTTTCGTATGGGCCTCAGGAAATGGCGGACGGGAGCATGATAACTGCAACTGCGATGGCTATACCAACTCAATATGGACGCTATCAATATCTTCGGCTACTGAGAGAGGAGAAGTGCCTTGGTACTCAGAAATGTGCAGTTCTACTTTAGCGGCGACTTACAGTAGCGGGGCTATAAATGAAAAACAGGTAAGTTCATTGAATTATCTTACTTCTTACTAATTTGATAAATGCGAAAGTTTGGATGTATGGATGTTTGTTTGTTACTCAATCACACCAAAACGGATCGGGATGAAATTTGGCACGGAGATAGATTATAGTGTCGTATAGCCGATAGGTTTTATCCCTGTATATGTTCCCCTGGGATGATTTTTGGGAACACTTTTGTTATGCGTACTGCTAAGGAGTGGAATTCCCTGCCGGAGTCTGTGTTTCCCGATAGCTACTATCTAGGGGTCTATGAATAGGTTATTTCTAGGCAAGCGTGTTTCACCGTCGACCACATCTTCGCTTACCATCAGGTGAGATAGTGGTCAAGCGGGAGCCTACAGACAAAAAAAAATAAAAAAGACACTTTTCACACAGGCGAAGCCGCTGGCAAAAGCTAGTTTAGTAATATACAGAGCGGACCGCCCGTTTTTCTGATGTGAGTATCAGTTCATACTAGACCGAAGCAAACCACGCGGTCGGCTATCTTTGGGAGCCGTCGTGTGCGCGAGACATTAAAAATGCAGTGTTTGTTGTATAGTGAACTTGTAAACGTTCGGTTGGCCGCATCTTTACCATTTAAATCTATAGGTTTGCTATATTTTTTGTAGATGGAGAGGAAGCCAAAGAACACATGAATGGAATTCGTGAGTAATAATTTGAAAGAAAATTTATTCAATGATAGCGTGACGTTTGATAGGACGAAGAGTGGAAGAAAAAATGTATTGCAGCAACCCCGAGTAACAAGGGACAAAGGCAGAAGGATGATAATGTAAGCTATGTTTATTCTCATTACGGATAGATTTTCCTGCTATCTAATGAAACGGCAAAGAAACAAAGAATGGATTTTGAGATTTTTTTCCTTGTCCTATATTGATCGTATGTAAATAAGATTGCAGTTGTTTCCCCCTCTTCAGACTCAAATGTAATCTGAAGAGCAGTTTGTTCATCCAGATTTCGAAAGCTTCCTTAAAATATTTGACAAAGCATTAATCGTTTATGAGTAAAATAAATAATCCAGTCTCATTCTGCTATTATAAGGAATAAGTAATTCTTAAAGACAGGCGTTTCACTAAGACAAATTGATGGGAAGCATAATTTGTCAAAATCAGTTTTGTCGTCTTGGCGGGAACAGAAATAGAAAGAGAGCACAACTTTTTGGTTTGGTATTGGCAAAGTTAGCCCTTTTCAATAATGGGCTGTAGTCTGGAAATACACCAGAGAGTAAAACTTATTATTCATATTACTTCATACATAAATGAAGTCACGCCTTTTTCTGATGGGGTTAGACAGAAACTACAGAACGCCGCCTGCGTATCCGTACACAGTCGTTTTGCTTTTTTACGTTGATTCATCTAAGGGCCTAGTGCGAGTTAGTATAGAGTAATACCCGGATAGTCGCCACACTTTTAAATTACTTCTTAGTACAAAAAGCAAGAGCCTTTATTTGTAAAACGGATAGGTATAACGAAAGTGAAAGGAGTCTTTTTTTAGGGTTCCGTAGCCAAATGGTTACTATGGAATCTTTATAGATCCGTCCAGTCCATCTGTCTGTCTGTCTGTCCGTATGTTACAGCCATTTTACTTCGAGTCTGTTGACACCACACAGTTGAATTTGTAGTAAGTATGTTCTTTAACCTACACAAAAATGATATAAAAATATGAAAAAAAATGGGGTGGCTCTCCATACCTACATGAAACTGAGGGTGCTATCTGTTAAATGAAATTTTTTATTTGATTAGTTTTACCGATTAAACCATTAAAATTCACTGCCACATAACGCTAACTTTTGTCGAACCATGATCAGTTAGTTTTAATGTGCTATCTGTTAAATTAAATGTTTTATTCGATTAGTTTTAACGATCAAACCATTAAAATTTTCTGCGACATAACGTTAACTTTTGTCGAACCATGATCAGTTAGTTTTAATGTGCTATATGTTAAATGAAATGTTTTATTCGATTAGTTTTAACGATCAAACCATTACAATTTACTACCACATCACATTAACTTTTTTTCGAACCATGATCAGTTAGTTTTAATGTGCTATCTGTTAAATGAAATGTTTTATTCGATTAGTTTTAACGATCAAACCATTAAAATTTACTGCCACATAACGTTAACTTTTGTCGAACCATGATCAGTTAGTTTTAATGTGCTATCTGTTAAATGAAATGTTTTATTCGATTAGTTTCAACGATCAAACCATTAAAATTTACTGCCACATAACGTTAACTGTTTCTCGAATCATGATCAGTCAGTTTTAACGTTCAATCATTAAACGTTACTGTTTTGTTTTTTAATGTTTTACAAACACAGAACAGAAAAAACGCCTTCTACAGTTTACAAACATTCATTTTTACTGTAAAAAGTCAGTAAATCTTAATGTTATAGCTTTAATGTGCGGTAGTAATATTTTATTTTTTTCAGTGTACTTTGGTTTATAATCTTCAAATTTATGAAAGTAATAAACATTGTCTTTGATATTTAGTTGAAATAAAATATATTTGACAAATATATTTGAAATAAAATATATTTGACAAAGTCAAATATATTTTATTTCAACTAGGCCATTAAGCGGCACTTTTGAACGTCAACAATTAAAATTAACAAGTTAAAAAAAAATATTCTACCGTCCATTCGGAAAAGTACCTTGTTATGGAGAAGAACGGACAAAAAACTCCATAATTACGCTTTAAAAAAAATAAATGTTTTACCATATTTACATACATTAATAAATTCATACATGTGAGGACGATTCACCAAGAATAGCACTACACACTATACTACGCTCAGGTATAAAGTATTAAAAGTACTCACACATGCACTGTGCAGTTATATAATAGGTACTAGAAAAACATTAACATCCGAAGCAGTTAAGTTATGACCAATCTTAACGGACGGCGCCCGTTCACGAACATGTCGCATGAATCAGCACTACGCAGCTCAACCATCATCCCATATATATAGTTGCCTAATCCATATAAATTATGTTGATGGATGCCCCGTCGAGAGAGAGGAGATTTATTCCGCAAAAACTTTGATCGCACCTAGCCGTCCCATGCAATCGCACAGAAACGTGCAACACAGTCAACTTAGTGGTAGGTGTAGAATCTCTCGATAGATAAATAAAATAACATGTGTTTCATCCGCGAAACTAGAGTAATTACAATCAAGGCAACTATACCCCTGGGGCGACTATCCTGGATATACTCTACATGCTTGATCGCGTTAACGTAAACGTTCGCATAATGTCAAATCGTATCGAATAGTTTTGTTTCACTGTAGTGTCACCAGAAGGCGCTTATCGTACTTCGATACAAATTACCGTATATTCGATCGAATAAGTATAAAATCTCTGATTAAGGTCTTCGCATCTGGCCTTTCTAAAGAACATCACCAATAAATACTATCTGTGTTTGTCCTTCTAGAGCGTTAGCTCCCGCACCCACATATACCTAACTCTGTAGTATACAATTAAATTAGCATCAGAAATAGCATTTCTCGTTTGCGAGATATAATTTCAACCAAATAAGAAATTCTAAAGTTGAAGTAGCTCTCTCGTTTCTTTTGATCTCTATTAAAACTGACATCTAACTTGGGATCTCCAAGATCAATGACACGTTTTCTATTTTCAGCATGTTTTTACTATATCACTGTATTATGACTACACACATTTCAAGCTGAAAGTATTTTATTTTCTTAGATTCGTTATCCTAAAGCTTAACAATTATTTAAAAGTAAAAATGTTTCTAGCAACACGAAATGTATTCATACACTCCCTCGGATTTCGAAAAGAAGGGGGTTTATTTTTATTATGTTTTACTGAAGGTTTTACCTTTTTACGTATTTCGGCCCTTCATCCCACTTACCCTGAGAGTATTAACTTTTTTTTTTTTTTTATAATCTATAGGCTTGCGTTTGACCACCATCTCGCCTGATGTTAAGCGATGATGTGGTCTACGGTGAAGCACGCTTGCCTAGAAGAAACCTATTCACTCTTGACTTAAAGACCCCTAGGTTGTAGCTATCAGGGAACAAAGACTCCGGAAGGGAATTCCACTCCTTAGCTGTGCGCACAATGAAAGTATTAGCAAAACGCTTTGTGCGTATGGGAGGGATGTCAACCATGTACCGATGGCGCATGGCCGTACGTCTTGTAGTCCGATGATGGAAAGGGCTAGGCGGAATCAAATTGTGCAGTTCCGTCGCACACTCCCCGAAATGTAACCGATAAAAAACCGACAGACTGGCGACTCGGCGTCGATGTTCGAGGCTCTGGAGCTTTGATGCGACCAGTGCATCGTTGCCAATAAGCCTTTTGGCCCGTCTGTCAATCGACTCAAGTGCATCAAGCTGGTATTTGGCAGATCCATCCCAGAGGTGAGAGCAGTACTCCATGCATGACCGAACTTGCGCTTTATACAAGTTGAGCAGCTGTTCAGGCGTGAAGTACCGTTTCACCTTTGCAAGAATCCCCAACTTTTTTGCAGCTAACTGAGCTTTCGCCTCAATGTAAGGACCGAAGTTGAGAGTCGATGTCAACGTTACACCAAGCAGTTCGAGGTGGTCCGCTAACGGCACGGTTACACCACAGAAAGAAGGAGCCGGGTGGAATTGGCTCTTTTTAGCGGAAAAAAGACACGCCTGGGTCTTAGAAGCATTGAAGCTGACCAGATTGGCATCACCCCATTCGGAAACCGCCTTTAAGGACAGGTTCAAGCGTTCAACCATGGCCTCCCGGAGAGACTGAATCTGAGGCCCAGTAGCCCGTGCGCCGGACACGTATCTCTCAGCAACAGTGCTGTCGTCTGCGTACCCAAAGGTTCCGGGTTTTAGCAGATCATTAATGTGCAGCAAGAATAATGTTGCCGAGAGCACTGACCCCTGAGGGACTCCGGCGTTGATATCTAACTGACCGGACGAGCAGCCGTCGATAACCACTCGGATGGATCGATCCCTCAGGAAGTCCGCAATCCAATCACACAGACCACTAGGCAGACCGAAGGAAGGAAGCTTACCAATGAGGCTTTCGTGCCAGACCCTGTCGAAAGCCTTCGAGATGTCGAGGGAGACGGCTAGCGCTTCCCCGTGTCTCTCGATGGCCTCACTCCAGATGTGAATGGCATACGCTAAAAGATCCCCAGTGGACCGATTTCGGCGGAAGCCGTATTGGCGGTCACTGAGGATGTCGTTCGCTTCTAGGTATGCCAGGAGTTTACCGTTGAGCACACGTTCCATACTCTTACAGAGGATGGACGTTACAGATATGGGTCTGTAGTTGGCCGGGTCAGCTCGACTGCCCTTCTTGGGCACGGGCTGTACGTTGGCCTGCTTCCAAGCCTTCGGCACTTTTCCAGTCTCTATCGAAAGACGATATAGGCGTGTCAAGATCGGAGACAATTCAGGTGCACAGGTTTTAAGGACAATTGCTGGTATCCCGTCTGGGCCACTCGCTTTGTTCACATCAAGGCTACGCAGCACCCTACGGACGTCTTTTTGATGGATGCGAATGTCCGACATACTCGTCACACATCCATCAGGAGAAGGGGGAGGCTGCGCGCCATTAGAATTCAGATGCGAAGATTCCGCAAAAAGGGAGGCAAACAAGTTTGCCTTCTCCTCAGCGGAGTGGGCCAGTGACCCGTCAGGTTTCAGCAGTGGTGGTAGTGAGGGGCGACAAAAGTTTGATTCGACCGTCTTAGCCAGGGACCAAAACGCTTTGCTACCCGCTGGGTATGAAGCAAGTTTGTGCCCACTTCTGCTAATGTGGTCAAACCGTGCTCTTCGCATCACCTTTTTGCAGGACTTGGCAGCTGTGTTGAAGGCTCTCTTCTTCTGACTCACGTCATTTGCCTTGCGCGTTCGAGCGTCGACCCATGCCTGGTAGGCCCTGTGTTTAACCGCGTTGGCGTGGTTACACTCGGCTCCAAACCATGGGCGGTTAACGTTAGAGATTGCTACGTCTGAGAATGGAATATAGTACTCCATCCCCCGACGCAACACATCTGTCACAGCATCAGCGCATGACGATGGATCATCCGAAGAGAAGCAAGTGGGCTGCCAAGGATAGCATGCGAAGAAAGAACGCATCCCATCCCAATCTGCTGACTTGTACCGCCATACCCGCCGGGTGCCTCTTGGGCTGGGATCGGGCGGGGAGTAGACGGACACAGACTTCACCAGACAGTGGTCGGAACTACCCAAAGGTGAAGATATCGACACTGAGTATCGGTCTGGATCTGTTGTCAGCAGAAGGTCCAAGCAATTGGCTGTGTGCGAATCAACATCTGGCACCCTCGTTGCCCCCTGGACCAGCTGGGTGAGATTTAGCGCCAGCGCAAGCTTGCGCGTCTCTCGTCCAGCATGATCAGTGCACTGGTATGGGAAGAGCCACTCCTGGTGGTGGGCATTAAAGTCCCCCAGTAGCACTAGTTGGGCGGAAGGGTACCGCTGCTGTGCCGTATCAGCCGCCTCACTAAGGTACTCTGTGAGCCTGGTTGTCTCCTGATCTCCGCTGTGCGAGCGGTAGACATAGGCATAGACAATCTTATCCAGCCCAGTGTCCACCAGAGCCCACAGCACTGAGAACCTGGAGTCTTCAAGATTACGGAGACGCCGATAGCAAGTGTCGTCGCGGGCATACATGCATACACCCGCGCGTGGTTTGAAATTGTGCTCCAGGGTAAACCCTGGGTAGGATAGGTACGACACGTCTAACGGACTTCCTATCTGCGTCTCCGCAAGGAAAAACAGTGCTGGCTTTTCAGTCTCCAGGTGATGGTGGACTGAGGTGAGATTGGAGTGCAGACCTCTAATATTAGTGAGATGCACTTTGTGGGGGAGAAGGTGCAGCCGCTGTTTAACTCCAGTTTTCTTTTTATTTCTTACCATTATTTTGTTCTAATAGAGTGAAAGGAGAGGAGAAGGAAGTGAGATGAGGTTCCACGCTACTAACCTATAGACACGCACTGAAAGGACGCCATCATTGGGGCACTAGCTCGGAGACTGCGGGGACGCCCGAGCCCCCCCGGAGATGTCCATCGGGCCCTCCCATCTGGTCGCCAACCAGCACGATGGTGCATTCCGAGATTTTTCGACAGTTGGCGGGGCAGCCTTTCGTATGTGGCTGGCACACTACTTGGGCCCCCAACTACCTGCGGTCGGCCATCGGCGCACCGTGCCTCGGATCCCGCTACCCTCCGCGACTAGTCTCCCGATACGCCCAAAACAGCGCGAGTCAGACTGGTCAGCATGCAGTGGAACAACTATCTCGACCCAACTCCTCTAGTGGCTTCACCGAGCATCGTACCGGAACACGGCTAGGCCGCTTGGCGGTACGTCTTTGCCGGGTGGGTGGTCACAAGCCTTCGGCCGAAGCCTACCACCAGTTAGTGTCACCTGATTAGCACCACCCGGGGACTACGTGTAGGGTAACATCAATACGGGTAACTCTCCTACGGACGCGGGTGACTCAGCCCCCAAAAAACGTCCGTCCCTACACGGCTTTACACAGAAGACCTATATAACATCTCTTTGCTCTTTTAGTACAGGGCCTGCAGTCTCGACATAGATAGCGATCGTTATCTCGTAACGATCGGTCGCTAAGTCCTAACGATCGGAAGATAACGATTTTTGGTAGTCTCGACAGTCAAAGCTATCGATTTTTGACGTTTGTCATCGCAAACTTAACGTATATTGTCGCTAAGTTAACGATTTATCGGTATGATATCGCATTTCCTAGCGAGCATTTTTGACAGCCCGATAAGTGTCGTAACGATCGTTATCATTGGTTTAAGATATTACAAAAACAATAAATAAATAATAATTAGAGTAATATGGCTGTATAGTATTAAGCGCGGGCTTTGGTCGTGTTAGAACACAGACTTGATATAATAATGCGGCGGAAAAATGCACGAAACCGGCGTGAAGGTGAAAATCATTTGGATTTAGAGGATGGCCAATTTCTCTATCTTTACCGAATAAACAAGGACGTTTCATGAGCTCGTTGGTGAACTTCGCCCATCTATTCAAAAACGAGGGCCTTAAGGACTTTCTGTGGAGTCTCAAGTGAGTGTCTATGCGTTGGGTACTTAATGTGCCTAAATAATATTTCTATTATTTTTTTCTAATATCCAAGATGTAATGTTATTTTCTTCATAATAGTCAAGTGGCTGCTAACAACTACATATTGGCTTGCAGTGTGGCTGCAGCATAAGCTAAAAGTCAGTTAGCCGATTAGTACATGCTGTAACTTTGGCTATCAATGAAAACCTTTTAAGAAGATATGTCAAATTTCCTATGACCCAAGAAGAACAGTGTGTAGTTAAAGCAAAGTTTAGAAATACTCCACAGCCATTCCCAGTTGTGATTGGAGCCATAAAACATATAAAAATTATCATTTGGGACCACCGTACATGGCTGCTTGGTAACAAATGTTCATTATAATCTGTTTGAACAGTTGCCCATTAAAATGCTGAAAGTACTTTCTATGTTTTATCTTTTAGGTGAAGATGGATATCCTCTTTGATGACTCCTTTAAAAAATCAACGCCCTGGGATACTCCGGTGAGTATCAATAAACAAATGCTCATTGTTCAGCCAGGAACGTCGTTGAAAGATGCTTTGCTGTGCTGAAGTCTGTTTAACGGGGTCTGTCCCACTCAATGCATGTGCAGTGTTACACAACAAGCATATAAAATATAAATTACATGAACCGGAGGCCATCTCACGCATGCAAATAGTGGACAATGATGGTAGTGTTCATGATGATGGCCTAGAAGTTACAGGTACCAAATCAAATGATTTATTTTAAGGTATTCATTTTATATTTTATTATATTTATTTATATTCTTTAACCACACAAATATATATACAGTACAAAAAATCATAAAAGCAAGTATACAATGGGCAGTCTTATCGCACAGAGCAATCTTGTACAGACAACTATATTTAATAATTAAGTATACCTATATTTGCATAACATATAATTTTCTCCAGATCTTTATACCTATTTCATTAGCATCTCCATTTATTTGACCCAAAGGTGATATATAATGGCTTATAGCATCAAGTCCGACTTATGCCGTTGTGTATCATTGTATGAATACTCCTAAAATCTTGTTTTTGTTATACAGGACTTGTGTGGTGCAATGGGTGAGCTGTTGCAGAGTGCATAAGAAGACTCATTAATACTAGTTTGACATAATTTTATTTTATTGACCCTCTGTGATTTAAATAAAAAACATATAAAATCATTTATTATTTTTATTTACAAAAGTTGTAAAACTCCGCTATTGAATTTGCAGCCTATGCAAATAGCACCCACGCCTCGGCTTGTACCTTGCCTGCCTCTGGCAGCGTCTGATTGCACTTGAGTTGCAGCTGCCACCATCTGTAAAAAAAATAGATGCACTAAAAATGTCTTTTAATGCTCTAGTGTGCTAGTGATTCTAATAATAAAAAAGGAAATGGCATAGCATCCGGGCAGTCAGTGCCAAATGTGTACTCTACACTAATTAAGGATGTTATGCGTCTCTCCACTTCAGTCAAAGAAGCAGTGATGACGCCTCGGTTGCCAGTTTGAATGATTTGTTTTTATAATTTTGCTGCCTTAGTGCAGGCGCAGCTTTTTAAGTCTATCCAAACCTGTAATTAGGATACCTAATGTATTCTACTAAAAATAAATAAAACTGATGTGTCTTGTACTTACATTTAAAAACCAACTTGATATTTAACTTCATGCACTGCTCGGGCGACTTAATGGTTCCGTTTGGGAGTTTGTTGAGTTCATCGGGAACCTCCTTTCAGCATGTTTCAAAATTTGCCCGTGTGGAGATATGGACGAGCTTCTATAGTTGCCAAATGCGCATCAATATGCCCCGAAGTATGCCTGAAACATTTAAGATATTCACTAAGTAAACACAAACTACTTCGGACATATGCAAAGTATTCAATTTAGTACCAAAAATAGGAATCGAAAATGGTTGTAGGTTGTTATTACCTGACGCTCACGCTGCTTGCTAGCACTCGGGCTAGGGCCTGCGCCTGTGTCACTGTCCTCCACTATAGAAATACGGTTCTTTTCCAGTTAATCAATTCCAATAATCCAATTCTATTTCATTGTCGTATTATGTGTACAAACTTGACAATTGACATTGACAGTTTGTTTCCCATGTTCAATGTCTGTGTTGCAAGGAAGCGAACTATTTTCTTCTTTGTTATGCGTATTTTTAAAAACGGCATAAGCTGCTTACAAGTTTCGATGCAAACAATTGTTAACATGATAAGGTTTACCTATCTTCTGCACAATTTTCAAAGAAAAATAGTTTTTTTTGAATATCTTGTCTACCAATTTTCCCTATGATACAAGGATTTTTTTCAACTGCCATAACTTAAAAAAAAAATCACCGCACTATGAATACGAACATCGCTAGCCTACCGACAACGTTAAGTCAATATAGTGACAGTTTTTGCACGCTAACTCGGCTGTCGAGACTTGCGTTTATCGTTAGCGTCGTTACGGCAAGCGTATTTTGTCGGTAAGAGAAACAAACTATAAAACTACTACTACTAGCAAACTATGTCGAGACTGCAGGCCCAGGAAGCGAAGTAAATAAAATTATGCCATTTCAATGTAGATTATAAGGTTGCTTTCGTTGGATGCCTGTGAACTGTTGTGTTCGTCCTTTAGTTACAATACAAAGGAAGTGTCGTGGTGGCCCAGTGGCTAAGAGCTCGCCTGTCGTGCTTGAGGTCGTAGGTTCGAATCCGGGCAAGTACTAATGTGATTTTTTCAAATTCATATGTACTTTCTAAGTTTATCTTGGACATCACAGGCAACGGTGAAGGAAAACATCGTGAGGAAACCTGGACTTATATAGTTATAATGTAAGTCTGAAATAGCCCAGTCAGAGGCCTGTGGGTTTTCCCAGAGTCGGCTTAATTAACTCTGACACAAGAGGTGGCCACACCTCACACGAAAAGAAAGAGTACAAAGGACGTGCCCACTTAATCAAAGTTGTGTAAACTTTTGGGTCAAACGAAATACGAAAATGTTCCGAATGTATAAACTATTGGGTTCGAATGGAAGCCGCTGGATACTTATTCAACCGATACTTTTGGACGTCATATTGGGATAGAAGAAATTACTACGTAGTTATAAGTAGATATAGGTACCTTCAATGGGTCACCGATATACGTATCTTAAAACAAACTAGGTATTCAGTCACAAGAGTGATTGTTTAAAAAATTAGTTTTACAGTAAAAATACATATTCAAATTTCAACCCTTTTTAAGTTGACATAAAACAACTATGCAAATTCTACTATTTTATTTGTTAGTTTTATTTGTTTTTTTTTTCATTCAACATGAAAAGCGTTCTCAATGAAAAACATGGTGACATTGTTTTAGGGGAAAACTGAAAAGCTGAATTCTATTGCCGAATTGAAGCTACCCAAATAACCCTCTTTTTTGCCAGTTCAATCTAAAAGCATGTAGTTTTAAAAACAGGATAAGCTTTTTTGCATACAGACTTCGCAGTTAAAAACGATATACTCAACAAAGTGTAGGTATAAGGGTTTTTTGGTAGCAAGAAAATTCGTATTGAAGTTGGTGTTACTTTAAAACAACCTGTATACTCCATAAACAGCGAGATAGCTTTTTCCTTTTTCCTTCAATTCCTCTTGTATTGTTATGCTATTATTTATGGGGATATACGTTATTTTTTTCGAAAGTAGGAAGAAGATTCGATTTGTAAAAAACGAGAATTCCGATAAAAATAGATCCAAATCGACTGTTGTCAGTTTGAGAACTTGTAAAGCATCCTGTGATTGCGTGTTTTGTATTTCCTTAGCAACTCCACACAATGAAATGGAAAACGTTTGTATAACAGCGATGGAATTTTAATTTACTAAGAATAGAAATGATTGAATTTGATTGACCTTTCTATTTTGAAGTGGCATTTTCTCGGCACTGATGAAAATAGATTTTGTAGGTAACACCGTACTTTTCTGAGAAATGACTTATTTGTGTACTTAAGTATTTTTTTTCTACGTCATTGAACAAACTGAAACCTTATAATGAAATGATAACAGTTTTTTATAAATTGGAGGATACTGTTTTTCATCCTGCCACGATTTACATAGTAACAGTGTGCAGTACACGAAGTCTATAATGAATTAGAAGAGGTCTTCTAATACATTATATATGTACCATGTTATAAAGGTTCCAGTTAGTAAAAATTGTATATTCAAAATGGTTGGCGTATTGTAAAATTTTTACTAACAAAATAAAACGCTGATTTTTTAGGGCTAATGGACCCTAATCAACAACAAATGATTTAAACTAATAAATCGAATTCGATATAAAATGTTGTGTTTGTTGTACATCGATTTAACTGAGTTAGTACAAATGAAAGATGGTTTAATAACATAAAATATCTCCAATAGGACTCGAAGATTAGATTAGAGCGAACTTAAAAATAAAAAATGTTGTTCACGCCTGCTGTCAGCTAATTGAGCTGTCAGCGCATTGCTTAGTAAATATTGTACCTTCATTTTGGCTAGAGTATAGATGACATTCTATCAGCAATAACGATGATTGAAATGTGACAATTGTATAGGATTGACATTGACCGAATGGGTACCGTACCTATCAACAGGATTGACATTGGTACAAGTAACTATCCTATTGAAACTCGTTGGTGACAAACACAACACTTTGAGAGCGATTGTTACTTGTCGATCCCTCTGGAAGACCTCTGAGCATCCAGAGGCCATAGACAAGTGACATTCTATCATCGAAAGCGTGGCGATAGCTATTGGAAAAATGTATCAAACGCTATCGAAATTTTCAGTGATCAATCCTTTGCCTTCATCATCATCATCATCATTATTTCAGCTGAAAGACGTCCACTGCTGGACATAGGTCTCCCCCAGGCGTCGTCACATTGATCGATCCCGTGCGTCTCGCATCCAGCTCCTTTCCGCAACCTTAACCAGGTCATCGATCCATCGCATCGTCTTCCGGTTCGCTGTCGCCATTCCTGAACTTTTCGGCCCCATCGGCCATCTGTTTTGCGAGCCTACGGATATCCTCATTTCACCATCGGTATTGCTCCCATCGAATGACACTTTTATGTAGCCTCAGAATCTATCTAAACTCGTATTCTTCCTATCCAGGTGGTAACAACAGACCTGCACCACTCATGCACAGCAGGACACACGGGAACATCAGCTTCTGCGCCGCTTGCTGCTGGCATCTGCGTGTTAGCTTTGCAAGCCAACAGGGACCTTACCTGGAAAGATATGCAGCATATTGGTAAGTTTCAATATATATTTGTGTTTTCCGACATTTTTCTCAAAAAATCTAATTGAATCTAAAAGTTACTGTCCCATTGCTGGGCAAAGGCGTACGACTTCTTTCTGGAAAATAATTTTGAATAACTTTTTTTACTAGCAGTGCCCGCAGCTTCGCTCCCGTCTACCCTACTTACCTTCCTGCTTACCCTACCTACCTACCAATTTTTTTACTATGGTCTTTCTTTCGCGGAGAATCTTAACACCGACATTCAGAAAATGACTTCAAATGCACAACGCCATCTATCGAATATGAAGTTCAACTAACTGAGTATCTAAATTGTGTGTGTTATGATGTTTTACATCTTGAACACTTTAAATTCATCTAATTTATATCATACAGTGAAGCGATTGCGATGAAACAAAAACTAAGTAATACTTCTTACGCACAATTTCTATCTATACAAGTTAAGTTATCTGCATTGGTTTCGTACATTTTACGTGATGCGTACACAACTAAACACATAATAAATCCAAAAATGCTGGCAATGGGTTTTGTTGGTATCAAGTTGGCATATTATATCTGCATTGGTTTTATACATTTTAGGTGATGCGAACACAACTAAACAGACAATAAATCCAAAAATGCTGGCAATGGGTTCTGTTGGTTTTCCTATAACAACCTGGCAATTTTTATGGAAATGTTTTCGATGTACAAAAACGAATTTTCTACAGCTTCATTATATGTATTGACGATAGTGCCAAATAATGCACAATCACGTAAGCTAGTGTTGAATACTTGCTAAAGATACTATAATTAAACGATACCTATAAGAGTTCGAGTAGGTAATGATTGTAATGAAACAGGAAAAGAGCAAAGGAAATAATTATCGAAATACCTCGGTGTAATCGGAAAATTGATTGAGAGACAATTAAGAGCTCGAAATACCTCTGATTTAATCAGCATATTGATATGAGAGACAAGGAGCCTTAGATTTAGCTGTTTGTCGATAACATGGGTTATGAGAAAAAAAAAATGGTTTATGATTTTTTTACATGTGGGATCTTATCATGATTTGTTTACTTCAAATGATACACAAGTACCTTTTGTTTGGTACTGGGTGGAGTCTAGTGTTGCGTATGGTGTCGATATAGTTCATGGAGAGCGACAGTGATCGTTCGGACATGGCCGTGAGTCGTGACATGACACATACTAACCTAGGAACTGCTCAGTTTTTCCTTTTAAGTCCAGAGTATTACTTAGTACTATAGTGGTAGTAATTGACTCTGTAACGAATTAAAACTGTGTAGAAGTTACAGGAGATATTTCTCTTGTTTCCCGTATCCCAAATTCTGCACCCACGACTATAATTCTGATACCTGTATGTCAATAAGTAAGTCAAATCACAATCCTGTAGACCTGTATCATAATATACATAATATGAAGTACTTTATATAGATTGTCTATGTGTATAAGTGATCAAACATAGGTTACATTCACTATTCAAAATAAGTTGTAAGGCGTCCATCCATCTTCATATCTTGGTAAATGTATACAAAATAATTGTTTTGAAACACACTAGAGCTTCCAAGGTACTGCACTAGTTCACCACAAGACCTCTAATATCAAAAGCCACACTTGCCCTATCCAGGCATAGTTCCCGGGTTTCAATTATGTATGAATAGAACGCCATTTCATTGTGGAACGAATCGACTAAGAACTTAACGGACAGTGCCGATATATTCTCAGGCCATCTTGATAGAGACTAACCATGGCACCAAACAGATAATTCAGAATAATTTGATGTCAAATAACCCAGCATGGGTTGTATACATTTATTCATACGATATTATAACTCGATAAGACAACAACATGAAAAATGATATACCACTTTCAATCTAGATTTACTTCATGCTTATAAAACTGAGGTTACGACGAATAAATCTGCGATAAGTGTGACAGATTGAGTTATAAAAAATTTATACTCGAATTCAAGCCTTATTGAATCTCAGCTTTAAAACCTATCAACCGATTTCACATAATACTAAAAGCCGATAAACCGAAAAGGTCAAAAAGTATGTTCTTTTATTTTTCACAGATTTTGCAATACCAATAATGTGTACAACAAATAATAAAATATAAAGTATGTGGACGTAAAACCAATGATCTGTGCGGGTTTCTAACCCGCCCTAGTAATCATTATCGCGGTCCCTTAGTTGGCAATTTTCTTTACGGCTTTCCGCGCTATTTTCGACCTTCGACTTTGGCTGAAGCACGACGAATGGCCGATCCTTGTTATTGTTACTACGACATCGTTAAATAAGAAACGATCGAATATTTCAGTATCCTTAATAATAGATCTATCTATATTACCCTTTGAGCGCTGGTTGTAAAAAAAATATACCTCTTTGGAATCATTGGTCTAGTGGGTGCAAACACGACTACCAGTATTCTGGGTAGATTTAATGGTTGCGACACAGTTCCACTAATGCAGCTATTTCCGTACACAATTAAATAATTATATATGTGTTTTTATTGTTCCAATAAAGATTATTATAATAAAGATTATTCATAATTATGTTGAAAATGTGTTACTGGGCTTTTCCATCAAAATTTTCTAACTAGCAATGTGGAATCTATGTTTGTATCCAATTAAGGCCAATTACCTCGCCCCGTTCATGAAGCTTAAACATATCGCTTACACATGATGCGAAATCTGACCATGTGGGTGTTCAGTACATTTTTTCAGACCTCTCGGTCAATACAGGTGAGGTGTAAATCCAAAATAAATACATTCTTATAATAAAGTTTATACTCTATTTACATCTTATAAAAGGGCTGAAATCTGTTTCGGAAATTCCGAATTTTATTGGATTAGATTCTTTAGGTATAGAAGAAAAGGTATGAAAAGGTTACGTTAAGAGATGGCTGAGTTCCATTCACATGTGATATCACAAAGCCTTTGCACATATTTCTATGAAAATAATATATCCGCCAACCGAATTTCTTTAACGGTGGTCAATCTCAACAGAAATTATCTAAAGTGGGTGAGGGAGATATTATAACGCACAAGTGTGGCGCAAATACAGGTGCACTTTCCTCCTTTACTCTCATAGTCCGATAGGACGGCAATCCAACACTAACGGAGAGATTTTAGGCGTAGAACCAAGAGTTTTACGTGCTTTCCGAGGACGGGGGTAATACACCACCGAGCCCCAAACTCTAGGCTAGCCTGCAACTGAGAAGTTCGTAATGAAAAATTCCAATCATAAAAATCAAAATCAATGTTCACACATTCACAAAACAATCGGTAAAAGAATTTATACAAAAGGTAATAAAAATAAAGTATAACCAGGCTAAATTCAACATGTGGCACAAATGTTGTTAACAGTGCTGTAACTATTCTTAGCAAAGGGCTATAAAAATGATTGGAAACCACTGTAAAAAGACCAATCAAAAGAAGAAAACTGAATATAAAATGAGATTGAGAATAGTTAGAGGGAAGCCGCATACGCAGAAGGAGCTAAAGCCAAAATGTTTTATCTTCAATGTAGCCCTTGATTTTATAATAAGCTTTTTTAATGAGGACACGTTTGATGAAGTTTTTGAACTTTCCATCGGTCAGTTCTATAACTGACTTTGGCAACTTGTTAAAAAAGCGTATAATGTATATAAGAAAAGACTTGCTAGTTTTCGTTAATCTGAATTTGGGTATTACAATTTCGTGCTTACTGCGTGTATTTAAATTATGGAAGTCGCTTCTAGTATTGAAAAGTAAAATACATTCCAAAATATAAAGTTAAGGTAGAGTCAGTATATAGACCTCTTTAATTTTTCTCTGAGGGACTCGCGAGGACCCATTTTATAGATCGCGCGTATTGCCCTCTTTTGTAAGATGAAAATTAAGTTAACACAGCAGAATGCAATAAGACATAATACTGTGGAAATAAGCATAGTACACTAACCTAGCTGTGGCTACATCGGTTAACTGCCTTATTTTCCTTACTGCATATGCAGCTGAACTTAACCTACCCGAAAGAGTTCTAAAGTGCGTGGCCCATTGCAATTTTGAATCGATAGTAATCCCTAAGAATACAGTTTCCGTTATAACTTCAAGATTTTTGCCGTCAAGATTTAAATTTAGGTCACGTTGTGGTTCATTTGGTAAAGAGAACTTTAGACATTTTGTTTTTTTCGCATTCAGCAAAATATTGTTAGCTGCGAAACATTTAGAGAATAATTAGAATTTCGTTGACATAACAAGACATCCGTATATTACCTATCTATTTAAAAAAATAGCTATCATCAGAAAATAGAATTATATTCGATAATTTGGCATATAAACAAGAAAAAGGAAAGAGCCGAGAATTGAACTTCGGGGCACGCCCATCTTGACTAGAGACCCGGAGGAAGTCGCCCCATTAACATTTACTTTTTGCTGTCTGTTTGATAAATAGGAAACCACAAGATCAGCAGCTTGTCCTCGTATTCGGTAGTGGTGTAATTTACAGATCAGTGTGGTTTGGTCTACGCAGTCGAACGCTTTGGAGAGATCACAGAAAATGCCAATGCCATCCATCAATATTACGTTTTGCTTGAACTGGATATCAAACCCAGGAGGGTTTGATATCCAGTTCAAGCAAAACGTGTTGTCCCCACGCTCGACAGTCGCGCTTGCCACGAGAACAACGGAGCCGTTAAAGAGTTCCATGAAAATATTTCGGTATTGAATGAAGCTTTAATTCATTTTGCATTTTGCTTCTTAAATACATTTATTTGCGCATATTCAAAAATTTAATAATGTTGATTCAGATTTAATTACTCCTAAAATTACTGAACCATATTATTTTCCATTAACGATAATGCAAAACTAACATAGTCTGTATGAAAATACGTGTGATTTACGTGCTTCCTTTATGAAAGCTTTGTCGAATGCTCCACAATCATTTATGTATGAGACTTTGTTTATAAGCTGATTCCAACGTTTTTTTGATGTCGCTTTGATGTTTTTGGTACCTAGCTCTGATCATCGGGATGATCCCCGTTTTGAGCCAAATTGTGTCGAGGGTTCTACCTAAACAGTTCTATAAGTCTGTTAGAAGAACTTTTGTTTCGTAAGGCCTATTCAATGTGAAAGTTTTCGAATGTCCACGAGTTCCACGACAAGTTAGACCAAAGTGGGTATTTTACATAACGTAGTTTGTTAACTGCTTTTGTTTTTTTTTGACATGCTATTTTGGTAAGGATCTCTCGGTTCCCACTTTTGGTGACCTTAGTACTTACCTGGGTAAAACAGTTTCCTGAGTATTTCGTATACAAACAATTGTCGCTAAATGCGCTATGCACTATAATAGAGCGAACTACTTATTAAAACCAAGCAGAAACTCAACAATATTTATATCAAATCAATACGTTTCACGGCTGTAATGTAAAGGTCCATGCGACCTTATGCGGTCACAGAACCTAAATACACTTAGTGACAATCAATGATGTATCATTCGGCACAGAATCAGTTGTACAGTACAACTATTTTCTTAACGTCCCTAGCCAATCATCGCATTTCCGAATACAAGCGAATGCTAATTTCCATGTCCATTAATTCATCATTCATTGTTGTTTTTTGCATTCGTGTACTAGCTTCTGCCCGCAGCTACGCCCGCGTAAAAAGTATTTTATCATCCCATGGGAATACAAATTCACAAACTTTACCACTTTATAATACTACTTGTATAGATAATAATTTGAATTCAGAACTAAGTACTTTATTGTTGTTTTGTTTTCTTTTCCGTGTGAAATATGTAGAGCTGTATAAATAGCAGCTTTCCTCCCATTTTTAAAATAAATTACGTTTTGTTTTAAGAGTATTAACAACTCTATATTCTTCCAAGTTTTATTGGAAGCGTCCGGTCTGCACAAAGTGCAAAGTGCAACTGATAGAAATCCGACGACTGTCAAAACACGAAGTTTGCCTAGGGACATTAAGAAAATGTTTGTGCTGTACACCATTGATGACCTATTTACCAATAAACGTTAAGCTGATAGGTAAACTTAGACTATTGAATGCGTAATATCAGTCTTATCTAGTACTTAGGCTTAGTCTAAACAGTATTAAACTAACAATAGAATAGGAGAACTAACGCGTGACTTAGCGCGAATAGAATCTCTGACTTGCAAGTTACTAGAATAAATCCAATTAGGCTTCGGAATTGTTGGGATATATCGTATTGTTTAAATTGTATCTTTTAAAATGTGTATTGTGTTAGAATATATATACCACTCAATTTTATTTCTCCTCTTTCTCAACAGTGGTTCGCACAGCCCGCCCCGAACGCCTCAGCCTCGGCGGCGACTGGAAAGTGAATGGCGTTGGCCGCAACGTCTCCCATTCCTTCGGCTACGGACTTCTTGATGCTACTGGCATGGTGCGACTGGCCAAGACGTGGAGGACAGTCCCACCACAGAAGAGGTGTGAACTTGCAGCGCCGAGACCACAACGACCAGTACCACCAACGTCTTCTGTTACTTTACAGGTTAGTATGTTATACTGTGGTATGCTCCATTGCGCTAAGGTTTAGTAATCGCTACTGTCATGGCCTGACTGGTTAAGATATTTCGGAACTTTTGTTACACTGCAGGCGAGATCTTTATAGCTTGATGCATGAGTTAAATTCAAATGTGCCTGATTATGCCGGGTTGCCTTTATAATATCGCTAGCATGTGGAACTATTCTCGAAGGCCGATTCCAAAAAACCTTGACACGATGACAAAGTAAATAGTTGGCAGTTCGAACTACCTACAACGCTTTATAATAAAGGCATTATGCAGATTCCTGGATCAATTTACCATATCCATTTAAAAAGAAGTCGTACCACATCTATCTTCTATATATATAAAAGAAGAAACTGACTGACTGACTGATCGATCAAAGCACTGCCTAAACCGCTAGGCCTAGAAGCATGAAATTTGGCAGAACGGTTCCTCAAGTGGCGTAAGTGAGCACTAAGAAAGGATTTTTGGAAATTCCATCCCAAAGGGGGTAAAATTGTGTGAAATTTTAGATTTAATCTCTACGAAGATAATTACGTATTTATTCGTTTTTGGAAAGTCTACCCCTATGGGGATAAAATAGGGGTTGAAACTTTATATGAAATTTCTTCGGTTTGAAAGGTAAAATATCTGAAATAGTAGGTTTACGCTCTTGATTAATAAAAAAAAGTAATGAGTTTATTGATTTCCGGAAATTCTACCCCTAATGGCGGTTTAAGGTGGCTATTTGTTGGGCTTATATATTTGAAACTTGGCATAAATACTAACAGCTGATATTTTATATTTTTGTATTGATTTTAAAGTAAAGGTTGTCATTACAAGTTTTTTAAAACTACTCCTATAATACGATTTAAGGAGTGTTAAAGATTTTTGAAGAATTTTATTGCACAAGGCTTCTTTGTTTTGATGTAGGGGAGCAAACGAGAGATATTTGTTGGAAAGAATTCTAATTCCTTGGGCAAAATAATAAAGGTAACGTTAATTTTTCGGAACTACCCCCAAAAGACGATTTAAGGAATGTTAACGTTTGTACGGAAAATCTAAATTCTTGTATTAATAAACTTGAAACTTGGGACAAATACTAACCTAAGTAAATAATAAAGGATATCATTATTAGTTTTTCGAAACTACCCCTAAAAGATGATTTAAAAAAATAAAAGTGTTGAAGAAATTTGGCACAAATAAACCCATTACCTACATTATTTTGTACCTTAATAAATAATGTAGGTTGTTATTAGTTATTAGTTTTTCGGAACTATCCCCAAAATACCATTTAGGGGGTGTTCAAGGTTTTTGAAGTATTTTATTGCACATAGCTTCTTTTTATGCTGTATGTGAGCACTAAGGAGGGATTTTTGGAAATTCAACCTTTAAAGAGACATTTAGTTGCATAAAAATATTTTTATAAAAAAATATTACCGTTTTCCAACTAAAAACACTACAAAGTGAAAAATAAATATCTTTTTCGAAGTCGGTGTCTTTGGTAGGTACAATTTTATTTCGTTATGTACTTCGAAAAAGAAAATTATTTTTCACTTTGTAGTGTTTTAGTTGGATTTCAATGTCGGTAGTGTTTGTAGTGTTTTTCAATTTTAGGTGTACCTAATAGGCAATTTGCCTTTTGGCACTTAATTGTTTTTTGTGTATGTTCGCCGATATATCCGTCAAACAGCACTGTGCTTGTAGTTCCAAATCGAGGAAGAGATCGTCTTAGTGCCGTAAGATTCTTCAAAAAACCGTTGACACACATAAAAAATCTTCTGGGGGTAATTCTGAAAAACTAGTGATGGCATTTTATTATAGCCCAAGGAATAAGATTTTAAACCGACTTTCCAAAAAGGAGGAGGTTCTATGTCCTCTAAATCCAAACTTGAACCGTAGATATCTACGATTCCTTTTATTATTATCCCATTTATTATTGTTCTAACAACAGCTTATTTTTGGTCGCCTTCACTGACACTCGACTGCACATAATTTAGTTGAATAAAATACGAAATTTAGCGAACGAAGTCGCGGGCGGAATGCTAGTATTATTATCTAAAGATGGTGAGTGATCGGGCGCGAACTTGTGACTGGAATGGTGATGACATTAGAGGCCTTACTATGAAATGTTATGCCGCTTGTACACGCTAAAAAAAAATCCCCGATCAATGATGATGATGTTGATGAGGTCGGACAATATTCTTGTATACATGATGAATTAGTCGTGTACGACATGAATTCTTGCGTAGGCCCGGTGAAATTTCTTAGCGTGTACAAGGAAGGTCCCATTGGCCCCTATGGTAGCTTAAGCCATCATAATTCTAGAGTGAGATAATGATGGAGTTATACGGAACGAATAACCCTATCCCTTTTACACAACCGAATTATCATGGCATTAACACGGAGTAAAGCTAAAGCTGCAGTGAGTAATGTGGGGAAAAGCCTGTGTCATATTACACGAGCAAATTAATGACAACCGGATAAGTCGAATTCACTCCTGTGTTCCACTTTGTTCACTCCATAAAGATACCGAACTCCATAAATTTTTATATAAACTCAAAACTTGGTACATTTCGGACGTTTAATTGTCCGATAAGGTCATAATCGCTAGAGACTCCCAAACTTTAGCAATGACGATTTTTAATTGCTTCTTAAACGCTGAACATTGCACCTTTACCCATTATTAACCGCACCGAGAACAAAATAATTGATATTATGTACTACGTAGCCTTTTAGTATCGCTATCGGAGTTCGCCAGTTTATGCTAATGGAGTCGGAAAAGCGTTCACACACATTACCATACATAACCATTCGCATCTGTGTGCGGTACATTCATTACACCAAGTCCACTGTCATATTAAATTCAGTAAATCAACGAATGTATGGCTGCCATTAAAATATCTAGTATTCTGAATAGTGTTGGGACAATTTAGTCCCAAATTTATCTTGAGCGAAATTCTCGTACTGGTATGAGATCCCACTGCAAAAAACTGCAGGAAATTTGTTAGAATTGTAGAGTTTTTTTTGTTATTAGAATACATTACTGTAGGGTTGCTTGGTCGCATCTAGCCGCAACTAGTTTTTAGTTTTTTTATAGTTTGCCCTACACTAGGAATTTTTCCTAAATCGTGGATGCGTATGCAGTATCAACTAGCCTGGCTCTCAGTTAGACCAGTCATTCATAGGTTGCCAGGTTTAGCAGGTAAACTGGCAACCCACAGATTGCGGTTAACTGAAAGCTAGAAACCTTATTTTTTCCTATTTTCTACACAACTTTCTTTCAAATGGCGTTGGATTCACTTGAAAAATATATATATTGGGGGTTAACTATCAAAAATCAATTTCAATATATTTAATTAAGATAATTCCAGTTATATATTTCCAGGCAACACTGCAGCAATATTTTGTACTGTCAAGTATCATGAAATTCTTTTATCATTCATGAAAAAATAAATGTACCAGCAGATTTTCGCAGTGGGATCTTGTGCTAGATATACTTCGACAGTTGCATGTCATTGAACGTTTATACGCGTACGGATGCAAGGAATGTGTTTTCAGCTTATTGCATTTTGGCCCATCTCTCGAATGAAGTGATGTCTACAACCGATTGGAGATTGCTTTGCATGTAAAAAATACAGAGCGTATATAGAACATTCAGGATTTCATAAAATTCAAAGATCTTGTATTAAAAGTAAAAGCTTTAAAAACTGTTGTGCCTTTAGACTAATATCCGTTATTATGAGAATTTTAAATTTCATTTTTATTTTTGGTACATTTTGTTTTTGCTTATCTCATCTGATAATTTCGTTTCTTACTTTTTTCTTGGATGGTTAATAGCCAGTTTGCCCACCTATTGGTCGTATGAACTATCAAACATATCGCAGGTACAAGTGCTTTACCTGTAACTCAAATACCCTTCAAACTAGAACACAGCATCGCTGCTTATCATCAGAAATCTGCTTGCAGGTTTTAGAACTATACCATTGGTTAGATCTCGTCTTCTCTAGCTGGGTATGAAGCCTGTCGAGCCCCTTTATTGCGTAATACACTAAATCACAGTTTCTATCACAACCAAAAGGAGTTCCTTTCGAAAGCATGTGACATCCACCAACCCGCACTGGTCCCGCGTGGTGGAATACGGCCCATTCCCTCTCACAGAGAGGAAGCCTTCACCCACAACGGACCAAATGGAAGTCTAATTGCAGAAAAGGAGGTCCATCTTTCCTACTCTAGGCTGCCGGAGTCAATTACTTAAAACTTTTAAATCATATTTAATCATCATTTCTCCGATACCTTATTTCTTCTACTATTGCCCACATATGTAACCAATTTTTCTTCTCCAGTTGGATGTCGGATCGTGTCCAGGAGTCAACTACTTGGAGCATATACAAGCGCGGGTGTCGTTATCGGCTGCAAGAAGAGGTGACCTGCGCATCGTATTGACCTCACCTGCCGGTACAAAGGTCACTCTGCTTGCACCCAGGTATGTATACGGTATGGATGGTAGGTGAGAAGTACTTAAGATGGGAGCAAACCAATATTGCCTGTCTTACGTAAAAAAGAGTATGTGTTTACTGCAGCTGTGACCTTTTTGTTTCAAAAATTGTAGAAGAAAACAACAAAGTTAATTTCCGGTAAGAGGCACTTTGAAAATAAAATTGCTATCTAATCTTCACATTCAGTTGAAATAAACATTTTTGTTATTCTTGAGGTTAATCGTGTGAGAGTAGGGATTTGAGAGTATCTAGGAAACAACTGATGTTTTAGTCTCAGATAAAAAGAAACATAAAAGACTTCCTTTTGTTCTTCGTGTTACTAATTCGTAACTCTTTCACTTTATGGAGTTAGTAGACCTTCGAAAGACAAAGTCTTAAACTATAATAAAATAACCAAGGCATCTTTGAATGTCACACCTCTTGTTAAACCACTATAGTAACAATGTCCAGCTCGTTCGTAAATGTCGTTGCTATGTAGATGGAGCTCGGCAGTAATTGAGGTATAATGGCTCCAGTACACAATGGCTCTCACATTGGCAGCTTTATAGCGTCCATTGAACGCGCAAGATATAGCTATGTAGGATATACAAGGTGACTGTTTAAGATGTACGGTGAAATCTGGACCCAGTCATTTGGAGACCATTTTATTTTTGTTAGCCTATAATATGTCCATCGGATTCCCGCAGCCTTAACCAGGCCTTCGGTCCACCTCGAGGGAGGCTTTCCAACACAACGCTGAGTCTGCGCTTCGCGATCGCTACTTCAGAACTTTTCGGCCCCATCGACCATCCGTTCTGCGAGCAATGTGTCCTAACCACTGCCACTTTAGTTATGCGAGGCGCACAGGACCAATCAGTGTCGCGATGTTTGGGTGAGGTCTTTGTCCAGCTGTGGACGTCTTTCGGCTGAAATATATGATGATGATGATAGTATCAGTCCCACTGCTTGACGTCCCACTGTTCCTTTCAAACCATTTCTGGACATGACTGTCCCACAAACATGATCAGATAGATCGTCATACTTACTTCGCCGCGGTCGCTCTCAACGGGCATTTCCTCCTTCAGGCCATCCAAATTGCTTCCCTTTACTGATTGTAACGCGAGGTCAATAGGACGTTAGATTTTTCTGTCAAGCACTGCTGTGATTGACAGCAGCGAGCCAATTTCGCATAAGGCAATAACTGGTACTGTATGGAATACAGAAAAGAGGTCAAAGCAAACCCTAAGCTCAGTTAAAAAAGAACAAATCAAGGCAACTCTCAAAATTTATACATTTCTTTCGACTTTTCACCTAAAACAATGTCAATTTCAGGCTTATCGAGAAAATTGGTGAAAAAATGCGTATATATATTTAGTATTTCTTGCGAAAAGGTCGGTTTCAATTTCTGGTTAATACAGGTGGTTTGCCGAACAATTTAGTTTTCTCAATACCTCTCTAACTAGTTCGAATGTTGCCCTGAATTCTTTCTCTGTAATGCCTATCAAAGCCAGTGTTTGCACTGACGCCAAACGTTTATCGAACGGCTACCAGCAGGAATCTTTTGTCAAAGCATGAAGTGGTATTTAGGTAGACGGATATTAGATATTGTTTAGTAGTAGCTAGGTACATACGCCATATTCGAATTGGAATATGCTGTAAAATAATACAGAGCTTTTTTAGACACAAACATTAACATTTTATTTCCTAATAAGTACACTTTGTTGTTACCTACTTATTAGGCACGTGTCCTAAGTACAAGTAAATGTGAATTTCTTCTCATAATTCTTTTAAATCAAACATTGATAAATACCTCAACATCATTCGTATTACCAAATAAAACAATTTATTAAATTCCTATTCAATACATATAAAAAATAATATTAAATCATTTTCGTTGCTGTCTAGAGTTATCCTACTGTTAAAACATGGACTACACTCTCAAAGCTAATGCACGGCGCTATGAGGTTCTGTGACATGGAACAAAGTGACCGCAAATACAAAATGCGCCATCTATTCAGTTTAAAATAGACGCGATAATGTTTTGCTATCCGTCATTATTTATCTTTTAGCTGCCCGTGCACGACCTTATGTGATCGTGGATGACGTCATTAAACTTAAAATGTAAGAAAACTTAACAGTATTGGAAGGGTTTTTCATCACGTACAAAGGTCCATTTGAAGGACTAAGTGCGGAAACCAAACCCCCCTAACATAGAACATAGGGTTTTTCATATTATTATCTTAGGAATGGATATACTGCAGTAGTTTGACTCTGAACGACGAAGACGGATCAGTTGGCACCGAAAATAATCGCAAAATTAATGTGACAAATTGTCAAGTGTGTAAAAATTTATGCGATTGGTTGAATGAGTTGTCAACAGCCAACTTTTTTGAGATTGAGAGAGAATTGCCAGTAATTTCACGACAATTTTTATTGCTAAAACTGGGGGAGTCTTAAAACATTGGTTAGGTTACATAAACATGAAAATATATGATCTGTTTTTAGACTAGAAATGACAAGTAGACAATATATACTCGTACATTTGCTCAATTAGCCAAAAATATTCCGTGTCGCTTCCCAACTTTGTTCTGGCCGCACAATTAATCATTTACAGTGTGTTGTTAGTTGTTCAGTTTATTAAAGCTGACACAAGACGCTAACTAGCGCTCGCACTGGGTGTAATTAGACGGTTAATTTTCCGGCAGGCCGCATGACTCGTCCCGCGCCGGCTTCAACTCGTGGCCTTTCATGTCCGTGCACATGTGGGGCGAGTCTCCGCTAGGCTTCTGGCGGCTAGAAGTCACCAACGAGGGACGATATATGGGTGAGTAAACTGACATTATACAGGGTGCATGATTTCAACAGGGACATTATTGGTTAAGGGATTTTTAGTACTAATTCAATCATCATGCTAACTTAGATTTAAATATACCTACATACTGTATAGGTACTTTAATGAATCATGAATAACAGAAAGATTGACTTCAATCCACAAAGTTTTTATGACCGCGCATTTATAACGAATGGCTTGTCACAAAAGTCGGCGGTCTGGAAATTTTAAAAGCCCATGAAAGGCTTAAGACGACAGCTCAAGAGATTGTTTATTCAGCTCAGCTACTTATCAATCTATTGAGCGAAAAGATTTTCAGTTTTCACTAATCCTCGGTAGCTGTAGAATAAAATGTGAATCAATATCTGTTTGTTCAATTCCACGTCATAGGGCGAGCAACGTTGCAAGATTGGTCTTTAACTTTGTATGGAACTAGTACGCCTGCAGCTAAAAACGATCCTATACCGTTCCGGAATCCAATTATACGCAACAAGGGCAACGCAACGCGACCCATAGTGGTGCAGGCGGGCCGCAAAAACAATAGAGGGAAACCGGTGCCGATCGTGCCGACGTATACGGTGGGGCTGGTGAAGCGGAAAAAGAATAAGAATTCCAAGAATCCGAATAGGAACTCGCAGAAGATGAAACAGAGTCGGCCGGCGACACAATCGCCTATAGAGAGTACGACGGCGAAGGTGACGACGTCAACAGCTGCCGACCTGAGTTTGAACCTGCGTGCGGATCTGGGGGATCCGTTAGCAGACGCGCGCGGTCGCAAGATGTCCAGCCTCTTCGAGCAGTATCCCAAGATCCAGCGCATATATCCCGCGCCGCTGCAAGCCCACGGTACCGCCCTGCATGTCGTGTCCGTGTTTTGCCCCGGTCATTTTATTTTCGCCGCTAGTTTCAACCTGCACGTCAATTATCCTTGTTCCAGACTCCGCCGTTCTATGCATGTCGTGTGTTTGCATTTTTAACATTTTATTTTGTAGCGGAGTTGCGTATTTGAATTGTTTTTTTTTCGATTAAGTAATTATCTGTTTCGTACGTGAAGTAGACAGTGACTGTTAATTTCGTTTTTGTGATTTTTTGAGTTTATTTTAGTTTTACTGTCGATCAAGCCCAATTTTCTTTTTTTGCTCGTTTCGTATTCACGCTTTGTGTATAACTGCGTAATAACAACATTTAGAATAGAATAGAATAGAATAGAATAGAATATACTTTATTGTACACCATAAAATTATAAACAATTACAAGAAAAACATATAAAAACGGGTACAAAGGCGGTCTTATCGCTGACAGCGATATCTACCAGACAACCTTTGGATGGACTGAAAAAAAACTTAAAATAAAAAAGGGGGGTAGTCTGCGGTGTACTGCTATTAGATAAAAACATAAATATATACAAGATTATATTACTATAATAAATACTATACATAAACCTATATATAAGCATACATAATATTACATGAAATTTATAGAAAGAGAGAGAAACAAAAAGAAAAACGGTTAAATAATGATGACAGAGATTCGATCAGAATAGAAAAGCGTTAGAGAGAAAGGAAATGGTTTTTAACCAGGTTTTTAAAAGAAACCAGTGACTGGGCTTGTCTAACTGACAACGGCAACTCATTCCACAATCGCACAGCCTGGACCGTAAACGATTTGTCGTAAAACTTAGTGGAATGAGCAGGCATCAAAAGATTCAAATTCTCCGATGATCTCAAGTGTCTAGAATGTGTGTCATGAAGGAACTTAAATCGTTCTTTGAGATACGTGGGGGTTGTAGGAATAAACAGAATACTGTAGAGTAATGACAAAATATGAGCATTCCGGCGAAAGCGGATTGGCAGCCACTTGAGCTTAATTCGAAATTCGGAAACATGGTCATATTTGCGTAAACCAAATATGAATCTAATACAAAAGTTCTGGAGTCGCTCAAGCTTATCTAGCTGCACTTCAGTTAGGTCTAAATAGCTGACATCGGCATAATCAAGGATTGGGAGAAGGAGGGATTCGGCGAGTGCAGTTTTGGTGGCAGTTGGAAGGAAATTGCGCAGTCTGCGCAAAGACCCCGCAGACGCAAACATCTTGCGGCTAACTTCCTGCAGTTGAGGACCCCACGAAAAGTCTTTGTCTACTAAAATACCCAGATCTTTCACTGAGTCGCTGTATGGAATAGCTGAGCCATCAAAGACAATCCGGGGGAGCTGCGACCAGTTAATTTTCAAGCGCAACCTAGGACTACCGACTACAATGACTTGAGTCTTCGTAGGATTTATCTTCAGACCATGAGCCAAACTCCACTCAGAAATACGAGCCAAATCTTTATTGACCATATTAACTGCCTCAGACAATTCTTCTACCGGAGCTTGAGAATATATTTGCAGATCGTCAGCGTACAGGTGGTAGGACGAGAGAAGTGCATTGGAAATAGAATTAATAAAAATAGCGAAGAGAAGAGGAGATAGAACGCCCCCCTGTGGTACACCTGCAGAAGTATTGCACCATGACGAAGAAGAACCTTCAATGCAAATACGTTGTCGGCGGCCACACAGGTAACTACGAAACCAATCAATTACCGTTGGAGATATGTTAAGAGAGCCAAGTATGCCGAGTAAGATATCAAAATCGACGGTGTTAAAAGCGGCGAGTGCCTAACCACCAAACGTTTGGCTCAACTTATCGGCGTCTGCGAGAAACCGGAAATTTAAATTTCCGGGAACCAGCCGTGAACAGATTTCAACCAAATTTGGCTGCGGAAGAACGCATATTGGCTGAATTTGAGGAAGATCCGACCAGAAGCGTAAGAACCGTAGCCCGGACGCTTGGTTTAAGCGTGTGGAAAGTCTGGTCGGTTCTTCGCGAAAATGGACGTCATCCTTTCCACTACACCCCTGTTCAAGGTAATTTTTTACATAAAGTTTTTGTTTTTAGCTCTTATGTAATGAACTAGCATGTGAATTTCATAGGCAATTTTTAAATTAACATGAGCATGTGTGTGAGAGAGAGAGAAATGGAAAGACAGAGATAGCAATCAATGTTACATAGCTACTAATTCATAAGGAAACCGCTAACGTTG
Organism: Orthosia cruda; assembly: GCA_964057195.1. Lineage (NCBI taxonomy): Eukaryota > Metazoa > Arthropoda > Insecta > Lepidoptera > Noctuidae > Orthosia > Orthosia cruda. The sequence continues at coordinate 18,418,219 of OZ059828.1, forward strand.
ATATTTTTATTGTTTTAGGCTTAGAGGATAACGACTATGCAAGAAGGGTGGAGTTTTGCCGCCACTTGCTCCATACGGACGTGGAAGATATTAATTTTTTACGGAGTATTCTCTGGACTGACGAGTCCAAGTTTGACAAGGAAGGAATTGTAAATTACCACAATCTCCATCACTGGGCACCCAGAGATCAAAACCCGAGAGTCAAGAGGCACAGAGGTTTTCAACGAAGGTTCTCCGTGAACGTATGGGCAGGCGTCATCGGTAATCGGTTGATAGGGCCGCACTTTTTGCCAGACAACCTAAACGGGCAAAACTACTTAGATTTCCTCGAAAACGATTTGCCTGATTTAGCGGAAGAAGTGTTTGACGAAGATCGGCCCATAGTCTTCCAGCACGACGGCTGTCCTGCTCATTGGAGCCTAGCAGTGAGGGAGCTTCTGGACAACTGCTTTCCTAATTCTTGGATTGGTCGGGGTGGGCCAATTCCCTGGCCCCCAAGGTCGCCTGACCTTACCCCACTCGACTTCTACGTCTGGGGAAGGGCGAAAGAGTTGGTGTACGCAGAAGAAGTACCAACAAGGGAGGTTCTAATTAACAGGATCCACGCCACATTCGATACAATGCGCGAGGAACTGCTGCTTAGAACGGTGACCGTGGAGATGAGGAAGAGGTGCCGAGCATGTTTACAGGTCAATGGTCATCAATTTGAACAAAATTTGTAATTAATTAAAATTAGTAATTAATTAAAATTTGTAATTTAATGACATTAGTCATTACCAATTTTTTTGTTTCATTTGCCATCCTTTTACGATCGAACACATTTAATTTTCATTAGTTGAAATTTTTGCTTGAAGTGCCCTAGTTGCGGAAATTAATTAATAACTTTAAAACTAAAAGTGATAATTACACTTTTAGCATATCGTTAGAAAGGGCATGGACTGAGGATGTTTTAAAAAAATCAGAAGAACTCCAACCCTGTTAGTTTTTTTTTAAACCCCATAGAAAGTTGCCCTTAAAATTATTTCTTTACCTTACTACGGTACTTCAGGCCCCATAACTTTTCTTTTCCACAATTTTCTGGTGTAAAATAATTTTTTGCAGGACCCTAAGACTCTAACGATTAAAACAAGACCATTAGCCGACCGGTCCCATGGATAGATTTTGAGCTACAGGTAGTTTTAGTCAAAAAATCATAAAAAAGTCAAATAAAAAATTAAAAAAAAACCTTGAGGCCAAGGTCAATATAATGGGCGGGGGTAGGTAGCAGACTATCCCTAGTTTCTACCCTAGGCGTATAAGAACAGTAGAACCACTATACAATTATGACAGTTATCCCCTTGAGCTTAAATATAGATTACAGATTTCACAAACAGAAGCACGGGAAAACTTGATTAACTCGAAATTAGAAAGGAAAAACAGATATGATAAATATGTAAGACCTGTAGAATATAAACCAAATGATAAAATATTGATTAAAAATGAAACTGGTAATAAGCTCTCAAACCTTTATACTGGTCCCTACACTGTTATTAGAGATTTGTCGCCAAATGTAGAGGTAAACATTAATGGAAAAATTGATGTTATTCATAAAAACAGAACGAAGTTGTATTACTCATAAAGTCATAATATATTGTATACTTAGCAACAATACCTAGGTTACTGACCTTCGTTGCGATCGTGGCTGTAAAATGATATGCACTCGTGATGCCCTGAATGAATGGTGCCAACAAAAAGTACTTACATGTTTTATTTGTAAACACAGAACTCAACTGTAATCTTAGGTATAAGTTTGGAAAAAAAAAAAAAAGCAATTCGCTTGTTTGTAAACACAAGCGATACAACAACTGTAATCTTAGTTATAAGTTGTTTATTAATATACTTATATAAAAAAAAAAAATATATAAAAAAAAAAAAAACCTGCGAGTAACTCAAACGCATAACCATTACTCATAGATAATAAACAGTAATTTTACATTAAATTTGTAACCACATTACGTAGTTTTATATATATAAAAAAAAAAAAAAGTATCCATGCAAAGGAATATTTTTTTTTTTATTGCCTTGGGAGGTGTGATGTAGTACGTATGCAACCTCTATTTCAATGTGTGTAACCAATATATAAGTCATAGTATCAACATAATAAAGGCAGTCTTACACCACATTTTGGGATGTTTTATTATATCTGACACCCGACCATACATGAACTTATAACTAAGATTACAGTTGTTGTATCGCTTGTGTTTACAAACAAGCGAATTGCTTTTTTTTTTTTTTTCCAAACTTATACCTAAGATTACAGTTGAGTTCTGTGTTTACAAATAAAACATGTAAGTACTTTTTGTTGGCACCATTCATTCAGGGCATCACGAGTGCATATCATTTTACAGCCACGATCGCAACGAAGGTCAGTAACCTAGGTATTGTTGCTAAGTATACAATATATTATGACTTTATGAGTAATACAACTTCGTTCTGTTTTTATGAATAACATCAATTTTTCCATTAATGTTTACCTCTACATTTGGCGACAAATCTCTAATAACAGTGTAGGGACCAGTATAAAGGTTTGAGAGCTTATTACCAGTTTCATTTTTAATCAATATTTTATCATTTGGTTTATATTCTACAGGTCTTACATATTTATCATATCTGTTTTTCCTTTCTAATTTCGAGTTAATCAAGTTTTCCCGTGCTTCTGTTTGTGAAATCTGTAATCTATATTTAAGCTCAAGGGGATAACTGTCATAATTGTATAGTGGTTCTACTGTTCTTAAAAGGTTACTTGGTAAGTTACATTTCTTTCCATACACAAGTTCGAAGGGAGTAAATTTTGTCGATGAATGTACTGTGGTGTTGTATGCAAAGGCCCAAAAAGGTAACCATGAACTCCATGAGTCTGGTCTTTGATTGATGTGCATTCTTAAAAACGCCCCTAGGGTTTTGTGAGAATTCTCCAGTGCACCAATGCTCTGGTGATGATAGGCTGTTGAGTTCAGTTTGGAAATATTAAGAATTGTACATACCGCTTTGAATGTCTCTGACATAAACTCCGTTCCTCTGTCAGTAGCGATTTCCCGAGGCACACCGTGCACGAGGATGAAGTTGTTGACGAACACACGAGCGACTTCAGCTGCTGTTCTATTCACTAGTGGAAAAGCGCATACATATTTTGATAGTTCACATTGAAGTGTTAAAATATACGTGTAGTTATAGTAATCTCTATCAAGAGGCCCTACTATGTCTAAAAATATCTTCTCAAATGATGATTGTGCCGTTGTGGTTATTACCATGGGTTCTTTTACCATAACCGTATACTTTTGTTTTTGACATATAGGGCATTTTTTAATTTTTTTCATTTTTTGTTTTGCTCGGGGTAGCGCCTTAACTTAAATTACGCAAAATAAAAGAAAAAGTCCGCATTTTTGTTTTGCCCTAGAGTATTCAAACTAATAATAGATGACAGTATCTTCACAACACTTCAAACTATTATCAAATACCGTTTAAAATACAATACATAAATATAAAATGTGTTTCTTACAAAACTACAGACAATAAATAGCCGTTTACACACGTTTGTACAGAATATAAATCTTTGCTTTTGACTATTGTTAGGGTCTTCGGTCTTAAGTGCGGTACGATTGGCAAAGAAACTGCTTAATTAGATATTTCACTAAACAATATGTTGGTAATATAGCGGTAATGTATTGCATTTTCATAATGCCTAACCGAAAAAAGTGATAACAATTAACTGATTACCCCATTCAATACCTCTTCATTTTGATGCTACAATAAAATTCTTGGCTTGATATGCGTCTTCTTGACAACAAAAATAATACAATGTTAATGTCGCAACGTACTTCAAGTTTGTACAAGCAGGGTGCAGATTTGCTGCAACCTCGGTTATAATAAGTATCCCAAACGCATACAAGTAACCGCACGTTCAAGTTGATAACAATTTTGCGTTAACAGGACGTTTAATTCAGCGGCTTCGTAGTTCAACTCGTACTAACTGACGCGCGAATCCACAGAATATTCGATATAATTTTCTATAAGGCAGAACCACAGTAGGAGAACGCGGAGATCAGAAAGGCAGTCGCTCCATATAAAATGCTGGTATTCAGCTATATCCGATCTGACTGGAACCCGACCAGCCACCATAGTTGAGATAAGGAAGGCAGATTGATTTAGTCTATAGACCTCAAAACAGAACCACAGTCCGTAACAGGCAGACATGTTGTGTGTCTGTACCGTAACTGTCCATCGGTTTGACTAATTGGCTAATATATCCTTGCTGCGGGCGTTAGATTTGTAATGTAATATATTGTGTTAACGGTCGATTCGATTCGCCAATTAGTACGGTTGCTTGCACATTTTTAATATCGACAAGTTGATTGGGCAGCGAGTTAAATAATTAACGTTGCGAAAGAGTCTTTTAAACGTGTCCAAATTTTGAGGCTTTTGGTGGGCAAATATTTGCACATAGGTGTCGTGAATTTAACATGAACTAAGTTGATTGCTAATGTAAAATTTGAGGTGTTTGACAATCTAGGTAACCTACATATTTTGACCTAGCAAATAACCACATAGTAGGAATGGAGTCTCATATTCCATAATCTACATTACTGACATCTGATCTACTTCCATAACCTCTCCTTGCTTGCTTTTTATACACAATTCAACCTATTCGTTCACACAGAGAGCAAACATTTATTAATGTAGGCATAGCTTTAATGCTCCAGTCATGCGTGATAAAATAAAGCGTGGATCTGACTGCTTCCCTTTAACTGAAACACGTCATGTTACGGCACAGAGGAAGTGCAAACAGCTGTTTACACCTACTCACCAAAAAGCAACAACTATGCTGTCTCGAAGCCCTTTTATACGGAACAATTACTAATAGTGTAAATATAAGTAGAAAATTTGTTTGCAATCAGACCTATTTACGCATCATATCACATATTCCCCGAAGGATAGATAGGGATGTTGCATTTTTTCTAGTTATGTTTAAGTCCAGCCTATTGACATCAACCGGGTACAAATCCCAATAATAATGCCCGTCCCGAAAATCAAAGATTTTATTTTCTTTCTTCTATGGCTGGCTCTCTTCTTCTTTTATGGCCTCAGAAGCATTTGCGACCACTAGAACAACGAGCCAATATTTAAATTCCAAACCTGTATTTAAGTTCCAAAATTTGTTTGCCGAAGTCAAAAACCTTCGTTCGGATCTGAACTTTCGGAACTCGGTCTATTAGCCGTATACCAAGCATGGAACGCTCCATGGCTTTCTGTGCAACTCGGCCTGTACACAGCCACCTGCGTAAGCGTCCACGACTCGGTAAGTCATGTCAGGCAGAACGCACTGGTTATAGAGGCGGGTCTTCAGACATTGTGGAATCTTGACTGACTTAAGAATATCGTCAATTTTGCTGAAAGCGAATAAATTAATTAATGTTATGTCATGAATCGCATAAAAAACCGGATTTTTTTATATAAGGTTGGATAACTTGCAGAAGTTTGCAGGACAAACCAAACCTATAAAGATGGGTTAAACGTTGCCAAGAAAACACGAAGGTGCGAAATAAACTAATTTATTCAAATTGACACGAAAACAATTTTCCGCTCATTCACTTAAGGTTATGTTCTTCGTTGTCTCCTACAGACTTACATCCCCCATGAGAATCGATTCCGTACGTTAGTAATTTATTTTAAGCCAATGTTGGCAAGCTAAAACACAAATAAAACCAGACATTTTACCGCGAAAACTTTATAAAAACATGGCCAAAATCATTAAAATATCGGATTATATTCCATCGTACATAGGTTTCCTTGAGCTCGACGGAAAATAATATGAATACGATAAAAACAAATTATGTGTATCCAGCTTGAATAGAACTTAACTTGAAGTCTAATAATAATGTAATAGGTACTCAATTTTCATTGGCACGAAATAACGTCAAATGTAATTTATGTTGAAATATACGAGACACCTTTGAGAAAAGATAGCGTGGTCCTCTGAGTCGAATGATAAATGCTACAACAGTACACTAAAATTATAGCTGTTATGATTAATTTCTACTTCGAAGATTAATAGCCCTTGATTATTTATTAGGTAGGAAAACTGGTGTGTTTGTATCTAGGCTAATATCCTCACGCGATTGAGAAATTTACGACCCTCACTACTACAGGTACAACAGTTTGAACTCATCAAGACTTTGACATTTACATTGTAGCAGGCCTGCGACAAATTTTGTCCTCAAATATGCTTCCAAGCAGACTTGAAAAAAGATTAAATAATATATTTTCAATATAAATCCTAACTGTTGATAAAAAAAATAATAATAATAAAACCTTTATTTCCGAATTTTAACAATGATTTTTACAAAAAAATATTTTAATTAATACTAAAAGAAACACTGTTACAATAAAATGTCTCTTGTTTCGGTGTGCCTTACGGCAAAAGCCTCCTCCAACTCCTTCCACTGTTGTCTGTCTGCCGCGACTCTAGTCCATAGAGGTCCTAATGTCATTTTTAGGTCATCCTCCCATCTTTTTGCTTTACGACCTCGAGTTCTCTATCTATCTCTCCATCCCTAGGGTTCCAGACTGTCACCTGTTTACTCCATTTTTCCTTTTTGCAACGGAGCATATGTCCAGTCCACCTCCATTTAAGTTGGTCAGTACGCGACAGTATGTCTGTTACTTTGGTTTTGTTTCTGATGTTTATACTTCTTACTTTGTCCAATAGTTTCAAACCTAGCATGCTCCTCTCCATGCCTCTCTGGCAACTTGCTAGTTTGTCCCTATGTCGTTTTGTCAAACACCAAGTTTCACAGCCATATGTGATGCATGGCAGTATACAGGTGTCAAAAGTCTTTCTCTTGATCTTCATAGATAGTTTCTTGCTTTTCGTGATTTCTTTCAAAGCCCAATACTTTTTCCATCCTGTTGCAATTCTTTTGCCTATTTCTTTGGATGTCTGGTCATTTGGCGATATTATCTGACCCAGATAAACATATTCTTCCACATATTCAAGTTTCTGTCCGTTATGGTTATGTCTACGGGAACTGCGTTTGTCATCATTTTCGTTTTACTTATGTTAATCTCTAGACCTACTTCTCAGCTTCTCTCTACTAGGGATTGTGTCATAGATTCCAGTAGTAGTGGGTCTTCTTCCATTATAACCAGGTCGTCTGCAAATCTTAAATGGCTCAATCTCGCTCCATTTATGATTAGTCCAAGACGTTCCCATTTAAGTTTTCTGAACATTTGTTCCAGCACTGCTGTAAATAGCTTTGGTGAAAGTTGGTCACCCTGCCTGACTCCCCTGTTGATTTGAAAAACATCTCCTGTAGACTCAAGCCTGATACAAGCTTTGCTTTCTCTGTAGATGTTTTTGATGATGTTTATGTAAGCGTTTTGAATTCCTTGTTCTTTAAGATACGGATTCATGTTTTAGGCTATCAAAGGCTTTGGAATAATCTATAAAGGCCAGGTAAATGGTTTTGTTGTATTCATTGTATTTCTGTAAGAGCTGTTTTATTGTATGTATGTGATCAATCATACTGAAGTCTTTTCTGAACCCTGCTTGCTCCACTAGTTGTTTTTTTTCGTGCCTGACTGATATTCTGTCCAAAATTACTTTTGCAAAAACTTTATATACATTTGAAATGAGGGATATGGGTCTGTAATTTCCTATATCATCTTTTGGGCCTTTCTTGTGTAGGAGTATTATGTGTGATTCTGCCCATTGGCTTGGGATGATGCCTGTATTTAAAGTCTCATTATTATTTTTTTGTTAATACTGGACTTAGTTCTTTGATTGTTCCTCTCATTAATTCGTTTGTTATTCTATCTGGGCCGGGGGCTTCTTCGAAATAAAAATATCACAAACAACAGAATTAACAATAAAAATATAACAATTTAACAATAAAAAAAATGTTTTGCTATTTTGTCACCTTCTAGGAGATTTCTTAGTGACCCTAAAATTAAACTGACTATCTACATTAAACCGTTGCTTATTTTGTACTGTTCATGGCGACATGGCTTGAAACCAAAACTTTAAAATGCCGAGTTGCATGAGTTTATATCGCCACTAATTTAAATGGTATTCCTTTAATTGAAAAAATGCAATCTTTTCTAAATCTTCAATGCGGTAACTTCGCATTTGCAGAGCGAAGGCAAAATTCCGTTACACTGCATTTTTTTTAACTCGTCAAGACATTGCCAGCCGCGACTCTTGCGATAAAACCTGGTGTTTATACTGAAATGCCTTCATATACAATAAAGACGGTTTTTACGTTATTTGATAAACGAGATAAGATGATGAAACGAGAAATTTTATGGAGATTGTTGCTCTCTTTAGTGCGCATTCAAAGATATTTACTGGCACGAATGGTAGCAGGGACCTGAGGAGTCTGAGTGAAAATATTATGGCGTTTTCTCTTTCATTTTCTTGCGTATATCACTTCTAAGATAGTATCTCTCAGAAAATTTATAATTAAGTTTCTAGGTCAAGGATTTGTTTGCTTAATGTGTTTTTTAAGGTTTTGTAGAACCGCATATAATATTATAATACTAGCACACAGATTCTCGCTTCACGCTAGTTACGTCGGCATGGTTTATTTTTATGGGATGATGCATCTGTATGCTAGTATTATATTAAATGTGGTAGAACTAAAGTGTGCGACAAAATATTCTGGTTAACTCTAGTGATTTACTCCAAATAAAACCGACAGTATCATAATAATTATTATTGTTTAGGTAATAAAGAGAATGACACCAATAAAGTTTATTTCCGTTCGACTTAAATATTTGGATCATGGTGGATTTGAACGAAGAATTCTATTCAGTTAAATGGTATGGAAAGTGTGTGTTTGTAACAAAATGTAAAATCTTAAAGATTGTTTCATTCATAAGTACTTTGTAATTAAAAACGTAAAGTTTGAAGATTGTTATTTTGAGCAACTTAATGTAGTCCTTTAAGTAAAACAATAATTTAAATCTTTCAGTAATAATAGAAGGTTATTAAAGGAAGTCTGTAATTTTAGTTCAGATTTTTTTTTTTTAGAATTGTGATTTATTTTTAAGATAGCCACTATATTAATACCAGACTTTACTTTGTCGAGTATCTAATATAATCTGATTTGTACTTATCCTATCAAAAGAAACCGTATTTCTTTGAGTGTCCATCTTCGAATAAAAACTCCTAGAGAGACTGATTTTCTTTTCATAACTTTTTTTTTTGTTATTAGATACACGATGACAGTCCTCCCGAGACGGTCGACTCAGGCAACGCGGGACAATACACGGGCAACGCGTCAGGTTGCGCAACACACGCGCCACAGTCACTGCACTGCCTAGGTTTGTGTCTATTATTATTATTATATTCTTTATTGTACACCACACAAATATATATACAGGATAAAAAATCATAAAAGCAAGTGTACAATGGGCGGTCTTATCGCACAGGGCAATCTCTTACAGACAACCTTTGGATGGACTGAACGAGAGGAGAGGAATTTAGGGTTGTCAGTGTACAACATATCTTAAATAATAATACTTAGACATAATAACATAAAATACATACGTAAAATAATACATAATATACTAATATATAACAAAAATATCATAGAGAAAGGAGAAGACTAATTATAGTGAAAGGAAATGCTCCTTCACCATTTTTTTTAATGTTGGTAAGGATTGAGCACGCCTCACTTCAATAGGTAATGCATTCCACAAACGAGCTGCTTGAACTGTAAAAGATTTGTCGAAGAAGGATGTGGAATGCATACGTATACTTAATTTTAGATTCTCCGATGATCTCAAGGACTTAGAATGTGTGTCACAAAGGAACTGAAAGCGTTCTTTAAGATAAAAAGGACTTGATGGATTAAAGAGCACGTTATATAGCAAAGAAAGTATGTGGGCATTCCGGCGAAGGCGAATAGGAAGCCATTTGAGCTTGGTTCGAAATTCAGAAACATGATCATACTTGCGCAAGCCAAATATGAACCTGACACAGAGATTTTGAAGTCTCTCAAGCTTGTCCAATTGGTCTTGGGTGAGATCAAGATAGCTGGCATCAGCATAGTCCAGGATAGGGAGAAGTAGAGATTGTGCTATCGCAATTTTAGTGGTCATGGGAAGAAAATTACGAAGGCGTCTCAGGGAACCAGCAGAAGCAAATAGTTTACGACTAACCTCCTGCAGCTGTTTGGTCCAGGAAAGAATGCCGTCGATATATATCCCCAGGTTCTTCACAGTGTGAGTTATAGGAATAATATTATTGTTGAAAGAAATCTGGGGAAGTGACGCCCAATCAATCCTAGAAACGGTTCGAGAACTACCCACAACAGCCACTTGAGTCTTAGTCGGATTGATCTTCAACCCAAACTCAGTGCTCCAGTCACCTATTCGAGCCAGGTCCATATTAATAGTCTCAATAGCGTCAGATAACTCACCGAGAGGGGCTTGGGTATAAATTTGCAGATCATCAGCATACAGGTGGTAGAAAGAAGATAGTCGTTGAGTGATAGCATTAATAAAGAGTGCGAAAAGTAGAGGAGATAAAACGCCGCCCTGCGGCACACCGGCAGAGGTGTGGCACCAAGAAGAGAAATATTCCTCAATGCAAATGCGCTGCCGGCGGCCAAACAGATAACTATGAAACCAGTCAATTACCGAAGGAGATATGTTAAAAGAGCATAGGACGCCCAGCAAAATGTCGAAATCAACCGTGTTGAAAGCATTGCTAAAGTCAAGCAAAGCAAGTACAGTTAACTTGCCCATTTCCATGCCTGACCTGATATCATCCGTAATGTGCACAAGTGCTGAGGTAGTGCTGTGTCCTGGTCGAAAACCAGATTGGAAGGGATTTAGCAGTTTTTGTTTGGAAAGGAATGAGCTAAGTTGATGGTGGACAAGTTTTTCAAGGACTTTGGATAGGAAAGGAAGAATAGAAATGGGACGATAGTCAGAGAAAGATGCAGGACTTAAGACAAAAGGGGGAAAATCAGGTACCGGAAGGTTCGAAAGATTACTTAGCGTAGTAGCTTTGGTGGCCCTATCCAATACGGGTGAAGTAGAAAAATGACTATTAAGTAAGTTGAAATCCAAGTCTTTAGGAATCGTGTTATGATACTTTTTCCCGATACCTAATGATTTGAGAAAATGCCAGACCTTAGCTGGATCACCATTCTGAACTTTACTATGGATATGTTGGCGGTTTGCGATTCTACACACCTTGCTGCAGTGGTTTCTTATTGAGACGTATTTTTCCCTGTTGACGTCATTGGGCCTAATTTTGAACTTAAATTTCGCAGCTGCTTTTTTACTTAGTAAAAGTTCAATTTCCTCAGTCAACCATGGCGCTGGAAGATGTTTAACTCTCACGGCTCCAATAGGTGCATGTTTGTCGTAAAGCTGAATTAGGGTGGAAGTCAAGATTTGAACTTGTTCATCGACGGATGAGGATGTCACCAGCGGTGTCCAGTTAATGTTACTGGCATCCTCTCGAAGACGATCAATGTCCATGCCATCAAAATTGCGAAGCAGAAGAGTTTTGAACTTATGCTTAGGTGGTCGAATTTTATATGAAGTGAAAATTAGATCATGGTAGGAAAAGGCGTCAGCTGAACATTGACCTTGTTTAGAGACATGATCTAAAGATGAGACAATAATAAGGTCGAGAAGTGAGGGAACAGAATTAGGAAAATGGTGAGTGGCACCAAGATCGGGAATAGAGAGATTGACAGATTCAATAATATGACGAAGAGAAGAGGAGCGGGAATCTTTTTTAAGAAAACATGTATTAAAGTCGCCCATTATGATACTATGACTGTAAGAGGGAATTAAGTCTTCCAGAATTCGTTCGAAAGAGGAAAAGAAATTAATCCGAAGAGAAGGGCAGTAGTAAACCCCAAGGAGAATCTTAGAATGATGCAATTCAACTTCCACGAAAAGATGTTCACCAGCGTTCGGTGGAGGCGGCTGTGTGGACATGCTTACAATAGAAAAAGGAATATAATTACGAAGATAAATGGCCACCCCACCACCACCACCGACCGCACGATCATTCCTGATAAGTTAAAAGCCTGGAAGAAAATAGGAAGAAGAGGGAAGACAGGGTTTTAACCATGATTCTGAAATAAGAATTGCATGAATATTCTTACAGTCAAAGCTTGCCAGCATATCGGGGAAGTGGGCCGGAACACTCTGGGCATTTATGTGGACTACATTAAAATTCCTTGAGACATCGGAAAAAAGTGAGACAAGAATGTCAGCTAATGAGAGAACACTTTCATCATCACTATCCAAAGAATGAAGCGAATCAGAATATTACTGCTACAGTCAGGGCTGAGCATAAATATAAAAATAAGTATAAATAAAAAGTACTTACAATTAACTTCGGTTAATAAAAAAATATTCGTCCACCTGCCAGTTGACTTAACACATGAATAAATAAAAACAAAACACAAAATTCAATTCAATCTGTAGTCCAGGTATAAAATAAAAAAAAAAAGGAAAATATAAATAAATAGTGACACAAAAATAAAAAATAGGATCGTGTAACAGAGCGAGATTAAATGTTCACATTTGTCAATGCAGTTTGGAACGCAACATGAAGTGACAGATTTGAGATTAAGAATATGACAGTGACATTGATGACATGACAATTGACAAACAGAAAACAATATTAATACACAAAGGGTACACAAACAAACGAGAAATTATGAATAACTGCGAAATTATAGAAAAAAGGCTAATTATCTACTGAGAAAAACAATACACAAGAACTACCTGGACTACTAAAAAGAAGAAACAACGAAATATCTATTTACTGGCAACGGTCCGTTTGTTTTTTGTTGCGGCTATCCTTGCCACCGCGACCGGCTGAACAACGCCCGGCTCCGGCTGAGCAGAGACCTGCTCCGGCTGGGCGGCCATCAGCTCCGACTGCTGCGCGATCCTATTGAGCTCGGCTAAGGAAGTCACTCGATGCCGAGATCCCTTCGAATCAAGGACGAAGACCGTTCCCTCCGAGGTCCAGCATTGGGTCACTCCAAATTTGTCCCGCGCCGCCATAAAGACGTTGTGCCTGGCTTTAGTGAGGAACTCCGACATTGTTATACCGGACCCCTTCAACTTGGTCTTGTCGAACCAGATCCTACTGCGGAGTGCCACATCATGCAGCTTGAAGAGGATCGGTCGGGGCTTGTGAGTTGTGCTGCGCCCCATCCTATGACACCTCTTGATGCCAGATGTAGCCAAATCAATGTTCAGATGCTGTTTAACAACTTGAGACACCACCTGTGCAGTCTCCTCGTCTTGCTCTTCTGACACTCCATGCAACAGCAAGATCTTACGTCGCCCCCGCATCTCCATATTGTCCAGGCTCTGCGCCAACATGGCAACTTGTTGCTGCAGAGTATTGAGCGCCTGTACAATAAATGCCCGGAACGTTGCAAACTCTGCTGCCAGACCCGAGGCGGTGACTGCTGTGGTGCTTGGTGTCTTCAGCTCCTTCTCAAAATCAGACATTCTTTGGCTGAAGATGTTGCTCAGATCTGTGATGGTGCGGTTGATTGCCTCCATGACGTTGAAAATTAAAATTTTGTATTATTAGCAGATAACACTTGACTGGCAGGTAGTGATGCTTAAATATCAATTGTTGTCATTAAATTATATAAATGTTAATTATTACTATTATTAATTTTAATTTTAAATATAGAGAAAAAGATTTGGTTGTTTCACTTTTGACTACCCTCCTATTTCTCTATAATCATTCATAATCATGCTATTGTCAGCGGCCGACGCGTTGAACATAGATTCTTTTAGTATCAGTTCCCAACGCAGACAGCCGCATAGAGTAAGTTATCGCGATTGTGCACTAACTGCTAGCATAAGGTTAGAGTCAAGACGCGCCCCCAGCCAGGCGCGTCTAACACCGACCTCTGTCACCCCGCTGGGGCCCTAGTACTGCGCCTGAGATTGTGATTTTAGTTAAATTTACCGGGTTTATATATAAGTACAAGCTGTTATTATTGATATGTTTGTTTTTAAGTTACGTTAGCTGCTGTCCGAACACAATTTGGGAAGTAGCGCTGTCGTTTATGCACCGATTTTGTCTGGATCTACCTTCATCTCACCAAATGTTTTTTACAAGCAATTGTATATTAAATATTGCAATGACTTTCTAGGGACAAATTAAACCAAACATGACAACGGTGACTGCTTATTAAAAATTACATTATTTTTTCGTTCCTAGATATTAATGCAGCTAATAAAAAGTGACACGTGCCATTGAACAGAAGGACAATATTTGACAGCTATATAAAACTGTAGATAAAAGAATAGCAAAATAACATGACAGTTACCCTCGGAAGTATCTTCCAAAAGGACCAGGCGAGCAGCTTTCAAAAGATATGGAAGTTTGGCAGTAGTTAAAGCCAATCGTAGGCAATGCAGCTATACAGGCAGCTATCATTCAGTTTTGACAGTATTGAACGCTGGATATAGGCATAGGAAATTCCATAATACTGTTTGGCTATTGGCTCAGTCTTGATATGTCAGGTTTGACTGATTACTTGTTAATGGTCTGTTTATTCAATTTGCAGCTATTATAAAGACGGATAGACACCTCATTTTAATAAGTATCAATTCAGATTTTTGTATATTTTCGAATTCATTGAACGACTGCTTGACATTTTCCGTCCTTCTCACGACTTTTTAATATATTTTTTTTAATTATCCGACTACGTTAATTAGTATAATGAACACGGTTCAAACGCCATGTATGGATTTAAACCCATCGCATTCCCATAAAGAGTGAAACAGAAATGGTATGTAAAATTAAAAAAATTGCTGCTGCCCATGGAAGTCAAAAAAATTCTTCAAGGAAGCCATAGTAAATATCCAAAAAAAAATCACCTCCCATACTATTTATGATCCTTTGAATTTTTGAATCACAGCTGATTGATAATTTTGTATGGATAGCCCAATTTAATTTTTGGGTATTGACTATAATTGCCTTAGAGTAGGTTGTACATTTACATGGACATGACCATTTTTTAAATATAGCCGCAATTTTCCGTTACACACTGTTTAGATTTAGATGGGCCTGCTGGATAAACCTGCAGCCTAAGTTAATTCGGCAAGGCAAAGGGCAAAGAGAATGAACTGTCGTCCAATCACATAGACGGAAATCCACATCGCGTCTTTCACGCATGTGATTGGTCGATTATTTTGTCTTTGCTTTGCCGAACTCACTTACGCAATAAGGCTGTGCTTAACATCGATCATCAGGTTTAATCCTATCTGTAGTACATCTCTGGACTCGACCACCTTACTTTATATTCAGTTTCAAAAAATAGAATCTCCTATCATTGTTCCCCAACTAAAGTCTTGATCTATATTCTAAGCTTAGGTCATTCTATCAGCGATTGTCGGAATGCCAAAATGTAAAGGGTTGATCACCTGACATTTTGTTAGCGCTTGACGATCCCATACATTTCTGACATTATACTAATCGCTTTTGGTGTCAGAATGTATCTTGTCTACAGCCTCTATGTGTTCAGAGAACCAGACAATATCGGCGTGCGATCGACTAAACTAATATAGAATGTTTACCAATAGTTAGCGAATAATGTCGCGTCGTGTACCTACATAGACTCGTACTTAAGGTTTACGTACTGTTCGTTAAGTGTATTGTACTAGTTAACAGTTGCTGATGTTATTTTGTCAAGTTCAAACGTTGGAGAAAGTAAACAAATAAACATAGTCGGAAGAACATAACCAAAAGCAAATACCAAAAGTTTTGTGTTCCTACATCGTAAAATCAAAAGATCAATGTATCCAGTTACTCTTGAAAAACTATATGTATCTGATGTGAAATATTATGTTAGTTTTTGTGATTGGTTGAACAATACCTACAACAAGGGTCAATCAAATCTCTTGTTACTTACTTGCTGAAAAAAGGCTTTAGTAACGTAAACTAAATACTAAACATCTTAATCGATGTCTGGGCTTGGCATTTTAACACTGCTCCCTAAAAAGAATAGTTTTCTTTGGGAAAATAAACATCAACATCGCAAATGGACAGCTAACATAAAAATTAATGTAATTCTCTAGATATTACGATATTAAGTATGTTCATTTGTAAAAACCATCACTTTATTGGCAAAAATATTAATGAAGAGCTAGTAAACAAGTGCAATTACGTATAATAATATATAATTACGATATCAAGTCGATAACGTCCATTTTTCACGAGTAATTGCAAAGTGTAAGTGAGGATGAGCGAACAATGTATAAAGTTTTCTTAAAATCAATACGATACTGTAATATCTATGTGGTGTTAACTTAAGCCCATTTTACGTACTTATTTTGCACTATGACGAAAATGTTACTCATTTTAATGTTACATTTTGGACCTTTTATTATTCACAGTATATTTTTTGTTATTTTCAAATTATTGATAGTTCATTGTGCAGCTTGATTATTCACTAAAACGTATCGATCTACGTTGAACTATGAAAATGATACCAAATGTTAGCGCATTTACGTAGCCCTTCACGTGTTATAACATAATTTATTTATTAATGAATAGATTTAGATATTAAAAAGTAATGGAAAAAATTTATTTTAGAAGTAAATCATGTTATGATTTAATTTAGGCAGCGTTTTGGCGATATTTTCCTGTTAGTTGCTTTATCATGTTCCAGAGTTATTTGCAGCTAATTATATTTTGTTTATTCATCTACAATTCCACAAATATAATGAAATAGTTTCCTAGTAAATGAAAAATATCTATATTTCTATATCTGTTATTATTAAAAAATCGCCTTTACGTATGTTTGAACAGGAATACATATCTGTTATAATAAGTTTCATGTTTAAATTTGTCCGTATTATCATCGGCGTGTTTGTCGTAGTATATTAGGCGTTGTCACGGCAGCAATCGTGATTCTGAATTCTCAATTTCTGATTCAGAAATATGAAATATCATCAGTTATTTTAAGGGGATTAAACAAAAATATTACATTTTTGTGTTTGGCAAGGCTTTTGCCTTTTTTCGTATAGAATGCATTACATTAAAGCCGATTATTGCTATGAATTCGGTTTAATTTCGTAATTTTGTTCGCTTTTGTATAGTGGAAAATGTACTCAGTACTGTTTTGTGGTTTACTGAGAACTCAGTTTTTATATGATGGAAAGTATGCTACGACAAACACTTGGTACATAAATGAATGTAGTTTTCATGTATTTGGACGTAACTTGTAGGTTTAACATAATTGCATATTGTGGTTGTGATCATAGCAAAGATTGCCAATCCATATAGCATAGAACAATATAAAGGTAATTGTAAATAATAAGTAGGTATGTATCGATATAAATAAATTTGGAGACTTGTACAAATTTGCTCACAAACCTGTAAATTGAAAACGACTGAACGTTCATGATTTCTCATCGACTGGTAGTAAAATTATCGTAATTTTAATATAATAGATAAGTATCTAGAATACTTCTCCATCACCACTTCCAACACCTCATTTTCTACAGATTCCAAGTCAAAAACAATGTTGGTCTACTGTTAATTATCGCTCGATGGACTAGAAATCATCAAAAGGCTCATTTTTATAATAGTTGTGTAAAATGTAAAATTGTTCACCGATTTTGAAGTTAAGTAGCAGCCCAATGAACTGTATCTATTAATGTAAATGTTGAAGCATAATTTGTATATATTGAATCTAATGTGAACGGGAAATAATAAAAACAATCTTTTATTACAAAATTTACTCAGGTTTTCATTTGACGTCAACATTGTTATAGTGTCTTGTCTCTGATAGTAGATTTAAGCAGTTAGTCGCATTACGTGTTGTATAAGAAAACAAACTATGTTTCATTAGATTTATTTTGTTGCATGTTTCGCTTTGCTTAGACTAAGCTTGCTATAATCTGTGAGCACTTGCAAACCACGCTTAATTAATTTCACATGTCAATTAGTTCTGCACTCTCACAATTTCGTTAAACATTTTTTTTTAATTTCTCTTACCTCTCATTTCGTCACATGAAATTAAACTTTATTTTCTTTCTGATTTCATTTAATTTTGTGCACGTCTCTTTGCATGTCTACGTCTATTTTAACATTCGTTTGTTTTCGTAAACTGTATGATTCGACAAAGTATGTATGACCAAAATTATTTGAGATCAGTGACAAGATTCTATTACCTTTCCTAAGTTTTCCTAAACTTGCTTCCCTCTCTGTGAACTAGCATCGAGGCTCGCTCAGACGCGCATCAGCATCATTTGACAAGAAATCGCAAGCTGCATGGACGCTGGAAAGGTGCTGGGTGGTGAAGGACTCTCGCTCTATTATTTCATGTAATTAAATATCTTTGTTCTCTTTCTTTCACTAGAGTGCGCGAAGGGCTTGCATTTGTACTCCAGTCGATGCTACAAACGTTGTCCAGACGGTACGTATGCCAGTGAGATAACAATGGAAAGGAGCTCAAGAAGACGTAATTTGACTTACTATTCGGAAGGGGCCATAATGAAAAGACAGTACGGCGACGCCCCTAAGCAGACCGCGTTAGAAGCTTTAGATATGGAGGCTGCAGCTAACGAGAGCGACGCAAAGCCCCCACTCAAGTGCTTGCCGTGTCACTACACATGCGCCACGTGCGTGGGCCCTCACAACAATCAATGTTTGTCGTGTTTAGACGACGCTCAACTCTTCAACTTAACCGACACTGAACCTAAGTTCTACTGTTACCAGAACACGGTCGTGTCGCAAATAAAGGACGCTAATTGGCATTATAGGCTGAACGTTGCTCTTGTTGTTGTCTTGTTCGTCGTTAGTTCTGCCTGTTTGTACTTCATGTTATCATGTGTCGCACGAAGGTACTGTTGCGGCGGATATTACAAACCAAATGTAGTCTATAACAAATTGGCTGTAGACGATAAATTACAGAGTGCGATGGAGGTCGAGGAAGAAATACACAAGGCATTAAAGGATTTTAGTGAGAGCGAGTCAGATGACGATTTGAATTTATAGCAATTGTTAACATTCCAACCTAAGTATTATGAACTCATCGAAAATATGAAAGTTAGTGATTAGGAGATTCCAAAACAGATGCAGGGCTCGTGTTGTGATATTAATCATTCGGTTGTCACAAAGTTTTTTTAGTTGTAGTGTTAGTATTAGTCCAATGAGATTTAATTCGTACAAACATTGAGGTTATTTTGAAATTATTCCAAAGAGCTGTTACAACTCTTGAACGTTTTCTATAAATTCTGTTCCTTTCCCTTTTCGGGTTTCTTGACATTCAGTTCTTTATGAATTTCGGTTGTGTCTATTTTTATTTGTATTTTTATATTAGTACTTTCTTTTCTTAATTAATTTAGAGTAGGTACCTATGAAGTAAAATAGAGTATTATGAAACATTCCATTCCAAAAATAATGATAAAATCTTATGATCCTTATAATTATTTTCGATCCCCATGGCCTTCGGACATCGGGGCCATGAGGGCGCTTTTATTATTTCTAAAAGGGGCTACAATTTACCTCCCGTCGAATTGGCGATATTTCGTAAATTGAAGTAATTTAATTTGCTCAAAATCTTACTTATATCTCTTTATTTTCTTTTTCTAATTTAGTTTTTAAGGCTTGAGATTCACTCAAAGAGACTCAAATTAATTTTAATTTCGAAATTTTTGTTTTATATTTTCGTTTAATATGACGTCATAATAATCGCATAATATTATCTTAGGTGTATTTGCTCAAGATGCCATGCTGTTTGTGTGTACCATACCGTTTGGTGCAGTGTAAATATTTGTATGTAAATAAATGAGTTCCTATTTTCATATGCTGTTTTATTAAAATGCTTGGGAGTGGATGTTTGATCGCCTATGCTTAAAGTGAAGTTGGTAAAGTAAATATGAATATAAACTATTTGGATAAAAGAGTGCTGAGAAAAATATTCGAAAAAGTGGTTCACCTTACCAAAGAACACATCGTTCGTAAGTCGATAGTCGTTCATAAACAAAAAAAAATCCGTTGCACAATTATTACTAATAAAAATTGCAAACACAACAATGAGTGCTTATTTATGAACATTGGAGACACTTGGATTCAAATAAGTAACTTCAAGCCAATGCAATGCAACGTTAGATGCATACACACCACGACATGGTTCAATAAAAAAATTGATCAATAATACTTTTTGTCATTTAAATAAAATAGGTAAGGCCACTGTTTCCTATGTGACTACTCTGAGAAGAAACATCGTAACAGAATGTGAGGTCAAGTATAATAAAACTAACAAAAAACAACGCAACCCAGATGATGTATTCTCTTAGCCCTCACGACCATTATTATGGAGATCCCTCGAAAATAAACGGCGTCCATCGAACGATCAATAAACGTAATGTATTGGGTATTATAAGCCCTCACGAAGGTGCCGGTATCAAACCGAAACTACCCTATATTGAGACGGTACTTGTAACTGCTACAACGACGCTTTTAGGGGACTATCTAATACAAATATTGGGCTATATAATATGTCCTTGAAGTATACTGGCTAGCAATAATACCTAGAATGTTTTTTTATTTTATGAAGAGAGGAATAAAGGTAAGTCTATAAGGTAACTCAGAAGATCAAACGATACTATCTGAATACAATAGAGCGTAAATCAGATAGAATTGGTAATAGTAATGTATTATAGTATACTCGCTAGCAATAATACCTAGTCTTACCTAGTCTAAATATCTTTACAAATTCTTTACTAAATGTCTGTAGTCACAAAACCTTATTTTATCAGATACTTTCCGAGATCTGGCTAATGGTATGTGAGGATTGAGGGACCGCACTTTAAGGGCTGTAGCTTTTAATATATTAATTTACAAATTCCCAGATTTGTTCTACAATTGTTTTAAGTCTACTACTAAATCCTACGATATTTATTTTGCGAGATACCAGTGTGGTCCCTCAGTTCACACGCACATTTTTTTGTGTTTGAATATAATATAATTTAATATTTTATGAAGAGAGGAACAAAGATAAGGCTTATAGGTAACTCAGTAGAACATAAGATGGTATCTGAGTCTAATAGTACGGAAGTCAGATATAATTGGTAATACAAATATTTGGGTATGAATAAGTCCTTTAGCTGGTGTAGCTAGCTCTAATGACAATGCCTAATCTATTTATTTTATGAAGAGAGGAAAACTCAGTAGAACAAGAGATAGATGGTAAAAACTAATTTCTGAATCCTACTATATATAATAATATTATAAATGTGAAAGTTTGGATGGATGTATGTTTCTTACTCAATCACGCCAGAATGACTGAACGGGTCTGAATGAAATTTGGCACAGAGATAGATTATTGTCTGGAATAGCATATAGACAAATTTTCATCCCAGTACAATGTTCCTTTGGGATCAGAAAACCTATGACGACTGGCAGAAGCTAATTGAGTGTATGGATTAATAAATTGATAAATCATAATATAAATAAAAGCTAGACAGATTTTGTTAAAGTAGAATTTGACAGATTTTGCCAAGGTATAGTAAAGTTGAGTATTTGACATTCTTCTTTGAGAAATTCTAGAATAAGTCCAACAGTGCGTAAGGCAGTATACCTTAAGATATAATAGGTTTTTCAAAAAGACTTGAGTATTCATGAATAGTAATGAAAGAAAGATGTATTGCGTAAATAAATGATAACGAGATCCTATCTTGGGTAGTGAATAAAGGCTGAAATTAACTGGGAGGTCATAGTCTCTTTAATGTCTAGACAGTGTAGGTGTGTAGCGCTGTAAAACGGTGCGTAGCACACTGTAGCATCGCGTAGCGCTTCGCAGCACAGCGTAGTGCCGCGTAGCATTATGTACGCTGCATAGCATTTCGTAGCAAAATCTAGCTCTGTTTTTTAAAGTAAAAATGTATATCAAATAATATCATCCACTTCTGGATTTACTGTTCATAGTTAAGTAACAAGTACAAGTATTTTATTGGTTTCTCCATGTTGATTGTGAAGAGACGTACAACTGATTGAATATTGATGTAACACAAGCACCAATAATGCAAGTGATAAAAAGTCTCTTCTAGCAAACAAAATACATGTTTTATCCCCATGCCGTTGTCACGAGGTGACTCAAGATTCATCCCAAAATACCAATAATTACACAGAGGGGAGAAAAATAATATCTTTCCACCCTCACACATCGCTTATATGGTACTTATGTACAGATTCCCCACCGTCTAAAGTCAAATAAAACCGTCCATCGTGCGCGATCCAATTTATTATGCCGCTTAAATGGATCGCATTTTCATTAAAATAAAAATAAGAAACACTCCAACTTCCAACTTTGCCCGACTTCAAACTTAATTTCGATCTAATGAGCCTTAATTTTCCTTTCAGAAGTTCTGAACATTTTTTGTATCAGAAAGTATCGCCGCTAATTGGATACAATACAATCTCCCAGAAAGTTGATAACAAAAATAATATCGTGAGAAAAACGTGTGAACATTATACCGTCGATGTCGTAAATAATATAAAGAGAAGGTATAATTAGATCCGATCCTTCCACATCCCTTCTGTCTCATTTAATACCAATAATCGAGTGAGGATTGGTTTCAAAGATCCTTCGCGTTCTATAAACGTGTCAACCGCGTGACCTAATTCTTTTTTCCTCATATAAAATGATAGTAAGTGAGTAGGGGCGTGTCGGTACATCACAGCTCACTTTGATAACGTTAACAGCTCGTAAACTGTGTTTGTCCACTGAGTTACGCCTCTACTGAGTTATAAAACAAACCATGTGAACCTATCTTAAGGCCGTTTTATAGTCAGAGGCTTTTACGATTTTTTATAGACTACTGGTTGGTCGACTGGGAAAACTAAGCGAACGATCCAATCTCTTGATATCGAGATATTTTCAAATACAACTGAAGTCTGCAAGTCAAAAAGGTTGGTAGTTTACATATGAGATTCGTAGTGGAATATCGTTATGGTTGTTGGTGAAAAGGATTTTTTTCATACGAACCTGCAGATGAACGGTTCGTTAAATTTGAAAAATATTTTCGAATTAAAAATACGAGTTCATTTACGCTATGCTTCAAGGATGATTGTATGCTATGCTTCAAGGATGGGAGTGCATTAAAAGAGCACCAACGAGTGATGATACTTAGCAACGTACGATGTATCCTGGTCAGACAGCTTCGTTTGCAACTTTAATTACTTTTGATCAAGGTTTAAACGATAATTTTCAATCATCAAGATTATAGAAAGCATCAGTTGAAGTATTTTTTGCTCTGCTGTATGGAGTTGAAAACCGGGGCAAAATTTATAATAAGTAAAAACAACTGCAGGTAAGTACCTACCTATATTACAATCCAAGAATGATAGATATAAATAAATAAACAAATCCAACTTCATGGAAACCACATTTCCAATACAAAGCATTGAATATCTCGCTCGTCAATCGTATTCATTACAGAACAAAAAAAAAAAATATTGCGTAATGTAAATAATCGACTCGGTTCCCGCATAACCACAGTTCCATACAAAATATTATTTACTTTTACAAATAAATAAAATTGAAGTGTCTGTTTGTAATATCAAAATTATAGCTTTTTAGTAAATGCGAATAATTGTTTAAATGACAAAAAAAAACAATGTTTTTTTTTAACCAACATGTCTGCACCAATGTTGACGGGACTTTCACTGGCAGATAGGTGATGTTATAAGGAATAATTTTGGCTTTACTTTAGGCATCCTTTTATTTTGGAAAAAGAATGGATCCGTGTAAAAATATCAAACTTCAACGGACGAAATCGCGGACAACAGCTAGTGTCCAAATAAAATCACATTAACGGCACTGAAACAATAGGGCTTCATGTAGGTCGCAACAAATGAATATTGAAGTGTTGTTAAAACAATAGATTTTGAAGTGAATGATTTTTGAGTACAGCTTCCTTATATCGTTGATAGCTGGAGGCTGGAGGGCTACATTACAACGGTTCCTGTAACTAACTAGTCATTCATCATTTCAGCTGAAAGACGTCCACTGCTGAAAATGGACCTACTCCAAGGTTCATCAAATCGACCATGGACTGCAATATTATTCAGCTCATTGGTAGTATCAAAAGCTTTGGTTGCTGATTACGAAATTATTGGGCATTTCAAACGTTGTCTTACTAGCAACAAAACAAAGTGTTGCTATTTGTAATCAGTTTTGAATTATTTTAAATAAAGTTTATTTTCTTATACCTAACTAAAGTTACAAAACCGTTCGGTAATCACTTTTTTTCAGTGTCTTTAAAGTGAATCTTAGTAGCATGCGTGGCTCCAGAATAGAAATAGCGGAAAATATGCAAATTGCTACAAAATACAATCATTCATAATGTGCAAAATTTTATCACATAATTTTGCCCTTTTTAATTTATTAAAAGATAGTCTCACGTTAAATCATTATCTCGCCTGATGGTAAGCAATGATGTGGTTGTCCGTGAAGCACGCTTGCCTAGAGTAACCTATTCACTCTTGACTTAAATGGTTTTTGCTATCATCATTATCATCAGCCTTTTAATGTTCCCACTGGTGGGACACAGGCCTCCTTTAACAGAGAGGGAATAGGCCATAATCCACCATGCGGGCCCAGTGCGGTTTGGTGGATGACAAATGTCTTCGATTTTTCGGTTCTAGGACTTGCCGGTTTCCTCACGATGTTTTTCTTCACCGTTTTGAGAGCAGTCGTGATGAAATAATTAACAGAAAGTAAAGTGCCTGCCTGGGTTCGAACCCACGACCTACAACTTGTAAGTCGCGGCCCTTACCACTGGGCCACCACTGCTCTCCTTGAACTTTGCCATGGTCCAGTTCAAATGAAGATATATGCCAATGTCTAGCAGCAGCTTAACATACATGCTTCTGTAAAAAAGTATGAGTCTAAGAAAAACACATACTCGTACCTAAGCTCACACGTTTTTCACAATATGACTATCATTGCTTAAAAAGGGTGTTGAAATTGACATCATGGGCATTGAAATTAGAATCTAGCTAACTAGTAGGTTTCCATGGGTAAGTAGGTAAACAAATTAATATCGTATCAGGCAGGATATACGATACAGGGATTAGATATAAACTGCCAGGTCGAGTGCATTTGAATACGGTGATCACAGCCCAAATATACTAAATGCACCGTAGGTTTCCATGGCACTCATACGCTCTACAAATTCATCAGGATTTGAAAGTATTTTTTATTATAAGCTTGATTATTATCAATATTATCTTGATTATAATCAGACACAAGGCCACCATGGATATTAAAGTTTATAAGTACATAAAGAGTAAAAACCAAAAATTGCTAACAGACAATAATGAAATTAGAGAAAGATGGTTTGAATACTATGAAGAACTCCTGAATGAGGAATTCCCAAATGAAGACCCAGTAAGCTACGAGCCCACAAATGGACCAATACCCGAAGTAGATATAGCGGAAGTCATACATGCGGTGGCTAAAATGAAAAGCCGAAAAGCTACTGGCCCTGACGAAATCTCAGTGGAGACATGGAAACGTCTTGGCCCGATAGCAGTAGCCTGGCTAACTTTATTATTCAATATCGTCCTAGTCACCAAATGCATTCCAGAGTCATGGCGTCAAAGCTATCTGCTTCCATAATATAAAAACAAGGGCGATGTGGCTCAGTGTGAAAACTACAGAGGAATAAAACTAACCTCGCACACTCTTAAAATATGGCAACGAATCATAAATAAACGTCTCACCGAAATCTCTTTAATATCTCCAAATCAGTTTGGTTTTACTGCATCCAGATCGATCACTGACGCTATTCAGACAATCAGAATACTGATGGAAAAATATAGGACCAACAAAAAAGACCTACACCTAACATTCATCGATCTAGAAAAAGCTTCCGATCAAGTACCACGTAAGATAGTGTGGCAGGCTCTTTGTGCTCAGAACATACCAGCGTATTATATTGACCTAGTCAGGGATATGTACAACGGGGCTAGCACAAGAGTTCGAAGCTTAGCGGGGCTTAGTAAAGCATTCGAAGTCAAGGTGGGCGTCCATCAAGGTTCTGCTCTGAGTCCGCTTTTGTTTAACCTGGTGATGGATTATCTCACCGGGGCTATACCATCCCCACTGCCGTGGACTATGCTTTACGCTGACGACATCGTTCTGGCCGCTGACAAATCGCGACATATGCAGGACCTCTTGAATACGTGGACACAATCCCTGGAACGGTACGGCCTGAGGTTTAGCAGGAGCAAAACCGAGTACTTAAAATGTCCCTTCAGCGGAGACGCGTCAACGGAGACTATCTACATTGGGTTGACGCCTATTCCCACAGTCGGAAAATTCAAGTATCTCGGCTCTATGCTCACAACAGACGCTAACGTCAACGCGGATGTAAGTTACAGAATCAGCGTCTCGTGGCAAAAATGGCGGTCAGTTACTTATGTGCTGTGTGAGCCACTTATTCCCATTAAAACAAAGGGCAAAGTGTACAAAACGGCAGTCCGTCCAGCGTTATTGAATGGGTCCGAATGTTGGACGACAAAGAAGACGCATGAACAAAAGGTCCATACCAACGAAATGAAGATGCTTAGATGGGCGGGAGGTGTGACTCGGCTGGACAGAGTGCGAAATGAACACATAAGAGGAAGCTTCAAAGTGGCTCCTGTCACCGACAAAATGACCCAAAACCGCCTTCGTTGGTATGGGCACGTCAAGAGACGTAATGAGTACCATGTGGTGCAAATAGCTCTACGCCTACCGGAACAAAAAAGAGGTAGAGGCCGCCCGCCATTGACCTGGTGGTCCACTATAGAAAGGGACCTCAAGCAAGCCCAATTGCCCGAAAAGACAACCCAAGACAGAATAACTTGGCGCAGGAAAGTGAGGAGACCCGACCCCAAATAATGGGACAAGGGAAGAAAGAAGAAAAAACTTGATT
Organism: Orthosia cruda; assembly: GCA_964057195.1. Classification (NCBI taxonomy): domain Eukaryota; kingdom Metazoa; phylum Arthropoda; class Insecta; order Lepidoptera; family Noctuidae; genus Orthosia; species Orthosia cruda. Next base: position 18,445,204 of record OZ059828.1, read on the forward strand.
ATTATCAAGTTTTTACGTGAAAGCAAAAATTGTTAAGTAATCTGGACTTATCTATACTTCTATATAAATATTATAAAGAGGAAAGATTCGTATTTTTGTATTTAACGAATGAACTTAAAAACTACTGGACCGATTTCAACAATTCTTCCACCGTTGAAAGGCTATACTATCTCTGGGTGACATAGGGTTTTAATCCCTGTTCCCACGGGAACGGAAACTACACGGGTGAAACCGCGAGGCGTCCGCTAGTATTAAATATGTAGGTAATGTAAGGCTGAAAAGTCTGTGGGGTTTCCAGAGGGGCTTAATTAACTATGACACTAGGGGTGTGGCCATCCTCACACGAAAAGAAGAAGATCAAGTTTCATTGCTTGAGCGCGTGATCAGTCATTTTTAGGTAGGAGTTTAACAATAAGGTTATAAGTGCTTTATTGTTAAGACTAAGACAAAGATATTTTATTTCAACTAGGCCACCAAGCGGCACTTATGAACGTTAGATACATTAAAATTTACAAGGAATAAAAATTGATTCTACCGTGCAATCGGAAAGTAACTTGTTATGGAGAAGAACGCACAAGAAACTCCATAATTAATGTTTTAAAAAAAAAATAGTTTTTTTCACAATATTTAGGTACGTAAGTACATACATTAATAAATTTATATGTGTGAGGACAATGCACCAAGAATCACTAAACACTACTACGTACAGGTACAAAGTATTAAAAGTACTCACACATGTACTGTGCAGTTACATAATAGGTTCTAGAAAACATTAGCATCCGAAGCAGTTAAGTTAAGACCAATCCCAACTGACGGCACCCGTTCACGAACATGACGCATGAATCGGCACCACCCAGCTCATCCATCATGAAGGGAACCGAATGATCCAACACACGCGCCACCATCAGAGAGACATTTGAGAGAGCATGACACACTCAACTGCCAGAGCAAACACAAGTCAAAGAACTACACATAGGTACAGTAAATGGTAGATTTACAGTTGGTACATAGTACTCACACACGTGCTGCGCAGTTATACAATACTAAAAGAAATTGAGTCTATATAATACAAATATATTCATACAGTCTTCAGCAGGTAATACTACAAAACAATAATGTTCTGCATATCACTTGTTTTTGCGCCCTAGTGGTTGTGGACCAAGACTAGCATTGAGCCAAGCATTTTTATCAGTGATTTGATCCCCCAATATATAATATGCCAGCCTGCATAGTGTGCGTTTTATACAAGTTTTTAATTTCGTCTCATTCAGTTCTAGAATGTGGGGAGGAATTTTATTGTAACATTTTGTACAGTACCCCATGAAAGATGAGGCTACTTTAGCCAGTCTGAAACCTGGTTGAACTAATTGGTCCCTATTTCTGGTAATGTAATTATGTCTATCTCCGTTTTTACTAAAAAGATGTAAATTCTTTCTCACGTACATGATGTTTCCATAAATATATTGACAGTTCCCTTAGCGAATCGCGCCGGCGAGGATTGTATATCGCTCTGATGGCTCGTTTTTGCAGAATAAAAATTGACTCAATGTCTGCAGCCCTTCCCCATAGTAAAATACCGTAAGACATTATACTATGAAAGTAACTAAAATAGACTAGCCTCGCGGTATCTACATCACTAAATTGACGAATCTTTCTAACAGCATAAGCTGCCGAACTTAGCCGCCCTGCAAGTGATATTAAATGAGGACCCCATTGTAACGTTGAGTTTAGCGTGATCCCCAGGAAAACCGTTTTATCGACGAATTCTAGCTTCTCCGTGTTTAATATAATGTCACAATTAGTACTTTTTACATTCGGCAAGGAAAATTTTACGCACTTGGTTTTTATACCATTTAAAACTAAAGTATTGGCAGTGAACCAATCCTGAACATGCCGTAGCGCGTTATTTACGTCGTCAACCTGACAAGTACGTCTATTTATTTAAAAAATTTAAAGATGTGTCATCAGCAAATAGCACCATGTTTAGTTTGTTTTTGAATAAACGGGGTAAATCGTTTATGTATATTAAAAATAAGAAAGGACCTAAAATTGAGCCAGGTAAGGTACCCCATACCCCCATTTTCACGTTTAACCCCGACGAATTCACACCGTTTATTTGAACTAATTGCTGTCTATCACTCAAATAAGATTTAACCAAACTTAACGCTGATTAACCTAGCCCATAATGCTCAAGTTTTAGAAGTAATGTTTCATGATTAACCTAATCAAACGCCTTCGACAGGTCGCAGAAGATACCTATGGCATCCTGCGACTCTTCACACGCATTAAAGATGTGTTTTAATGGGGTGACACCAGTGTCAGTTGTACAACGTCCTTTGGTGAAACCATACTGTTTATCATGCAAGATGTTATTCGTATTAAAATGAATGAGCAATTGATTTAGCATTATCTTCTCAAATACCTTGCTGAAAACCGGCAACACGGATACTGGTCTATAATTATTTGTGTCTTTACTGTCCCCGGATTTAAAAAGTGGTATAACCTTACTATAATTCTTATTTAATTTGTTCTGTAATTATTTAAGTGGTGTACAATAAAGTATATAATAAATAAATATATTTCATTAGATCCGGAAAGACTCCTTGATCCACACACAAATTGAAAATTACAGCTAAGTACGGCGCAATAGTCTGAATAATGGAGATACAAGCTTTGATGGACATTCCTCACAGATCTTCAGTTGGTTTGATCTTGATTTGCTTAAAAGCTTTTATTACTGTTATGGGGTTTATATGTGAAAAGTTAAATACATTCGGGAGGCTGAAACGTTCGCGTTTAATACTCCAAAAGCAAGCGCGGGCGAAGAATTTAAGGTTTCAGTAGTTTTAATTGGGATGTTGTAAAGAAATTTACAAATTCTTGCGCAACTTTTTTGTTATCACTAATAAGTCCGTATGTGGTCTCAAGCGTGTAATCTGTATTATTTCTTTTATTCCTGTTTGTTTCATTATTTATAATTTTCCAAACCGTCTTGATTTTATTTTCTGCTAATTTCAACCATTTTTATTTTTTTATTTATTTGAAATGGGTTTGCTCTTGACTCTCGTCTAAGTCATAGGTGACAGAGACAGAGTCGACGATGGAGTGAGCATACCCAGAAGGAGCCTGTTTACTCTAACTTTGAAGAGATTCGGGAACCTTATTTCTAATGTACAAGGCCTTAGCTGCCTTACAAGTATTTAAAAAAAAAAATGAGTAAGTAGCAACATACTTATTAAACGTTTCAGTGTTAATACAAGTCTTAAGGCCATAAAGTCTTTCCCTACTTTTTCTAAGTCCTGTAGTCGCCCAGTAACTGAATAAAAGGGCATATAGTTTTAGTTATCTTCCTAAAAGTGTTATTGAAATCTTTTTGAACCACTGTAAAAACTTCATCATACAAAATATTACCATAATTCACTGTGAGGTCCTGATCGCTTAACTTACCAATTAAAGTGCTGTTAAATTTATTTAATTTACCGGATGTTATTGATCTGGACTGAATCTGCACTTGTTTATTAGCATAATGGACTCAAATGTCACCAGTAGTCCACTATGATCCGAAGGCAGATAATTTATAATGGCCTTGTCCAAGTAGTTACAGCAACAAAAAACATTATCAATACATGTAGCAGAAGTCAGTGTAGTTTGGGTTGGTTCCGTAAACACATGTGACAAATTAAATGATTTAAAGAGATTGAATAACCTACTGCTATCTGAATTATCTTCTAGAATATTAATATTAAAGTCACCACAGACAATTACTAGTTTTTTACCCATTGCAAGTTTTGCCAAAACATCTTCCATCACTGACTCGAATAAAGAGTAGTTCTTATAATTAGGGGGTTTGTAGACGCACACTATGACGTGCTTATCCAGCTCAACACACGACAGTTCAACATTATGTTCAACTGAGAGGTCTACTATATCTTTACGAGGTTTTGATTTAATACCATTTTTATTAATATAAGTGAACCCCCACGCAACATAATATTTCTGTTAAAACAACTGCCCACAGTATAATTTTCATAATTGATTAGCATTGCATAATCTTTCAGCCAATGCTCAGTGAAACAAATAATTTCAAACATTATTTTATCTAAAAATCAGTTCGATTTCTAATTCCTTTGAAGAAAAACCCTAAATATTCTGGTGGAATAATTTCAGAGAATTCTGCTCAGACCTTTTTTTTTTTTTTTTTGTGAGCATGAAGGTACCTTTTTGATGGTGGATATCCTCGTAACAATTCCGTTATTGGTACCCTCCCTTGTCCTATCAACAAGTTTAAAGAACGTTATTCAAGGTATTGACCACCTTTAAATTAGTACTATTACTAATATCAATAATAACTGGATACTTCGACATACTACTTATGTCTGAGTTTATTGATTAAGATAATAGCCGAGCTATTTGATGTTTTACCCTTAGAAGCAGATACAAAGTATCGCCTGTCGACTTTAATTTAACAACAAAAATGTTGATGTCAAAAAAAACAAGTTTGTCACTATAGTGACTCACAAGAAAGTATAGATGCTTATTAAGAATGTGAATGTGATTATTTTGTCTATTTGACAATTTATCCAAGTAAGGGAAGGCACACAAAATAATTTTACTGCAATTTAACTTTAACATCTCTTTTACACACTCAGTGATGTCATCTTTTTTTACTTTTATACTATTACCTACAAATACAGTTATATTGGTATCTGGTTTATAAATATTCTTAGTCACAGATTCCATTATTTGCTTGTAAGATGACCTGGGCATGCAATAATTATTATTAATAATAATTAATTTTTTTATTGATCAAAAAGGTACAGATGATGAGAAAAAAAAAACTTACACTAAATAATTACAAGTAAGGTATACAAGGTTACGAAATTATAGAATAGTGTATGTTGATGTTAGTACATGGTACATCTGTTGACAATTTACGTTGCCCTGTCTCTTAAATTAGGATATACCTGTATCTTAAGAGACAGAACTTAAAAGAAGAAATTAAAAGTGGAATGACTCTGTCATTTATTAATTTACCTAAACCTTTTCAAATACCGTCTGATAACATAAGCGAATGAAATCCTTTTTAACCGACTTCAAAAAAGGAGGAGGTTCTCAATTCGTCGGAATCTTTTTTTTTTTTTATGTATGTTCCCCGATTACTCAAAGACGCCTTGACCGATTTCAAAAATTCTTCTTTTGTTTGAAAGGGTATACTTCCTAGTTGGTCCCATAATCATCAGGTCAGGATCTGATGATGGAATCTTAGAGAAATCGAGGGAACTCCTCAAATGTTATAGGCAAACATATACCGATTTTGGTATTTTCATCAACAATGCAATCATTTGCACTCAGAAAGTATCATTTGGTGAAGTGGAACTGATGAAGAAGACCACTGGAACTCCTAAATGCTAAATATGTCACGGGCATAAGATATCTCGAATAGTTAACCGACTATAATGAAGCAAATACTTATAAATAAATGGTACTGATGAAAATGGCACCATCGAACTGATCTGATGATGAAGCCGGAAGGTAGGCACTGGAACTCTTATATAAAACCATGTATCCTAGTCATGTTTGGGCTTATTGGAATCGCCATGAGATGTACTTTGGCTATAAATGATAATCATGTTAATTGGAGGTACCTACCAAAACTAAAAAGAGAAAAATAAAAACTTTTTAACAAAAAATCAAACCGACTTCCAGAACAAAAAACTATAAAGCAAAAAATAAATTTCTTTTCCGAAGTCGGTGTCGAAAAACGGGAAACAATGTACAAAAGACACCGACTTCGGAAAAGAAATTTATTTTTTGCTTTGTAGTTTTTTGTTCTGGAAGTCGGTTTGATTTTTTACTATGACTAGATGAAAAGCCAGCACTCTCAGGCCGGTCTACTTGTGGCAAATCCTGTGCTACATTTGATATGTCTTGTACGAAGACACTGTCTTGAGACACCCTCTCAGCTTGGACCGGGTCAAGGTCGGGTTGAATTTTACGGATTGTTTTGTAGTTTATGTTTTACAAAATAATAAACTTTGCGGGCGCGTTTCCACCGAGGTTGTTCGGGAATGCGTAGCGAGGTATGTGTGTGCGTCTTCCTCATGGTACATGAAGTTCTTATATTAAATATTTAGCAACACACATTTGCCCAATATATAGCATGCAAGTTTTTACACTTAAGATATTAATTACTAGGTAACTACATTTTTTCAATGTATGTGTCTACTTACAGGTTATATATATCTAGGTGCTTTAGTATATAACATTTACAGGGACACTTTTGAAAGAACTCATCTATTGAATAAAAACAGTTTACTTTATGGCTTACTCGTAAATCTCAAACACACCCTAAAGTTGTGCGTCGAGTTATACCAACATAACTATTAGTAGCCGTAGCGTCCTTCCATCTGGTAACTAGACGAATCCCGCTGCGATTGTCTGTTTGCCAAGGCTTGCAAGAATTGAAGTGGACTTGAGGCCTAATCAGATGTTGACAGGTTTGTATGGAGATTAACAGATTCATAAGGAGATTATATATAGCTATTTAGATAAATATAGAAACTCATGCCTTTTTACCATAGGGGTAGGCAGAAACAGAACTTCACCTGCTACGATCCTAACATAACGTTTCTTGATGCTTCGTTTACGGGCATAGATTTGATTTGATCATACACGAACGCCCCAGCTGTGAGGATTACACAACTGTTCTTTCTGAAGAACATCGCTTATAAGAACAATTTACATTATCAGAAAAACTTACCATCCTATCTCCTGTATCCTGCTATGTATGATATATTCATTCTGGGTACCTAAGTAATATATCACCAACGTAATCCTTAATCTCTTACATCAAGTGGAATCCAGGCTCGTTGCCAGTTGCCTCTTCAAAATAACCGCTCTGATATGTTATTATACTCTTGCAACGGTATTTTATAATAAAAACTTCACATTAAAGCTTGCTCCGATAAAATATATCTCGTGCCAGAAACTGTAGCCAAACGTCTTGTGTGTGCAGTTTTTATCGCTTTTTGCTTCGTTTAGCAGAAATCACTGAGAAGATTTAACGTGACATAAAATATTTTATTGAATCTGTAGATTGTTTGGTTTTTGTTCTTTTGTATAAACTTTGGAGAAAGGTTGAGTTGTAAAAGTTATGGTGTAATAGTAGATTCAGGTTTTCAGAATACTTAAGCTATCTACACACCTAAGCCGCGGCCTAACCCGACGGGCAATGTCTTATTTTGAGAGGAGAGGAGACAGATGTGCTGCGAAGCTGTCAGGTTATTTCCAACAAAGCGGTTAGGAGATGCGTAGCGTAGCTCACATGTCCTCTACATGTGAGCTGTGCGTAGCGGTGTCGCTTTCGGGTTTGCGAGGCGTGGGGAGAAGTGGCCTAGAAGAATAAATAATTTATCTATCTATCTACTTTTTTTTTTGCGCCGCAAAAAAACTTATTGGACAAGAATCTTGACTTTAACCTCAAAGATAACAAGAGTTCTGAGTGGCTTTACAGTAAACTAGATGATGCTGTGAAATCAGTGTCGGCCATGAAGAAAACAAACTCAATTTTAGCACCTCCTATGAAGACAAAAAACTGGCAACCACCTCCTCGCCAGCTAAGTCACTTTCATCGAGGGAAAGGAGTAGCTCGAGGAGGATACCAACATCAACTTCGGTACCAGCCACGACACCCTCCACGACAGAGCCAACAGCAGAGCCGTCGTCCAGCCCCTACTCCATCGAGTTCGCGGGGAATGACCAGATGCAGATCCCGCTACCCGTAGAGGTAAAATTTGCAGGCAGACTGCAGTATTTTTATTTAAATTGGGAATCACTAACTCAGGATCCTGTAATATTGCAGTGGATAAGAGGTTACCATATCCCTCTTACACATACACCTAGACAAGACTATTCACCATGCAATAATAATTTTAATTCAACCGAGAAATTAATTCTATTCAAAGAAATTAATAAGCTTCTTGAGCTAGGAGCAATATCGTCTTGCTCCCCAGTTTGTGGTCAATTTCTCTCAAGTATTTTTACTGTACCTAAAAATGATGGTACTCACAGGTTTATACTTAACTTAAAAGCGTTTAACAAGTTCGTAGAGACTTCTCATTTTAAATTAGAAGATGTCAGGACTGTGTGTAAATTACTATCAAAGAGGGACTATATGACTACAATAGATATGAAAAATGCCTATTTCCTAGTGCCGGTCCAAGTAAATCACAGACATTTTTTAAGATTCATGTTTTTTGGTAAATTATATCAGTTTAATTGTCTACCTTTTGGTCTGGCATCAGCACCACTTGTTTTTACGAAACTACTTAAGCCTGTTGTAGAACATCTGAGAAACAAGGGTATACGTATTGTACTGTACTTAGATGATGCAATCTGTCTTGGATCTTCATATGAGGAATGTCTCAAAAATACTAATTATGTCACAAGTTTACTTGAGAAATTAGGTTTTGTTATTAATAACACAAAGAGTTGCCTGAAACCCTCCAGAGTGAGAGATTATTTAGGATTTAATCTTAATTCCCAAGATTTGACAATTAGTCCCACTGATAAGAAAAAAGAAAGATTAACTGTTTTAATTCAGCAGTTCTTGAAAAGAGACAGCTGTACAATTAGAGAGTTTGCAAAATTATTAGGAAATTTAGTTTTTGTTTGTATGGCAGTTGCATATGGTTTTGTGTACACAAAAACCTTAGAAAGACAAAAAAAATATCCCTTGAAGCTTGTGGAGGCAACTATGATAATAATATAATAATCAATAAAGAAGTTAAACAGGATTTAATACGGTGGAAAAGAAATATAGTGACTGGTTATAGTAGGATAAAACAATATAATTTTGAATTGGAAATATTTTCTGATGCGTCTGGCACTGGGTGGGGTGCATTTTGCAATGGTCAGACTGCTAGAGGTCAATGGTCTGATGATGAACTAGGTTTTCATATCGATCAGCTTTCTTCTGATATCTGTATATTTATAATGTATGTTGTCTGTACTCCATCTATATGTAAAAATATAAATATACACCACAACCCCGAACTAAGTGACCACGCTCTAATCATAACGGAATTAGATATCGGAAGACCAAAGAAAAACTATGCTTTTGTGTATAGGCGCTGCCTACATAATATCGACGAAAAAGAGTTTCGAGCGGACTTAACCGATATATCATGGGACCAGGCTAAGGATGCCTGTAACATAAATGACAAAGTTGAGCATTTCAATAAGATGCTGCTAGCTCTTTTTGATAAACATGCACCATTACGCCGAATCCGTATAAAGACGCAGCCTCAACCTTGTCTTACAGATGTATTTAAAAAGATGATGTCACTTCGGGACGCTGCATTGAAAAAAGCACGCAAGACCAAGCTCGATGTCCACTGGGACTACTACAAAAGCCTCCGTAACCTCGTAAATGTTTCCGTTAAACGTGAAAGAAAAGCTTTCTTTTCGTTCTATGTAAACAACAATATCAAAGACCCATATAAAATGTGGACTTATTTAAAACGAACGTCAGTTAATAGTAGCTCAACGCTACCTGAAATACCAGATAATATAAACGACCCAGATAGTATAAATAACTTTTTTTTGGATGTGCCGGGGAATTCTAGTCTGGACATGGATACATATAACCACTTTATTCAAAATAAGTTTAATGACAGTGTTTTCAACTTTGAGGAATGTAGTGAGGAACAGGTACTTAAAATCATCCGAGACATAAGTACTAATGCTGCGGGCCATGACAATATAACAATACAGATGTTACGTATGACGTTACCACATACTTTACCTATACTATGCAACATAATTAATAAATCGCTAACATCTAATATTTTCCCTAACGCTTGGAAATTAGCAAAAGTAAAGCCATTACCAAAGAGTAGCATTGTCGAAAACTATAAAGATCTCCGTCCGATTAGCATTCTACCAGTTGCATCGAAATTAGTGGAAACAGCAGTATGTGCACAATTAACATCTTATTTGGAAAGTAATGGTGTGTTACCCAGTGTCCAGTCGGGCTTTCGAAGTGGACATGGTACTGATGCGGCACTGGCTCATGTGACGGATGATGTACTGTCGGAGTCCGATGCTGGTAAAAGTACAGTCTTGGTTTTATTGGATTTCTCCAGGGCTTTTGACTGCATAAACATTGATCTTTTGCTAGCAAAAATGGCTTACTATGGGATATCACCGTCAGCGCGAGACTGGATTGCGTCTTTTTTGATGCAGCGAAAGCAATATGTGGTTACACAAAACGTTAACGGTGAAGAAACATCTTCCAAAGTGGGCGATGTTAAACGAGGTACGCTTCAGGGATCAGTTGGAAGTCCACTAATGTTTATTTTATATACCGCCGATCTCTGCAAGCATATAAAACACTGTAAAGTGCATTTGTACGCTGATGATACCCAAATGTATTACTCCTTCTACCCGAGTGACACTAAAAGCGCGATGGAGCTAATAAATCAGGACTTGGCTGCGGTTTCAGAATGGGCACGAAAAAACAACTTGGTTCTCAATCCTAGCAAATCAAAATATATTATACTGGGCAGTAAACACCAGCGTGAACTCGTGATAAGCCATGAACCGGAAATACTTATTGATGGAGCGGCGGTCGAAAGAGTGGTGAAGGCAAGGAATCTTGGTCTTCTTTTGGACTGTGATCTACGTTTCATTGACCACATAAACACGAAGATCAGAAACGCATTTTACAGGCTTAAAGTGCTCTATGGCCTAAGAGAGTGCCTTTCCGAAAAGGTCAGGATCACTCTGGTGGAGTCTTTGGTATTATCGCAGTTTAATTATTGCGATACGGTGTATGGACCGAGATTGTTGGCCAAGACGTCCCATGCCATTCAGCGAGTTCAAAACGCGTGTGCGCGGTTCTGTTTCACTATACCTAAACGGGCGCGTATCACACCGTATCTGAACGAAAAGCGAATGCTAAAAATGGCTGGGCGAAGAGAATTGCACCTAGCATGCCTTGTGCAAAGAGTTATATGGACGGGAGTACCAGGGTACCTCTTTGACAAGGTGACCTTTGACCAGCGGAACCGACCCACTCGCAGTCATTTGCTTAACAAGTTGGTTGTTTGCCGGCACAAAACAGCCTCTTATAGAGGTAGTTTCAAATACAGTGCGGCCAAAATATGGAATGATCTGCCACCACCGCTTAGACAGAGCATCTCTCAGCTAGTTTTCAAGGCGAGAGTTAAGACGAAGCTGCTTCTCAAACAAATTTCAAATGTATAATGTATACGTATTGGTTGCTACCTCTGTCTGCTGAAGACTATGTCTCGTTAGGCATAGTCTTAATCGTATGCATTTTAATAATCATTAAATATTTTTTTGGTATTTTAATTGATTATTTTTAATGGATGTTTTAGTTGATTTTATGTATCTCTAATTAATTTAATTTTTGATTAGATTTTTTTTTACAGGGACTTTTCTTTTTACTATTATTTTTGATTGGAATGTTTTATTATTTTTTATTGGGATTCTTTTTATTACTTATTATTTCCGATTGACATTTTTAATTATTTTTATATTTTGTGCTTTTTTTTTTTATTAATGTGATTTTTTGTATATTTGTTGTTATTATGTGTGGATAATTATTTAGGTATAATTTGATATTTTGGGTGGGTAAGGTATTTATTTATTAAGTGATCACTTTAATGTAGCGAAAGTGTTGTGAGAAAGGGGGCGGGCTGTAAATCAGCGTTGACCAGCGTAATAGCTAAGCTTTACACTGCTCAGCATATGCTGAGCCCGCTCCTTTTGCCATACTGAAATAATATTGTGCCTCAGAACTAATTTGTGTTTGTTCATGTTCTGTTACAGTTGGCAATAAATGTTTTCTTTCTTTCTTTCTTTCAATATAATCAGGATTGAACTTCACTTCAGGTAAGTTCGTTTAATCATATCATTATATTCGTACTTAGTCCTAGATAACTGATGTAGATGTTCTCAGAAGAACAATAACACTTAAAATCACAAAACATTTATTTTTCTCAACATAAAACAAACGAAAAAGGGCAACTTCTGCCTTAAAATTACACACTTTAACTTATAGCTAAAATCAGTTTGAATTATTGAGTACCGCTCTAGCAAACAACACTTGCTTAGGTTCATTATATAGTGGTCTGTTATAATGTGTAGCAAAGGACGATGACCTTGGAGACCAACCTACTGCTTTAATGATACTGTCTACGGAGAGACCTTCCCTATAGGCGCATGAAGTAGCAGCATGGCGCGTTGAGTGCGCGGAAAAATGAAATATCTATACCACTGTCCGACATAACTTGCTTCAGCCATCTGCTGATTGACTGACAAGAAGCACGATGGTGCGGTCTTTTAAAAGTAATAAACAAGTAATCACATGAATTATCAATAATTCTCAATCCTCTAGTTACTTCTATATACTGAGTAAGTGTTTTAACGGGGCATATTTCGGGTTGAGCAGTGAAATAGGGTAAAATTATTTTAGGTTGATGCCTGTCAGGTGATGTTTTTAAAATATCTGTAAAAATTATTTCGACACCAGTAGAAGTTAAGTTAATATTGTTTAATCTAATGGAATTTATAGTCTGAACCCTTGGGCCAGTAGCCAGTACTAATAGCATTACAGTCTTTTTGGTGATCTTTTCTAAGCTTAAGTCATTCAATGGGTACCAGTGACAAACATATGATAAAACTTTCGAAGGGTCCCAGACACTGCTATATTTGGGTGTCAAAGGTCGTAATTTATAAACTCCCTTAAACCATCGCTTTATTCTATCATCAGTACCTACGTGATTTCCGATAATAAGAGAAAGCGATGACCGATGACAATTTAAGGTTTGGTAAGAACCACCTCTTTGGAAAACCAATGTAAGATAAGAAATTAAGATAGGTATGGATGCACTAAAAATATTTATATCAGTATCTTTGGTATAACTCCACCAATGCTTCAAGCAGCTATTATATTGCTTTATAGTATTCGGGGATAGGGATGCCATCATTATGTCTATTGCATCCTCTGAGATACTTCTTCGTTTAAGTGCTTCCCTGATAAGACGCACGCCCCCATGAAAAGCTGCTTGTTTAGTGGGTGGGGTTTCCTGAAAGCAGTTAAAAGATTTTCTGAAGGGTTTCTTGGAAACTATTTCTGACGCTACCATAGACATCAACAACGGGTACCAAGGCTGAGATGGCCACATCGGGAAAACTACAATACCAGTTGCTCTATCTGTTCTAATTTTCTGAACTACTTTTAAAAGTAAACAAAAAGGCGGGAATGCGTAGAAGAAAAACTTAGACCAATTAACAGTAAATGCATCAACATTCCAAGCAGATGGATCCCTATGCCAAGATATATTTTTATCACATTTAGCGTTTACACGCGATGCAAAAATATCTATTTCAGGCAACCCTAATTTCGTAATTATAACATTGAAGGCGTCAGTTGATAATTGCCACTCTGTATCTATATTCACTACTCGTGACTTAAAATCAGCATTTATATTTTCCTTTGATTTTATATATGAAGCGAATATCCATAACTTCCTAGCTTCACACCACTGCCAAATCTGTCTTGCCAAACCATTTAATAAGGGATACTGAACACCACCTAGTCTGTTAACATAAGAAATGGCAGTGGTGTTATCAATTCGAAGCAGGATTTCACAATTTTCTAAGTCTTGGGCAAAACATTTTAGTGCAAAAAATGCAGCTAATAATTCACGATAATTGATATGAAAACCTAGTTCATCATCAGACCATTGACCTCTAGCAGTCTGACCATTGCAAAATGCACCCCACCCAGTGCCAGACGCATCAGAAAATATTTCCAATTCAAAATTATATTGTTTTATCCTACTATAACCAGTCACTATATTTCTTTTCCACCATATTAAATCCTGTTTAACTTCTTTATTGATTATTATATTATTATCATAGTTGCCTCCACAAGCTTCAAGGGATATTTTTTTTGTCTTTCTAAGGTTTTTGTGTACACAAAACCATATGCAACTGCCATACAAACAGAAACTAAATTTCCTAATAATTTTGCAAACTCTCTAATTGTACAGCTGTCTCTTTTCAAGAACTGCTGAATTAAAACAGTTAATCTTTCTTTTTTCTTATCAGTGGGACTAATTGTCAAATCTTGGGAATTAAGATTAAATCCTAAATAATCTCTCACTCTGGAGGGTTTCAGGCAACTCTTTGTGTTATTAATAACAAAACCTAATTTCTCAAGTAAACTTGTGACATAATTAGTATTTTTGAGACATTCCTCATATGAAGATCCAAGACAGATTGCATCATCTAAGTACAGTACAATACGTATACCCTTGTTTCTCAGATGTTCTACAACAGGCTTAAGTAGTTTCGTAAAAACAAGTGGTGCTGATGCCAGACCAAAAGGTAGACAATTAAACTGATATAATTTACCAAAAAACATGAATCTTAAAAAATGTCTGTGATTTACTTGGACCGGCACTAGGAAATAGGCATTTTTCATATCTATTGTAGTCATATAGTCCCTCTTTGATAGTAATTTACACACAGTCCTGACATCTTCTAATTTAAAATGAGAAGTCTCTACGAACTTGTTAAACGCTTTTAAGTTAAGTATAAACCTGTGAGTACCATCATTTTTAGGTACAGTAAAAATACTTGAGAGAAATTGACCACAAACTGGGGAGCAAGACGATATTGCTCCTAGCTCAAGAAGCTTATTAATTTCTTTGAATAGAATTAATTTCTCGGTTGAATTAAAATTATTATTGCATGGTGAATAGTCTTGTCTAGGTGTATGTGTAAGAGGGATATGGTAACCTCTTATCCACTGCAATATTACAGGATCCTGAGTTAGTGATTCCCAATTTAAATAAAAATACTGCAGTCTGCCTGCAAATTTTACCTCTACGGGTAGCGGGATCTGCCTCTGGTCATTCCCCGCGAACTCGATGGAGTAGGGGCTGGACGACGGCTCTGCTGTTGGCTCTGTCGTGGAGGGTGTCGTGGCTGGTACCGAAGTTGATGTTGGTATCCTCCTCGAGCTACTCCTTTCCCTCGATGAAAGTGACTTAGCTGGCGAGGAGGTGGTTGCCAGTTTTTTGTCTTCTTAGGAGGTGCTAAAATTGAGTTTGTTTTCTTCATGGCCGACACTGATTTCACAGCATCATCTAGTTTACTGTAAAGCCACTCAGAACTCTTGTTATCTTTGAGGTTAAAGTCAAGATTCTTGTCCAATAAGGGACTGATCAGCTTTCTTCTGATATCTGTATATTTATAATGTAAGTTACAGAGCAGTCTTGTGGCATCGCTTAGATTTTTGACAATTGTCAAATTCTCAAAGTTTGGTTTTGTCATCATGTCTATTGTGTGACAAATAGTGGCAATAACATAGCCTGTATCCTCTTGTCTCTCTTCAAGCATCCTGTCCCTCAATTTCATTGCAGATGTTAATAAACCTGTAAGCTCTATGTTAAGCTTTGGTGCTTGCATTAATTTTCCATTTTCAGGAAAACAAAGGTTTTTCAAAATCTTTTCTTTTTCTTCTGTTTTCATTCCTTCTATCAATATATTTTCAAATCGTTGTAGAATGTTGATATTGATGGGAGTGCCAAATCTTTTTTCAGTCTCTTTAGGCTCCCCGAGGGCCTCTAAAAATTCTTGTGACAATTCAGGCTCTTCAAGGGATTCTTGGCCAATACTGTCTATGATCTCAACATTCTCCATGCTCTCTATGTTGTTCTTAATGTTCTCAATATCCTCATTTGAGTCTTGAACTAAAAATAAATTCATACATGATAAAATAAAGAACAAACATTTGGTTAACAACCTTTGTTTGGTGGTAGATATATGCCAATGCATCAACATCTCCCCTCACGTTTAGAACCATATGAACAATGGAATAAACTATTGTTAGATTTGAACCAAAATTCCAACTTAATTAGCTAACTTTGAACAACATAGGTAAATCCTTAGGCAAACTTATCCCAACGGGATTACGCAAAAGAGTAGAGCGTATTAGATACCAAATCGGTATTGACATCTTCCCAACGGAAAGAAGCATCTTCGTAACACGAGGATGCTTGTTCATGTATCGCTCACCCAACGGGGAGTACTCATAGTCGCAACGCGATTATGCCCACAATAATGACAGAGTTACTATGCCAATTGCAACGCAATAGCTATATATTAATGTTTAAAAACCGAATTGGTGTATCAACTAAGCTTCGATGGTGAAATTCACAGAACATATCGGAATGAAAATTTAAAATAGGTAGGTACTTACAATCCTCCGCCTGACGCAACTTGTCTTTATACTTTTTGAGCCTCTTTTCCAATCTTCTAATTCTCTTAATCGCCTTGTCGTCCGATTCTTCAGCTTTTCTTTTAGGCATAATCACAATATTAAACTATTAATTTATAATTTCAAGTTAAATTTTCTTAGAAATACACAGTCGCGTGCGAGCGCGAAAAAACAATTCATAGTTACGTTTAGTGTTACCAGGTGGAGATTTTTGTTTTCTGCTTTTGCTTTTAAATTCGCGTATAAAGAGTGTGGAAAGCAAGTACTACATCAGTTATCTCGAACTAAGTACGAATATAATTATAGAGATTATGCTTTAAATATTTCGCATATGTAACTATTATATTATTGTTATATTACTAAGTTTACTTATGGAATATGTAGCTTACAGCTAACTTAATTACTTATTATTGTTTTTTGTTCATGTGGTGTTTACCTATAAGTAATTGTTGCACTGTGTAGAGTTTATACGCATGTTTTATTTTTGTTTGTGGATTAGTGTAAACAATTGTCGGTAGACCTAATAAATAAAATAAAATAAAACTAAAATAAATCTCGTATGAAATCTACTCGTTTTAGATGGTCATTCTTTAGAGTGTGTGTGCGGGATATGCTGCTGGTCTTGCGAGTGAACGTAATTGAGTAACATTTAGATACATTGAGTTCCAGATTATTCATCTGACAATAGTTTTCTAGTCTTTCGAGATCTTGTTGCAACGCGTCGCAATCTTCGACATTGTTTATATGTTTGAAGATTTTTATGTCGTCTGCGTAAAGTAAAAATAATGAATTTTGAAAACATGCGTGCATAAGTTTTATCTGTGGTGCTAGGCAACTGGGCTTATTCCAGTTGTAAACGACGCTTTGCCTATTGGCCTTATTTTGTTCTGTTTCGTGCTTGATATGGAGGGAAGCGGCAATTTTGTTTATTGTCCTACTGAGGAGTTTTTCGTCATAAGTCGTGAGGAGTATTTCGTTATTCTTTTCTGATTAATTTCGTTGCGGGATGCATGAAAGTTAAATTTATTCTCCGGGACTTCGTCGAGCTTCTTTGCCTCGGCGCTTTTCTGGTGGTCGCCACTGGTGATTCTGGCTTTCGTGAGTGGCAGTGGTTTGGAAATAACGCGGTAGCATTGACGTATAATTTTTATTTACATTTATTTTTATGTTAGAATTAACCAAGCAATTACGTAGTAGTTTTATATTTTAAAATTCCACGGATTAAAACTTAGTTTATGTCGTCTAGGATCTGTTCCCATCTGGATGCTTAAGCCAGAATCTAACCAGTTGAAACTGTGTTGAGGATAGGCACGAGTGTTCAGTGTAATACTTACAAAACTTTGTCGAAATTTCATTTCTAGGTTTTTTTTTCTTTTTTTATACCTGTGGTTTTCCTGGTTTTTTGTTCTATTATTTTGTATAATTTTATATATTTTCCGTGTTAATTTATCATAAAACAAAATTATACGTGCTAACGTGGCAGTAAGTGTTTTTTCTTTTTTTAACGTCACAATATTAAGGTACCTATCAGCTAATATATAAAACAAACCTGAATATTCTGGACAAATAAAATATTATTTTCTCAAAGACGGTAGTTCTTTTCCAGGAAAATGCTTACCCACATTCCTTTCCTAACACGCACGAACAAACGCTCTCTCTCTTCCTTCCCACTTTACCTAATTCCATTAGGCCACTTCATTGTTAAAATTTTCCTCCCCGAATATGTTATTTCAAATTAGACCCACTTCCAAAATAAAAACCCTCTAAGCTTCGAACCTCATTAAATCGCTCAATTTTGAGGCTTCAATTTGCTTAAACAGAATTTTCGTTGTTAAGGAAGAGATAGAAATGCTTGCATTATGCAAATACCATTGTCTTCTTGTTAGCAATTTATACATTCGCTTTTTTATTGGTTACATTGCCAACTTTAAATTGGCAGCCCATAAAATAAATACAGGCACGCTCTCCTTTAAGGAGAGAGGGAACATAATTAGATGATCACAGTCTATTAACATTTTAATGAAACTGCTCATTGATAAAAAATAGGTGATACCTAAAAGGGCATGGAAAAGCAACATTCTGTCAACGATAATGACTGTTAAAAAGTTCAAAATGTTACGCTATCGCTGTTAGAACATCATTTTTAACCTACTTCAAATAAAAAACTTTTTAACCAAAAAAAAATTAAACCGACTTCTGAAGCAAAATACCACAAAGCGAACAATAACTTTGTTTTCCGAAGTCGGTGTCTTTGGTACCTATTGTTTTTCGTTTTTCGGAAAACAAAGTTTTTTCTCGCTTTGTAGTGTTTTGCTTTTTTGTTAAAAAGTTTTAGTTTTAGTACCTCATATTACCATGAAAATCATATATAGTCAATGAGTACATCTCATTTCAATTCCAATAAGCCCAAACACGACTAGTACATTGTTTTATTACGGCGTTCCAGTGCCTACCTGCCGGCTTCATCATCAGATCAGTTTGATGGTACCATTTTCAACTGTACCATTTATTTATATGTATTTGCTTCATCATAGCCGCTTAATTATTAGAGATATCTTATACCAATGACATAATAACTAAGGAGTTCCAGTGGCAATCTTCAGTTCTACTTTACCAAATGATACTTTCTGAGTGCGAATGCTTACCATGTTATTGAAAATACCAATATCGCTATAATATGTCTGCTTGAAATATTTGAGGAGTTCCCATGGGATCTCATCATTAGATATTGACTTGGTGACAATGGGACCACCACGAGGTTCCTTTTAAACAAAAAATAATATTGCAAATCCTTCTATATATGACGGAGTTAAGCCCGAACACACATAAAAAAATGTAGAAACATCCGAATTGAGAATCCTCCTTTTTGAGAAGTCGGTTAAAAAATTAGAAGTTTCCCAATACAGCTGAATGTTTATTTTATTATAGCTCATAATTTATTTTTGTCAGTGATTTGACCATTGTACCAGTTAAAAAAGCTGGCTATCTATCTACTAATATTGAAAAGGTTCTTATTACATAAGGTCTAAGTAACTTCCTAAACAATACACATTCACATCCGATCCCAGGCCAAACCAAAGCCAACCTTAATTAAGAACAACCCAAGACTTATGACGAAGACCTTCCTTAAACATCTTCCTACACCGTTTCATTTGTTTTAAAGTTATTGCTTAAGGCAGTTCAGTAACCCATTAAGTGCCTATCGTAGCGAAACGAGTCTACCATTAGTATTCATAGAAAATTGAGGTAATACCATTACAGATAACTCGATCGGGGGGTCTATTGGGACGTACTTGGGAGTTAGTAACAAAGGGTAATAAAGGGCCGTCTTATAACTGTTCCGTAGCATTCAAAAGTCACATCCTAACAGTCTAAGGGTATTCATGTTGGCAACTCAATTAAAAAGTTAAGTCTACCTGACTGAAGTTGGACTGACTAGGAAGGTACATTAGGATGTAGCGGCTAAAAGTATCGTTTTGCTGGAGTTGGAGTGCATACTAATTCTGGAATTGACTAAATTTTGAATTATGTCAGAATGCCAGAATGGATGGTGATTATTTTTGGAATTTAATCTGAATTGGCGCTGATCCTGTAAAAAACTGATATTCATTTAAATCCGGTTATACTAGGTGCCGACCCCAACTTATGTAAAAAAGCGAGGCAAGAGCTGATTTTCAAAGAATCCACCTCTTTCACTCACATACCACGTCAATTTAGACATTTTCTGTCGTTTTGCGATCATATTTCGAGGATCTGTAAAAGGGCGTTTAGAAACTTGGGATTTGTTCTGAGGCAGACAAGGCACTTCACTAACATCGCAACAGTCAGGGTCCTGTATGACGCACTAGTCAGGAGTTATCTGAAACATAGTGCTGTCATATGGGCTCCACATGAGGCCAAGTACTCGGGAATGCTGGAACGCGTACAGGACAAGTTCACGCGCCACTTGTTCAAGGAACTATACGGGGTATATCCGTTTTACTCGTTGATGTACCCCACTCTGTTTGTGCTCGGTATGGTCGGGTACAACCAACTGAGGGTACGACGGGAATTCACGCTTGTTTCGTATCTGGTTAGGTTATTTCGTGGCATAGAGCATAGCCCAGGAGTGCTGCAGCACCTGAGTTTATGTGTACCGGACCGCTATGTGTGGAGGCGGCGACGCCCGCTTCTGCTAGCCGTGCCGGTTGCCAGGACCAACCTTCTCGCCAAAACACCAATGACCCGCGCAATTCAGGTTCTTAACGATCTTCACATCAAGATCGATGTATTTACATGCCATTTGAGTGAATTCGCAAACATACTGTTGTTTATTTTATGTTATAGTGAAGATTAGAGTAGATTATATGTTTTTGTTTTGTATTTTAAATAATGTATTTTTATATTTACGAAACATAGTTTATAAGTTTTTTTTTTTAGATGTTTATTATAAGGACTACTGTATTTTTACGTTTTCTAAGTATTGTATTGTAAATAAGTTAATTTTAAGACCGCGCTATCGCATAAGGTATACCTACCTGTAATGATAGTTGTAAGGGAGATTTTAATAAATAAATTTTAAAACTTAGAACTAAGTGCTTAATTTAAAATTTTCTAAGCTTTTTTGGAACAATCCTACCGCACTATTCCCAATCCACTGACTGCAACTTCTGAAAGCCATAATCAACAGTGGCGACCAACAGAAAAGCGACAAGGCAATGAAGCTCGACGAAGTTCCGGTGAATGAATTTAACTGCAAACAAGGCCAATAGTACATGTGAGCTGTTATATTTGATTCCAATAATAGATGTGGTACAAACGCTTCAACACACGAAAATTTGTTCTGGTTTTTACAAGGTCCGTATACCTAATAAACAACTCAAGATGCAGCCTGTACATTATCCCACATAATATTGCGTCTAAGGTTTATCGTTAAATTGTACTTAATAAAAATAAGTTCATCAATCTGTCTAGCTTTTTCCCAATTTTATTGGGGTCGACTTACAGTCTAACCGGATTCAGTAGGATACCCCTATCTTTCTTCCACAATCCTTTAAATGGGTATATGATACCCCATGCCAATATTTTAGATTTTAGGCTTTTAACAACCCGTAACGACAAATAACAGCCGGTACCAACGGCTTATCGTGGTTTCCGAGGTACAGAGGAGTCTTGGTATGTCAAGAATGGTCCACCCATCCACGGACCGACCTTGGCAAGCATTGCTTAACCCCGGAGATTGATACGTGTACCGTGCTTATTATTTTGTTCATACCAAATGTCAATAAATGACAATCTATCCAAAAGACAACATTACCTAAATATTTACCTAAAATAATGAACCCACTATCTAAAACCAGCCAATATATCATACAGTGCGTCACAGTGCAGGTAAGTTCGTTCGTAATATTAACGGTAAATAACGAGAAGAATCTTCATTTTGCAGGCACACATGATGTATCTGTCCTACGTGGTTGCATCGCATGCCGAGCGAGGGGAAATAGGAAACTAAGTAGGTAGCATTCAAAGTTTAATGTGTGATGTGAAGAATTATAGGATACGTCATACAATAATATAGTTGACTAGTAAAGTAGTATAAAGGGCAATGGATAGGGATGTTCAGAGTTTCCTTGCGTGATAGAATCAGAAATATAAAGATCCGCAAGAGAACCAGGGTTACCGACATAGCCCGACGAATTTCCAAACTTAATTATCAGTGGGTAGGGAAAATTACTTGTAGAACGGATGGCCGATGTGGCAGAAAACTTCTGGAGTGGCGACCGCGAACCAGCATATGTTGCTTTGGAAGGCCTCCCACTAGGTGAAACTATGACCTGGCGAAAGTTGCGAGGCTCCACTGGATGCGAGACGCACGGGACCGGTGACGCTTGGGGAAGGTCTATGTCCAGCAGCGGACGTCTTTCGGCTGATTTGATGAGTAAAGTAGCTACCCCCAATTAATCTATTTATATAAAAGAAAAAACTGACTGACTGACTGACTGATCGATCAACGCACAGCCAAAACCGCTAGGCCTAGAAGCATAAAATTTGGCAGAAAGGTTCCTCAAGTGACGTAAGTGAGCACTTAGAAAGCAATTTTTGGAATTTCAACCCGAAAGGGGGTAAAAAGGGGATTGAAAGTTTGTATGTAATTTCTACAGTTAGTAAGTTGGACACGTGAAATTTTTAGTTTACGCTCTTGGTTGATAAAAATAATTAATGTATTTTTTGTTTTTTGGAAATTCGTCCCCTAACGGTTACTCCGTTGGAAAGTTTGTATGAAATTTGGACAGTTTGTAAATTGGACATCTTATTTTACATTTACGCTCTTGGTTGACAAAAAGAATTCATTTATTTATTGGTTTTTAGAAATTCCAGTCCTAAGGGGTAAAAAGGGGGTTGAAAGTTTGTATGTAATTTCTACAGTGTGTAAGTTTGACACGTGAAATTTAAGATTTAAGCTCTTCGTTGATAAAATAATTCATATATTTATTAGAATTCTACTCCTAAGGGGGTAAAGTAGGGTTGAAACTTTATATGAAATTTCTTCGGTTTGGAAGGTAAAACATCTGAAATCGTAGGTATACGCTCTTGATTAATAAAAAAAATGGAGTAAGGGGGATAAAAAGGGGGTTGAAATTTTGTATTAAAATATTTACTGTTTGTAAATTAGACACATGAAATTTTACATTTACGCTCTTGGTTGATAAAAACAATTTATGTATTTATTGTTTTCTGGAAATTCCACCCCAAAGAGGGTAAAACCGGCCAAGTGCGAGTCGGACTCACGCACGAAGGGTTCCGTTCGTAAAAACGGCAAAATATCATGTTTGTTGTATGGTAGCCCCACTTAAATATTTATTTAATTCTGTATTTAGTATTTGTTATTATAGCGGCAACATAAATACATCTGTGAAATTTTAAACTGTCTGGCTATCACGGTTCATGAGATACAGCCTGTTGACAGACAGACAGACGGACCGCGGAGTCTTAATAATGGGGTCCCATTTTTACCCTTTGGGTACGGAACCCTAAAAAGGGGGTTAAAAGTTTGTATTTAATTTCTACAGTTTGTAAGTTGGACACGTTAATTTTAGATTTACGCTCTTAGTGGATAAAAATAATTCATGTATTTATTGGTTTATGTTTATTCTCACTTACGTCACTTGAGGAACCTTTCTGCCAAATTTCATGCTTCTAGGCCTAGCGGTTTTGGCTTTGCGTTGATCGATCAGTCAGTCAGTCAGTTTCTTCTTTTATATATATAGATTTAACAATAGCTTATTTTTGGTCGCCTTCACTAACTGCATATAATAAAGTCATCTGTACTTATTTGAATAAATACGAAATCATGCGAACGAAGTCGCGGAGTGCTAGTCATAATATATTTATGGTATTAAGGCTGTTGGATTCCACATATCAACTCGTCATAACCGTTATTTCAACAATGCAAAATGTTCATTTTGACACAATGATGTATCTTTTCTACGTGGATACATCGCCTGTTAAGCGCCCGTTCGAGTCAGTAGTGCAAATATGAAGATAGCAAACTATGCTGTTCATGGCTCAGACCAGTGACGAATTAAATTACTAAAATTGGAAATTGAATTAAGTCGTGAATCTTGCGGTCTTTGACCACAGAATTCTTTTATATACCGCTATACTTACGAGTATGTCTTTTGCCAAAATGATATCTTAAACCCTGAGAAATAACAGAAAATTGATTATTTTTTAATTTGCACTGTCACTATCTACTGCTACTGCTGCAAGAACCAGCTCGTTAGATAAATCGAAATTTTTTAAAAAGCGCGGCTTCTAAATGAATAAAAAAATCAGTTCCTTTTTTAATATTTTTAGCGGTTTTTCAATGGTATTAGGTTTAGATATTTGTATATCTGTGCAAATGAGTATTTCAAATACAAATAATAGATTCCTAGCCATGAACGGGATTCATCACCATCAATGTTAATGTTCCCACTGCTGGGACGCAAACCCAGTGGGACCTCCCCCTGTGAGAGAGGGAATGGCCCTTAATCCACCACGCGGGTCCAGTGCGGGTTGGTGGATGTCACATGGCTTTGAATTTTTTGTTCTAGGAGGTGCCACTTTCCTCACAATGTTTTCATTCACCGTTTTTAGAGCAGTGGTAATGAAATAATTTTAACAAATAGACGGAATTGAAACCGTTTTTCTTCTCCTTGATTCATTGAGACACCTAGCGGGTGTAATTGGCAGTAAGGTATTAGTGCAACATCAATTAATTGACAGACAAAATATTACAATCTCTTGAGCGAGTTCCATCTCAATCATCGCCTATTTTTCTCTGTCAAGTGTTCTGAGCTTTCGACGGACGTGAAACATGATGTATCTTCGCGACGTGAATGCATAGCGTTCGCGCCAAGCGGCTGTTCCCGACTCATACTTATCGTTTGAACTTATATATACTATGTTTCTGCATCATTTAATTTCGTACAGTATTTCTTGAATGTTAGTTTACCTTTGTAGCGATTGTTCATTGGTTATTTGAATGTGAAAAATCCGAAACATCTTTTTGTGGCGAAGTATTCATGCAATTTTTTTTTCTATAAAGCACAGGCACACCTTTTGGGCTTCGCCGCAGTGAATTAAAAATATCGAGTGTAACAAAATATATAGAAGAAACCTAAAAACACCTCGAATAATAGTTCTTCTAAGTACATAAAATTTATTTAAAACTTGAAATGTAGTTTAAAACAATCTGGTAAAATACGTTTATTATGTAGATATACTTATAAATAATATCTAAAGTCGAATACAGAAATCCCATTTGCAAAACACTTAATATTCCAACTCGAGTACTAAAACTACATATTATTTTATTAGTGCTGTTAGAAACTATTTGTTCTAGATAAGGACTTATCTAAGAACCGAACAAAGCCGGAGCTTAGTACAATGCGATTTAATTAAACTATCTCGGGTACATATTGCACCTGGCGTTTGACATTAACGGCTAGTTAGAGAGATATGCTATTACCTTAGTTAGTTAAACGTTCAGTTGAAACGGTTGTTCTCGATGGGGGAGTCTGCTGTTTATATAGTAAGTACATAGTGGTAGATTGGTTCATTGTGTTCATCAAAGGACAAGACTGTATTTTCGGAATTTGCATTTCGGATTATATCTGTACTTGTTACAATGATAATCCTCAAATCCGGTAACCTGCTCTATTTCCGAGAGGGTGACTGGCAGTCCCAGGGTGGTGTCGGGTTTATCGTCCACAAGTCCCTTGTGAACAACTTGGTGAAGATCGAGAGTGTGTCGACCAGGGTGGCGTACCTTATACTAAGAATATCCTCTAGATATTCGCTGAAGGTTATACAGGTCTACGCCCCGACCTCGGCACACCCCGACGACGAGGTAGAGACCATGTATGAGGATATTTCTAGAGCCATGCATGGTTTCAAAACTCACTTCACCGTTGTCATGGGGGACTTCAACGTGAAACTGGGCAAACGAGACGAGGATGAGCTGCAAGTGGGCCAATTTGGAGTTGGACATCGGAACCACCGGGGTCACCTACTGGCCAGTTTTATGGAGAAGGAGGGCCTCTATATGATGAACTCCTTCTTCAGAAAGCGCGAGGTGAGAAGAAGGAGTGAGCACAGGAAGTGGACCTGGCAAAGCCCCGACGGTGCAACTAAAAACGAGATCGACTTCATCATGTCAACCAAGAAGCAAATGTTGAATGATGTCTCTGTGATCAATTCGGTGAAAACCGGGAGCGATCAACGCATGGTGAGAGGCACATTGAACATTAATATCAACCTTGAAAGGTCTCGACTGATGAAGTTTACGCTCCGTCCAGCACAGATACAGATCCAAAACCCCGAGAGCTTTCAGCTCGAACTCCAGAATCGTTTCGAGTGCCTAGGGAGCTGCGTGGACGAATACAGCGATGGGTTCGTGGAAGCTGTCCATACGGTTGGGTCTAAGTTTTTCAAGACCCGCCGTACAGATATAAACAAAAAGCTCTCTGATCCTAGTCTCAAGCACATGAAGGAGAGGCGTGAGATGATCCTGCAGTCTTCAGACGATGCGTTGAAATACCGGCAGCTCAATAGACGGATCTCAAAGTCCTTGAAAAGCGATCTCCGCCGCTTTAATACCGAGCGTATTAAAGACGCGATTGAGCGACATAAGGGTTCCAGGGTCTTTGCAAGAGATCTGATTATTGGGCAGAGCCAGCTCACGAAACTGAAGACCGACGATGGCAGGATCGTATCCGCCAAACCGGAGCTATTGAGAGAGATCGAGAGATTCTATGGGCAGTTGTACACGTCAACCAGTAAACCCGTCGCGAATCTAGCAAAAGACCCTAGAGCTAGATTGACCCGGCACGATACCGAAGACATTCCGGACGTCAGCCTGTATGAGATTAGGATGGCTCTTAAACAGCTTAAATACAACAAGGCGCCGGGTGAAGACGGAATTACAGCCGAACTCCCGAAGGCGGGTGGAAAACCGGTCCTTAAGGCCCTTCAAAAGCTGTTTGATTCCGTCATACTTGAGGGCAAAACGCCACAGGCATGGTGCAGGGGTGTGGTGGTACTCTTCTTTAAGAAGGGCGACAATGCCCTACTAAAGAACTATAGGCCCATCTCACTTCTTAGCCATGTCTACAAGCTGTTTTCAAGAGTCATCACGAATCGTCTCGCGCGCAGGTTTGACGATTTCCAGCCTCCTGAACAAGCCGGTTTCCGTAAAGGCTTTAACACCGTAGACCATATACATACGCTGCGGCGGGTTATACAGAAGACCGAAGAGTACAACCTGCCTCTCTGCTTAGCGTTTGTGGACTACGAGAAAGCCTTTGATTCGATCGAGACTTGGGCTGTGCTGCAGTCTCTCCAACGGTGCCAAATTGACTACCGGTACATCGAGGTGTTGAAGTGTTTGTACAAAAACGCCACCATGTCAGTTCGACTTCAAGATCCGACCTCGGAACCTATCTTTCTGCAGCGAGGTGTGAGGCAGGGAGATGTCATATCTCCGAAACTGTTCACCGCTGCACTGGCGGATGTCTTCAAGGTTCTGGACTGGAGAGGGCTAGGCATCAACGTCAATGGCGAGTACATCACTCACCTTCGGTTTGCCGAAGATATTGTGGTCATGGCTGAGACTATGGAGGAATTCAATACAATGCTCGATGACCTCAGTAGAGCTTCCAAAAGAGTGGGTCTTAGGATGAACATGGACAAAACCAAGGTGATGTTGAATGCCCATGTCACACCCACTCCTATCAGGGTCGGAGACTCTACACTCGAAGTTGTGGATGATTATGTCTACCTGGGACAAACGATCCAGTTGGGTAGGGCCAACTTCGAGAAAGAGGTTAACCTTCGAATCCGACTCGGCTGGGCAGCGTTCGGGAAGTTGCGCGGTATCTTCACGTCCAACTTACCACAGTGT
This sequence comes from Orthosia cruda, assembly GCA_964057195.1. Lineage (NCBI taxonomy): Eukaryota > Metazoa > Arthropoda > Insecta > Lepidoptera > Noctuidae > Orthosia > Orthosia cruda. The sequence continues at coordinate 18,472,947 of OZ059828.1, forward strand.
CTCAAGACGAAAGTCTATGACCAGTATGTGTTGCCAGTTATGACCTATGGCTCTGAGACGTGGTCGCTCACAATGGGCCTCATCAGAAAGCTAACAGTCACCCAAAGGGCAATGGAGAGGGCTATGCTCGGAGTTTCCTTACGTGATCGAATCAGAAATGTAGAGATCCGCAAGAGAACCAGGGTTACCGACATAGCCCGAAGAATTGCCAAACTTAAGTGGCAGTGGGCAGGGCACATTGCTCGCAGAACGGATGGCCGATAGGGCAGAAAGGTTCTGGAGTGGCGACCGCGAACCGGTAGACGTTGCGTTGGAAGGCCTCCCACCAGGTGGACCGATGACCTGGTGAAAGTTGCGGGGATCCCCTGGATGCGGGACGCACGGGACCGGTCAATGTGGCGACGCTTGGGGGAGGCCTATATCCAGCAGTGGACGTCTTGCGGCTGATATGATGATGATGATGATGTTACAATGGCGTATGTTACATTTTTTTTTCTACAACTGTTATAAACGCGTAACGAACTTAAACGTGAATGTGAAAGTCTGAAAGGAGGGATGGGTGTTTGTTATTCTTTCATGCAAAAAATACTGAATGGATTTTGATGAAACTTTACAGAAATATAGCTTATACATCAGAATAACACAAAGAGTTACAAGTACTAACACCTGAGAGCAATGGTGGCCCATATGGTAAAGTTCGTGACAGGTTATAGGTACTTTGTGTAAATTATGTCATCACCACTGCTCACAAAACGGTGACAGAAAACATCGTGAGGAAGCCGGGATGTCCTAGAACCAAAAAATGAAGACACGTGACGTCCACCAACCCGCACCGGGCCCGCGTGCGTTACGGCCCATTCCTCTTTAACATAGAGAGTAAGTCTGTGACCCAGTAGTGGGAACTTTAAAAGGCTCATAATGATGACGTAACTCCACGCGGGCGGGGCCGCGGGCGGCAGCTTGTTTACTGTTATTATTTTCCTTTCTCATTATATATTCACTATTTATTTTATGGAATATTATTTATGTGTGTATTTAATTATATTTATGTCTTATATATGATATTTTGTTCTCTGACTGCCCTCTTTCTATCTCCTTTCGTTCAGTCAGACGACACGGTTGGCGTAGTGGTTGAGCGATCGGCTGCTGCGCTGCGTGCCGCGGGTTCTATTCCCGCACGGAACCAACATTTGTATGGCCTACAGATAGTTGTTCCGGATCTGGGTGTCTTGTGTTTGTGTGTTTAAATGTTTGTATATGCACCCATGATACAGGAAGAAATTTCTAATGTGTGGTAACGTTTTTAAAAAAAAAGAAAAGAAAAAGTCTATTCAAAGGTTGCCAGTATGAGATTGAACTATGCGATAAGACCGTTCATTTTTTACTTGTTTTTATGAACGATTGGCCTGTACTTATTATGTGATGTAAAATAAAGTATATAATAAATAGATAAGAAATTTTATATAACCTAGGTATATTTATAATAAATACATAAGAGAAGCTTTTGATTGTAGATTATATGTAGTTACCCATTTAAGCCGAATGTGTACGTGCGGAGTCTAATTGACAAGGGTAAATTCGAAGGCAAACTCGATTTTTTTTTACTAAGTGGCACTTGAAGACATCCATCCGCAAGAGAACCAAGGTTACCGATATAGCCCGAAGAATTTCCAAACTTAAGTAGCAGTGGGCAGAGCACATTGCTCGCAGAACAGATGGCCGTTGGGGCCGAAAAGTTCTAGAGTGGCAACCGCGAACCAGGAGGACGAAGCGTAGGAAGGTCTCCCTCTAGGTGGAGCAACGACCTAGTCAAGGCTACGGGCATCCGGTGGATGCAAAACGCACAGGACCGATCAGAGTAGCGACGCTTGGGGGAGGCCTATGTCCAGCAGTGGACGTCTTTCGGCTGAAATGATGATGATGATAAAGAAGCGGCACTTAATTGTAGATAACTTACCTTTTAAGTATTAGATGAGAACTCAATATCCGATAGATATTTAGGTACCTGATTAGTCGTTACGGTAGTCAGAAGTCATAAAATCAGATACCAGTTTTGCCAAGGGATACCGTGTTACCCAGTTACTGGGTTGTGGAGGTCAGGTAGGCAGTCGCTCCATGTAAAATACTGAATCCGATAAGATTGGAAGCTGACCCCAAGATATTTTGGAAGAAGTTAGGCAGATTACCCGATTAGAAATTGATTAATTAATATTATAGTAATTACTCAAACACAAAAGATAATGAGGCCAATTGAAAACTAAATACAAATTTAAACAAGAACAATTGAAAGTAAAACAAACAAACAAAACGTATAAACCCTTGTCTATACAGCAAAATATAGCATTTATTGACGACAACTGAAGTTTCATAAAGCGTAGATTTATTTACGAAAACTATACCCAAGGTGCTAGCCCGTATTGTGTCCATTACAGAACAACATCTATAAAAGATGCACAAGGAAGCGTGATTTCGTGTAAACCAACTTTAAACGGATATTAAAATGTCGGTGAAATTGTTATCAAATTCTCAATATGTCTGGCGAAGCTGGAAGATTTAGTACAAAATGTATTATGAAAAATGTTTCGCTCAACGTTCCTTTGTGCTCAAATAGGTATATATGAACGTATTCACGGTGAAATATGGACGATACAAATTGTTTTTAATGCTGTGTGTTTTTAATGGTTAAACTGGTATTATTCTTTTGAAAATGTTGAAATCTATCATAAAATACCTAAATAAAATTGAAGTGTCTGTATGTAGTACCAAAATAACAACGTTTTATTGAATTCATATACGGTACTAATAAGAAATACGCAATTTTTAAGATTTTTGTCTGTCTGTTTGTTTCTGCCGGGTAATCGCCGAAACGGCTAGACCGATTTTGTCGGGACTTTCACTGGTAGATAGCTGATGTTATAAGGAGTAACTTGTTATCCCGGCAAAATTCAGTACGAAAAAATATACTGTTCCGAATAAATATTTTATGAGTTTGACGCGTTAGTTGCGGGCAACAGCTAGTCAAACATAAAAGAAAATGGTACACAAAGTAAATATATATATTTTTTTTCATAGGTTTTCCTTTGACGACTGTCTCACCTGATGGTAAGCGATTTGTGGTCGAAGGTGAAGCACGCTTACCAATAATTTCACGACTTAAATATAAAAGTAAGGAGAAAAGCCCCCTTTTTCTTTTGAACCTCAACTTTCGTGTAGAGACAGATATAAGAAAGAAATCACATATAGATTCTAAATATTTAATGCTCAAGTAAATCCTATCAAACATAACAAGATCAAATACTTTTATGGAAAAAATACATTTGCCGGCAATTTGCTGTCATATATCTTCACTCCTATTTATATAGATACTAGCTTCTGCCAGCGGCTTGGCCCGCGTGAAAAGTGTTGATTATAAATATAAACCTTCCTCTTGAATCACTCTATCTAATAAAAAAAATCCGCAACAAAATCCGTTGCGTAGTTTTAACGATCTAAGCATACATAGGGACAGACAGCGGGAAGTGACTTTGTTTTATAGTATGTAGTAATAGTAATAACCTACCTATAGTCAGTTAGAGTAAGTATGTATCAAACATACATAAACTCATGCCGTTTAGGCTGATTTTAGAGTCACGCTGACCGTAGGCGCTGACGGTCAGCGTCAACTACAGAACGTCAGCTGCTACGATCAGTACATACTCCTTTTTCTTCATTTACGTTCATACCTTTTGTCATACACGCACGCTGGTTATTATTAATACTGCGCATCTGGCCTTAATGAAGGAATGTCCAACAAGATCCGTGTAATTCTTTCTAGGGTCTCCTCTCCTGGCGTTTCCACGCACGATTGCCTTATAAATCATGTATTATGAAATCGATCCATTTCTTTTACAGAACCCTGCTACTGCGGGCAAAACAAACGATTGTATAAAAAACAACGTGCAAGAATGCAAGCTGTTTGCAGTCAACAGTTACTCACGGATTCGTTCCTGCGTTTAGGTAGCAGAATTCATAGGCTCCGAAGCGCTTTTGGGGTTTAAATATAAAATACAAAAACGCCTCGGCGGCTTGTGCCTGGCTGGAGGCTATATTTTATTCTCTACAGAATCGCCTGTTTAAGCAGTAGGTAGCCAATATCTTCGATTGTCGCCCGCGATCTCCAGCCCGTGCTAGTTCAGTGTAAAGCCACTCCGCGCTCAAAAATTGGAAATCTCGGAAACTTATCAGTTTCAAGTGAGTGATAGCTTAAAGTGTTCGGGCAAGTGAGTGCTACATGCGCGCAAAAAGAAATCGCCGGACTGGGATTTTTCCTGGGTAAAAGAAGAAAAATTCAGTAAGTATTTTTCATAAACCTTTAAACGCTGTTGAATTCTGAGTGGAGAGCCCCCGATTTTCTGGAGTGCTGGGCTGCGCCCTCGCTGCGCGCACATTTTGAGGTGTCCTCCAGATTTTTCCGGTGCAACGCCGGAGACCTGCTGGCCAAATAAGAAAAACCACCTTTCATCAAAGACTTCGCCAGGGGGCGAGAGACAAAAACTGGTTTTGTCCACCTGTGGGCCAACGACGAGTCAAGAAGTTTCCGAAGTCAAAACTTTTTAATTGTGTGTAACTAACTTTTAACAGTGTAGTTCCGGTACTTAACCTCAAAGTGTTTTTTTCTCTAGTGTTTAACTCGAAATATAGAGCGAACACATACCTTTTTTATAACGGGATATTGACCCTCAGTGTGGCCCTCAGCTATATTCTGACTTTCAGAATTTTAAGTGTGAAACTCGAGAGCGAAAATACACATCAGTGAGACCACGTTTTCGGTACTTAACCTCAAATAAAAAACGTGGTCCAAGAATCCTGATGTGAAAATTTACTGAGGAGTGTTACAGACATACTCGTACCTGTCTGTTCCGACATGACTATAGAGCTGACTATAGAACAGCTCCATAAAATCCTCAGCAGGAAACATCGAAGGAACTCCTCAACCCCTGGCCTGACATCACCTGAGGTTGGTCTTTGTTAGTCACCCCCTCCCCACTCTCCCAAATACCTACCCCCCCCCCCCCCAATTTAATATTACCCCCCCCGCCTTTACCCCCTACAAAAACTTTGGATTCCCCCCCCCCAACCCTCCTCAAATTACCTTACCCCCCTCGGGCTATCTCGGCCAAAAATAGAGGTGGACCACCCGAGCTTGGGTCCGTAGTGACCGGCTTGAGGGGCCCTATCTTTTGGCCCCAACAGGTACCCCCCTCCAAAAATCCACCCCCGCCTTCAACCCCTCCAAACTTTTGGATTTACCCCCCTCAAATTATATTCCCCCCTTGGGTTATATAGGCCAAATATAGAGGCAGACCACCCGAGCTTAGGTCCATTATGATCACCTAGAGGGGCCCTATATTTTGGCCCCAGCAGAAAACCCCCACAAACCTTAATTTATTACCGCATCCCCCTCGTCCTATCTCGGCCCAGGTCAGGGTTGAAACATCCGAGCTTGAACTTATTTTGATCGGCTCGAGGAGCCCTGTCGACTGGCCCCAATAGAGAACCATTTTTCTGCACCAGCGAAACCAGAACATACAAAAACTTCTTCAACGGGTAGTATCAGTATGCAAAAAACATCTAAGTTTACTGAAGGGCAACTCAGGAGCAGACAGCCCTATACTAAACGCCCAGACTCGGACGACAGCAGATCCCGAGCACCACCCGACCTTAATTTATTAAGGTCGGGTTATTTATTTTATTTTTAGTTTTGGATCTTTGTTAAATAACCGTTCTAAACATACAATAGTGAACCATTGTTATCATAAACTGCAATTTAATGAGCTTATCCATAAAATTCAACAGACACAATTGAATGAGCAAAGTACTGTAGTACTTCTTATTGGAAATAGCCTTAGTATAACAAAAAAGGACATATTTAATGGTATTGACACCCTACTTAAGTTAAGATTAGGCAAATTAATATTATGTGCATTGCCCTATTCTGGCAAGTTACTTGTTCATGATAATGAATACATTTCTAGTTTGAATAACCTGATGCATATTTTATCTTGTCGTCATAGTGACCGTTTATTGTTTTTTGACACCAACAATTTTGTTAGTGATTTTGTTTTGATTGGGAACCATATGTTTCTTCCCAAAAATAGTCGACATTTTGAATAGGCTCCAAAACTACTGGACCGATTTCAAAAATTCTTTCACCGTTGGGAAGCTACTCTATTCCCGGGTGACATAGGCTACTTTTTATCCCTGTATTCCCAAGGGAACGGGAACTACGCGGGTGAAACCGCGAGGCGTCCTCTAGTTTAAAATATAAGGAAAGGAAGGATATCACTGCTTACTCTGTTGATCGCTTGTGTGAGGTAGCATGTGCAGAGGTCGAGGGGCATACTGTCTTGTGCGTTTACAGACCACCAGCATCAAACTTGTCATTGTTTTTGATAACAATGGAAGAATTATTAAGTAAACTTTTCAGAGATAATAAATTGGTTTTTGTTTGTGGTGACTTAAATATAGATCTGTTAGTCAACTCGCCTGAAAAATGTAAGCTCATTTCATTATTTAAATCATTTAACCTAAAATATTTATTTAATGAACCAACAAGAATAACAGCATCTTCAGCTTCTTGCATAGATAATGTATTCACTAATTGTAAAGTAAAAGATTCGTTTTTAATTAGTGGCGTTAAGTCAGACCATACTGGTCAACTAGTATCTTTTGAGTCAGATAAAAAAAATAACCTAGCTAAATCAATTCGATTAAGACCACTTACTAAAAATAAATTAATCTCTTTTAATAATAATGTTTTAAGCAACCTTTGTAACGCCAGTTTTGATTCAAACGACCCCAATATAAATTACGGCACGTTGTTTTCAACAGTTTGCCAAGAATTCAATAAAACGTGTCCTGTAAAAACAGTTAAAGTCAACAATTCCAAATCGAAATTTAGTGAATGGGCCACTGTTGGCATAAGAAAAAGCCGAGATATCTTATATAATTTATATTACGAAAAATCTTTGACTTCCGATCAAGTTTTTCACACTTATGTTAGAAACTATTCCAAAATATTCAAAAGAGTCTGCGCTCAAGCAAAATCTCAAATAATAATTAACAAAATTGGTGTTTCTAATAATAAAATAAAAACTGTGTGGCAATTAATTAATAAAGAAACTGGAAAGATACAACAACGCGATCAGAATGAGTTGTCTTTGAAAATAACTAATCAAACCATTTCTGATAGGCAAGAAGTCGCTGAGACATTAGAAAATTTCTTTACCAACATTCCGTTAGATGTTACGAAGTCTCTTCCTTCCTCTTCTAAATTAGCTGAAGCTCTTCTTAAAGAAAACTTTACTAAAGACACACCAATCTTTAAATTTAAACCAATATGTATTGATTCAATTAAAAACGCGTTCAAAAGTCTCAATATAAAAAATACTGAAGACTTGTGGGGGATATCCGTTAGGGTTCTTGGAGATATTATTGACTCAATTGCTCCTGTCCTAACAGGCATATTCAATCAATGTTTGGACAGCGGCACTTTTCCTGAATTAATGAAACACAGTAAAGTAGTGCCAATTTTCAAATCGGGCTGTAAGAGTGATCCTTCTAATTATAGACCTATATCCGTACGTCCAGCATTGAGTAAAATCTTTGAAAAAATCATGCTGGAACAGATGTTGTCTCACTTCAATTCAAATGGGATACTGCATAGTCAACAGTTTGGTTTCACGAAAGGTAGGTCGACAACGGACGCGGGAGTAAAACTCATCAGCCACATCTTGGAGGCTTAGGAGAGGTCCCAGGATGCCATTGGCATTTTCTGTGATCTCTCAATAGCTTTCGACTGCGTCGACCACAACACACTGATCTGTAAATTACACCACTACGGAATTCGTGGAAGATCTGCTGATCTTGTGCTTTCCTATTTATCAAACAGACAGCAAAAAGTAAATGTTAATGGGGCGACGTCTTCCGGGTCTCTAGTCAAGATGGGCGAGCCCCAAGGTTCAATTCTCGGCCCTTTCCTTTTTCTTGTTTACATTAATGATCTCCCTTTTATGATGGCCAAATTATCGGATATAATTCTATTTGCTTATAATACTTCGCTAATTTTTAAAATAGTTAGGCAAGATACGGATGTCATAAATGTCAACGAAAGTCTAATTGTTCTCTCAAGATGGTTCGCAGCTAACAATCTTTTACTGAATGCGAAAAAAACAAAATGTCTAAAGTTCTTTTTACCAAATGTACCACAACATGACCTAAACATAAATCTTGACGGCAAAAATCTTGAAGTTATAACGGAAACTGTATTCTTAGGGATTTCTATCGATTCAAAATTGCAGTGGGGCGCGCACATTAGAACTCTTTCGGGTAGGTTAAGTTCGGCTGCATATGCAGTAAGGAAAATAAGGCAGCTAACCGATGTAGCTACAGCTAGGTTAGTATACTGTGGAAATAAGATATCTGCTGTGGGGATCAGCAGCAGACGTTGACTCAATTTTCATCCTACAAAAGAGGGCAATCCGCACAATCTATAAAATGGGTCCTCGCAAAAGGAGTCCCTCAGAGAAAAATTTAAAGAGATCGATATACTGACTCTACCTTCACTTTATATTTTGGAATGTATTTTGTATGTCCGTAAAAAGCGGGGGCTTTTCAAAACTAGAAGCGACTTCCATAATTTAAATACACGCAGTAAGCACGAAATTGTAATACCCAAATTCAGATTAACGAAAACTAGCAAGTCTTTTCTTATAAACAGTATACGCTTTTATAACAAGTTGCCAAAGTCAGTTATAGAACTGACCGATGGAAAGTTCAAAAACTACATCAAACGTATCCTTATTAAAAAAGCATATTATAAAATCAAGGACTACGTTGAAGATAAAAACATTTGGCCTTAGCTCCTTCTGCGCATGCAGCTTCCCTGGTAACTTGTAAACGGCACAAATATGTGGATGTCTCTAACTATTCTCAATCTCATTTTTTCTTTCCTTCTTTTAATTAGACTTTTTACAATGGTTTTCAATTATCTTTATAGCCCTTTGCTAAGAATAGTTACAGGACTGATAACAAAATTTGTGCAACATGTTAAATTTAGTCTTGTTATAATTATTTTTATTTTTTTTACCTTTGTATAGATTCTTTTACCGATTGTTTTGTGAATGTGTGAACATTGTAGGCCTTCTAGATGCTAGTTAACATTTGTTAACTTTTTTATATAATCTTTTTCTTTTTTTTTTAGTTTCTTACGACTTATTGTCATAATTCGAGCCTAAGTTGTCCCCCCATATCTAAGTACTAATGCTGTAACATGGAAATATTATAAAACCAAACCATTTTTAAAAGAGTAACCATGGAGTTTCTTGCCGGTTCTTCTCCATAGGAAACGACCAACCCGAACCGTGCACATTTTGTCGACGTTTTATAAGTGCCCATGTAGGCCTATGTGAAATAAAAAAATTGATTTTGATTTTAATTATAAAAGTTTTTGTACTAGTTTTAAAGACATATAGCACAATTATTGTGCTGCTTTATATTTAGGTTAAGACAGTAAACATTTTTATTGCTTATTTATTGTAAAATTTTAAATTGTGGACGTATAGTAGTGCATTGTGCTACTATACGTTATAAGACTGATAGCATTTCTTTTAAAATTTTAGACTAGGACATATAGTACATACTATAGGTTCAGGACTTAATTATAGGTTTTAACTCTGTTGACAAGTACCCTATTTGAGAAGGGTAACCTCAACACTGACACAAAAGTTTCCCTTTTTCATTTAACTCTTAAATTTTACACACAATTGGGGTGCCTTTTACATCACCCCACTTAGACGGAACACAATCCCCATAACCTGCAAAAGTCAAGATGAGCGGGATACCTGGAGTGCGTACACCCACTAAGAGCCGGTCTCACGTAACGACCTCGCGGAATAAAAGCCCACCGATGGTTTCTGAGAAACCGGGACCTTCGACGCAGAGCGTCAGGAGGAATGTAGGTGAGTGGGAGGCGGGCAAAGTAGACACAAAGGGCACCTCCCCAAAGCTGCCAGTCCGAACACCACCAGCGACGGCAAGGTGATCGGTGTCATTTGAGGTCGGGAGCCCGCCTACCAAAACAACTAGAGTCCACGAGGCAAGGATGTGCTCGAAAAAAATTAAAGCACTTATGACCACATCCAGAAATACAAAGACAGAAATTAAGACCGAAGTTAAGGCACAAGCAGACCGGCTCTATCAACTTGTTAAGGAGCTCGAGCAGGAGAGAGGCAAAGAACCCCAAACCGACAAGACCTCCGGTACCAAAGGTTCTCAAGCCCAGGAGGCGCAAAATACCGAGAAAGCCTCCATCCCTTCTCCAGTGGCTTACAGAGATGTAGATGTAGAATCCATCACAAAAGCACTGGAGGAGCATAGTCGGAACTTGGCCGTGCACAGCGAAAAGATGGACAGGCTGAAGGAGGCACTACATACTGGCCAAGAGCATATGGAGAAGCTCTCCTATGAAAGAGTAGCGGCAAGTCGGCCTGCCATCCAAACGCAGAAACTTACAGCACTACATTCAATCGTAGTGACGGCACAAGCCCTGGACAGGTTCCGGAAAGTCGTGAACGCCAAGGAAGGGGGTATCCAAGTTGAGAAGGTAAGACAAGCAAAGGATAGAATGGTGATTATGGGCTGTCGCACAGAGGAGGAAAGGCAAAAATTGCGGGAAAGACTCAGCATTACACCTGAGCTGAGGGCACAGGATATAAAAATAAAAAACCGCAAGTTATTATCAGGGACGTAATGCAATACAACGATAACGAGGAGATAATAAAGGCCCTCCGGAAACAAAATATCCACATCTTCCAAGACCTCAAGGAAGAAAAGAAGATAGTGGAAATACTATATAGGAAACGTACCAAGAACCCGCTCCAATTTCACGTAGTGTTGCGGGTCGCCACAGAGGTCTGGCGTCGCATGCACGAGGTCGAATCGGTGCACCTGGACCTTAATCGGGTTAGGGTCGAAGACCAGCCCCCGCTCGTCCAGTGCTCCCTCTGCCTCGGGTATGGGCATAGCCGACGCGTTTGCACGGAGACCGTAGCGAAATGCAGCCACTGTGGCGGTCCTCACATGAGGATGGAGTGCACGAGCTGGAGAGCAGGTCTACCACCAACCTGCTGTAATTGCATACGTGCCAAAGCCGATAATTCGCAACATCACGCCTTCAGCTCAGAGTGCACAGTCAGAAGAAGATGGGACTCTATAGCCCGCTCATCCATAGCGTATTGCTAAGGGCACCCTGGGGACTCCTGCCCAACAAACAGCAAGACTATACCGAGTGGCCCAAGCGAACCTTCAACGCAAGGAACTGGCGACCACCGAACTCTTTCTAGAGATCAGTGAACGAAAGATCTCGTGGACACTGATCCAGGAGCCGTATGTGGGGGGAGCAAGAGGTATGAAGAGCTACCGTGGAGCGAGAATCTACCAGTGCGAGGTTTATGGAAGTGGGAGGGTTAAAGCGGCGATAGCCGTCTTTGATCATGACTTGGACGTCATACCCTACCCGAAACTCACCACAAACAACATCGTTGTGGTGAGGATCCGAACCAAAGCCTGGGAAATCGCAGTAGTCTCTTACTACTTTGAGCCAGACCAACCCATAGGGCCATACTTGGACCAGATGACCCGGATCAATGCGGAAGTGGCCAACGGTAGGTTGCTGATAGGTGGCGACACAAATGCGAAAAGTGCCTGGTGGGGCAGCATCAAGGAAGATCCCAGGGGAGAGGACATGTCCGCTACCCTGGAAGTACTGGAGCTTCAAGTACTAAACACTGGTGACGCTCCCACCTTTGACACCATCAGAGGTGGTAGAGCGTATAGAAGCCACGTGGACGTCACGGCATGTTTGCTCGACCTTTTTGACCTGGTGGACGGCTGGCGGGTCGACATGGGAGCAACATCCTCGGACCAAAACACGATATTTTTTAATATTAACGTAAAAAAGGAAAAAGGAATGAGTGTAATTAGAACGACAAGGAAGTTTAACACGAAAAAAGCGTACTGGGAGGCTTTTGAAAGTAAAATAGAATAAAATAAAATTAGAGAAAATATAAACTTAGAAAGAATAATAGAAATAGAAAATAAACAAAATTTAGAAGAAATAGTAAATAAATATAATATTAGAAATTTGCCACAGCTCCATTCCAAAAATTTATTATAAAACAAAGATTACTTGTCCGTGGTGGTCCGAGGAGCTTACCGTGAAGAAGAGGGAAGTTATGACGAAGAAGAACCGCATTCGCAATGCCGCACCGGTCCGGCGAGCGAATGTCATTGGCAAGTAGCTGAAAGCAATAGAAGAGTACGAGATGCAGGCAAAGAATGCCCAAATCGCCAGTTGGAAGGAGTTTTGCCGGAAGCAGGATCGTGAGGGATTATGGGAAGGTATCTACAGGATCATAGGTAGGACCACCAAAAGGCAAGAAGAACTGACCCTATGCAGCGATGGTGCATTCCTCAATCCGAGTGAATCGGCCGCCCTACTAGCGGATACGTTCTACCCCGAAGACAGAGTAGACCAGGACAACGCTGACCACAGGCGAATAAGAGAGGCAGCCAGCCGAGTAAATGAATGGGCGCATGATGAACATCATGATACCCCATTTACGACACTGGAGCTGCCTATTTGGGATTGATTGATGGATTGATTTTCAATCCCAAATAGGCACCAGGAGGGGACGGACTGACTTCTGACATCTGCAGTTGAGCGATCCACCAGGACACAGACGCTTTCCTTGCCCTCTACAACAAGTGCCTTGAATTGGCACTCTTCCCGACTACCTGGAAGGATGCTACGGTTGTAGTCCTTAGGAAGCCGGGCAAGGATAGCTACACCACCCCAAGGCATATAGACCGATCGGTCTGTTGCCTGTTTTGGGGAAGGTCCTGGAGAGCATGGTCGTAGCGCGTCTCAAATATCAGCTTGTACCGCGGTTTAGTACACGTCAGTTTGGCTTCATGCCCCAGAGGAGCACCGAGGACGCCCTCTATACGCTAGTGCAGCACGTACAGGACAAGTTGAGGCTGAAGAAGCTAATTGTCCTGGTGTCATTGGATATAGAGGGCGCCTTCGACAGCGCTTGGTGGCCAGCCATAAGAGTCAGACTGGCTGAGGAAAAGTGCCCGGTCAACATCAGGAGGCTAATAGACAGCTATCTCGATGGTAGGAAGGTCAAGGTTCGGTACGCCGGGGAGGAATGCACTCGAGAGACTAGCAAGGGCTGCGTTCAGGGGTCGATCGGAGGTCCAATCCTGTGGAACCTCGTTCTCGACCCACTACTGCAGGACCTTGAGCAGCGCGGACATTTCGTGCAGGCGTTCGCGGATGACATCGTCTTGGTCGTGGATGGGGACACGGCAACTGAAGTCTCTAGAACCGTCAATGCAACCCTCGCCCATGTTCAGGATTGGGGCGTATATATAGTAATAAGCTGAGGTTTGCACCGCACAAAACCTGTGCGATGACCATAACCAATAAGCTTAAGTACGACACTCCAATGCTGAGCATGGCCGGGGTCAACATTGGTATGGTCAGAAAAATGAAGTTGCTGGGTCTAACCATAGACGATAAGCTCACTTTCAATGAGCATGCCGCGAACGTCTGCAAAAGGGCAGCTGACGTTTACAAGCAGCTATCCCCAGCGGCAAGGGTGAGCTGGGGATTGAACACGAAAGTCATTCGCACGATTTACACAGCAACGATTGAGCCCATAGTAACGTACGCAGCCGCCGCCTGGGCACCCGCTGCAAAGAAGTTGGGTATACGGAAGAAGTTAGGCTCTGTTCAACGAGGATTCGCTCAGAAGCTCTGCAAATCTTACCGTACTCTCTCCCTGAACTCGGCACTGGCACTGTCTGGGATACTACCTCTAGACCTGCGCATACAAGAGGCAGCCGCCCTGTATGAAGCGAGGAGAGGGTCATCCCGGTTTCTGCCAGAAGACAGGGAGATCGAGAGTGCGGTAAGGTTTGCGGAAGCCCCTCATCCAGCTAAACAAATGCCCCTGGAGTTCATGTGCCTGGCAGACCAAGAGTTGCTAGAAGGTAACAATGTGCAGGCGGTGCGAATATTCACCGACGGCAGTAACATTGAGGGGAAGGTTGGAGCCGCATTATCCATTTAGGATAATGTAGGCGAAGTCCGGAAACTCAAGCTTAGCCTTGCCTAGAAAAGTATTCCTTTATTAAACAGCAATGTCAGCAATCCCAAATTGTATCAAAGCCTATATTTTATCTTAAAAAACAGACGTTTCATAGAAAAATATCTTAGGCTTATGAAAATAATAACATATTAGGCATTTATTTATTGCTAAACGGACACTTTCCAAAATGAGGCACCTTCGTCTTAGAAATTATTGTGAATTTACTTGTTTTTTTTGTAAGAGATACGGATGCATTCCCAAATGTGGTCCTGTTGCCCAAAAGATTCACTCACAACATAGGTACATTTTCGCGCTGTGGCCCTTTATCACAAAACTGACGTGCACTTGCACCGACTGTCAGGTCGCAACTCAAAAGATGCCCGTTTTTCTGGAACTTAACCATCAATACGTGAAAAAGCCAAAAGGGCGCATGCATAAATTTGTGATTAAGACGCTGATTTTGACAGGTTTCTTCGTGAAATATAAAAATAAGGATAATTTTGGACACATTTTTAAATTAAAAGTGTTTTTGGTAAATTTGGATATGTGGCACTTTAGTTTATAAGCAGCGATATGGCCTGCCTTATTCTTATTCTTTATTGTACACAAAACATAAAAACATTCAAATACAGTAGGACTGTTTATGTACAAAGGCGAGCTTAACCATTAGTTGGGTTCTCTAACAGCAAATCTCAGTTGCGTAGAGAAATAGGCATTAGGGCATAGTACATCCATGTGCACAACAAAAGCTTATTAAATACTCTTAACAATTTTAAATACTTACTCAATAAACTAAACAAATACGTGTGCAACACAAAATGCATAAACATAATACATACCTATATTCCCAATCTCATTTCAGCTTAGCAGACTTGTTGCCCACATCGGGGATTCCTGTTTTAGAGCGTATGGCGGTATAACGTATTAATAGTATATTTTGATATTTTTTGTCCGATCATGTAAGGGTGCCCTAGTCGGTGGCACTAACTATTTTGTGAATCTCATCCGACAACACGTGCAAAAGGCATAGACGCTATGATGTGATTATATTCATAATTATAGTAATGCTTTAGTATTTAATTTATTGTTTCTCTTTTTTATTTAAGAAATTGACTCGCACACTGTTCCGTTGTTGTTGAATTAGGTAATTTACCTATGTTTGCAGTATTTGTAAGTATGTGAGAACCGTGTTCCTATTTATCTAATGAATAAATTTTCCTGGTAGTGCTTGTAACACTTTATATCTATACGTAGTATAATCATCATCGGTGCATCGTCCTCACGTATATGTATTAATGTATGTATGTAAATGTTGTAAAACACTTATTTTAAAAGAGTATATATGGAGTTTATTGTCCATTCTTCTCCATAACAAGCTACTTTTCCAAATGGACGGTAGAATCATATTACATTTAAATAAAAAATTTGACGTTCAAAAGTGCCGCTTAATTGCCTAATTGAAATAAATAAGTTTTGTTTGTTTGTTTGTGATGAGCAATAAGTGCTAGTAGCTAGTGCGCGTAAGAATACACAATTTTGCAAATTTGTAGCGAGATGGATGATGATTTAGAACGAAAACAAGCGCGCGTATTTATATAAACAGATCACACTGAATATATCTGTTCAAAATAAAATTCTTTGCATTTTTAAACAACTAATCTATCCCTGTATTTCGACTGCTTTGCAATTTTCCTTCTTCTTATGATATATATATATATATTATAAAATTTGTGTTGAAATATGGAACTTTCGACGCTCATAACTTTCAAATATATGTTTCTTTTACTTTTTTGTTTCCATATAGGGCTAGATAATGATGGGAAAACATGACATATTTTTTTGAACGTACCCCTTCAAACGGTGGAGTAATTGCCATACTACGTTTTTATTGAAGAATGATCGACTATAAGAGCACATAGTAGATCATTCTTTGTAAAATTCCATCAACGTAACATTCTGATAAGGGGTGTCCCCCTTAAGGGGCTCTTATCAGAATGTTGCATGTTTGAGAATCAGGTTTGAACTGGCAAATCAGCGAATTGAAGGGCACCGCGAAAAATATATATGATAGATACATCATTGCTTTATTAAAATTAGTATCTCAAAACTCGTTGGATTACAGTTTTCTCAATCAAAAATTCTGAAGCAGGTTTGATTTCAAAAACATTTTCGGGTAGATATACAAATCAATTTGAAAACTGCATGTAATGGTAGTTGTATTTTAGGAGTGAAATTAAAGTCTAGATTATTGAGCTCAACAGATTTTTTTAAGATAAACTTCAATATTGGTTCTCAGGATGCCGAAGACCACATTTATTTTAGAGTCATAGACTGTACTATTATATTTTAGAACCTTGCGGGACTTCGATGGAAAACTGTGCCAATTCTTTAAAATTTAGCTGCTCCGTTGTCGACAAAAAGTAATGGCAAAAAAAATAACAATAGATAGACGATGGCACTCTCTAAACTTCGGAAGCTCAATGTATTATTGTTTTAATACACATTACTTTCAAAGTTTGTTTTTCTGTTTTGTTGACATTTTTGACATCTGACATTAGAGTTAGGCTCTTTTCAAAATTATTATCGAAAAAATTATAGTCAAGTGTGAGTAGGAAGTAGTAGCTACATGAAGAAGTTTGAATAACTAAAACATATTTTTTTCATCCAAATTATTTAGGTGTTTATTATTATAGAAAAAAACAGTAATATATTGAATGGCCTGCTTTCAAGACAGACTGCACTGGTATGCCATGATTTTGGTCAAAAACAATTCATTGTTCAGGCGCGCTGGTGACACTCATATGTCAGCCTGGAGCCGCTCGTAAGGGCTTTTGCCGATTAAGCCGATTTATTGTTTAAAATAAATAAATAAATATATTTTAACAACTAAGTCGTGTTGAACATGAGGGGTCGCGCCTAGCCTTTTTGACGCCAACTGGTTTGAATAACCCAACTTTAAGTTTCAGCTTACTTTTCATCGGAACAAAATCGTCCATCTCAAAAATAATATATTACATAGTTTGATCAATATGTTAATTAGTTTATATAGCAGACTTCTAAATTATATAAACGGACATATTTAATTAATATGTACTCATTAACTAAGCAAGATTCTAAAACCAGCAATATCATATTAATTAGCTTTTTATGAACTTGCACAGTCTACTGCCAACAAAGGAAAATGAAAAACTTTTATCTTCTAATAAAGTTGATCCCTTGTACACACTTTATTTCCGAGATCCCACTGCAAAAATCTGATGGTATCTGCTTTGTTAAATCTTGATTTTTATGAATTATGCTTGATAGTAGAACAGATTACTGCAGGGTTGTCTGGCCGCATCTAGCCTAGTAAATTGTATTCTTCTTAAAGTAAGGAAATACACTAGGATTTTCTGTATCGTGGATTCGTATCAGTCAGCTCTCAGTTAGTCGCAATTTTTAAATAGCCAGGTAATAAGAGGAACAAAAAATAGAAACATAAAGAGGAACAAAAAATACCAATAAAATAATAGAAAAATTGTATAACATTGTTTTTCCTACATTCTGCATGACTCTCTTTCCAATGCCATTGCATTTACTTAAAACTTATATATCTGGAATTATTTATATTTCAAACGTTATTTACAACCTTTTTAATTCAAATATTTGCGGCTAGATTGTGCCAGGTAATCTTAAAGCAATATATTCTACTATATTATATCTACTACTACTACTACTATCATTCATAAAAATTAAGTTCATCGCCAGCCTTGTATTTTTCCACTGCTGGGACACAGGCCTCCTCTCTTTGAGAGTGAATGGGCCGAAGTCCGTAATCCACCATGCAGGCCCAGTGCGGGTTGGTGGGTGTCATATGTCTTCGAAGTTTTGGTTCTAGGACAACATGCCTCATGATGTTGTCTCCTGCATCGTTTTGAGACCAGTGGTGATGATATAATTTAAACTAAGTTAAGCCGACCTAAAACTTGTAAGGCTTGGCCTTTACCACTGGGCTTCCTGAAAGTTAAGTTAGGTATATCAAAAATAAATAAGTAACTTTAGATTTTTGCACTGAGATCTTAGGCTATAAAAGATCACAGAGAGAGTTCGTTAGTATAGTTCCTTTATTAGACAAACGGCTTCATTTCATCGAGTAATTTGTTGAACTTCTAATTAGTAATAAGAGGTTTTGATTTTACGTAGACTTATGTTATTAGACGCTTCATTAAGGACGAACTTTGTTATGAAAACTGAACCTGTATTTATGTCTCTAAATCCCGAATCTGTAAAACAAGGTTTTTAAGTAAACAAGATCTTCTTGGGTTTCACAAAAATGAGAGTTGACTTTAATTTATCTTATCCTGTTTTATCTTATTATTATAATATACATAAGTTAAAAACCGGCGAGCGTATGACGTAGCAGGTGGGGCTCTGTAGTTCCTGTGGTGAAAATGGTGTGAGGTTATGGACATCTACACTTATATAAGTTTTTAAACTGTCATGGTCACTAACATTAACATTATAAGCGGGATATTTACAATGTTTACTGTTTGTAGCGAGTTTCCGATATTTAGGTGCTGTTGCAAGCACCATGATCACGGATAAACTGAAGTTATTGCGGGTGGGTGTTTATGAGGAGACAAATCGGTCTACCCTCTTTCTTGTTCGTTTTTTGCACTCGGTACCGCTACCATTGTCACTCACAACTCGATTGTATTCCCGACACACGAAACTCACTGTGTCCGCTCGCGATTTTTTACGGCACTTTTTCGGGGTTTACACAGCTGAACCACTGGATTCCAAGCTCTCGACAGTTGAAACCCATCCTCCCGGTTGAAATTTTTATATTTGGTAATCTCGATAGCTTCCCTCACCAGTCTAGGGATATAGTGGCGTTCTGTCGAAATGACCTGAGGGTTATGTAACTCAATCCAGTAGTTCAATCCTGATTCCAAGAGATGTTGAACTATGGCCGATTTTTGGGTGTCATTGTTCTTTACCGCCCTGATATGATCTGAAATTC
The DNA here is from genome assembly GCA_964057195.1 of Orthosia cruda. Classification (NCBI taxonomy): domain Eukaryota; kingdom Metazoa; phylum Arthropoda; class Insecta; order Lepidoptera; family Noctuidae; genus Orthosia; species Orthosia cruda. The sequence continues at coordinate 18,492,144 of OZ059828.1, forward strand.
GACAAGCAACCGTACGCTTCGTCTGACCGATGTATGACTTTTCCAGCGGAAAGTTGTCCTTCGGCGAGCGCAGCATCTGTGACACTTCTGAAAGGAGTGAAGACAGTCTTTATGGCGTATTTCCGAAGAATGTTAGTAACCTTATCTGTCACTCCCCTCACGTACAGCAAAAATGCTGGCTGCCTCTCAACCTCGCACTTCCGGTGCTTACAACCAGTTTTCTGATTAGGTTGTGCAGTCTTCCTTGTATATCCGTTTCCCTGTAGGACCCTCTGCACACGTGTGAGCTCAGCACGTAAATGTTCCTCGTCAAATAGATCATATGCGCGGTTGGTAAGTGAAGTCACTTTAGAGTTCAGTTGTCAGGGATGGTGGTGAGAATCACCGTGTAGATATCGATCCGTTTGAGTCAACTTAGATACACTGTGTGACTCAAAGAACCGTCAGAACGGGTCCCTATTTTCACGCCCAAGAATGGAATTTCCCTCTCATTTTCCATCTCGTAGGTAAATTTGATTTTACCATGTATCCTATTAAGGTGTGCCAAGCATAATTCTACCTCATGTTGGTCTCCTTCAATGATCCCAAAAACGTCATCAACATACCTTTTCCATAATTTAATAGGTGTAGATGCAGTGGAGACTGCCAACTCTTCAAAATGTTCCATCCAAATGTTGGCCACCACTGGAACCATCGGACTACCCATTGCTACACCATCAATCTGCAGGTAGTATTGACCTTATCTTATATTGTGGAGGGGCCGAGAAACAACTTGGACACTTCGACCCATTGGGATCTATTTATTTTTATCTATTGTGATCTATATCTATTATATTATAAGATCTATTGACCTTGGTATATGAAGTAACTGGTAGATAAACAGTGATGAAGTAATTTCACGTACTCTACAGGGATGTTATTTTCTTGCAATTTCACCTCAATTACCTCCATGCAGTCCGCCACTGGTACATTGATAAATAAGGACTCAACATTCAATTTTTTTTTTCAATTCAATTCATTCAACCAATTTCGGAACATACTTTTTCAAACAAAAAAAGAATTTTCAAAATCGGTCCACAATTGACGGAGTAATCAATATATGTGTGTGTATGTTCACCGATTACTCCGTCAATTGTGAACCGATTTTGAAAATTCTTTTTTTGTTTGAAAAAGTATGTTCCGAAATTGGTTCCATTTTAATTTGGTGCAGATCTGTTGAAGAACTTCGGAGATATACAACAGAACTCTTCAATAAATAACGGCAAATCTCTCGGGATTGCTGCAATCGCATGTCTGTTTGTTGTTTATAACATTTCATAACATAACATCACGCCAGTTCGCTCTTAAGGGGTACGCAGATGTCTCATTTCATCGGTTATGTTCAAGTTTCATGAAATCTATTCTGGCGAAAAAGTTCCCTTACTAACTTGCCTATTAGGTACGTACAACTAAAAAGTGAAAAATAAAAAAACTTTTTGCAAAAAAATACTACCGACTTCCAAATACAAAACTAAGTCGGTGTCCATAACGCAAAAAAACAAAACAAACTTCAAAAAATTAAGTTATTTTTCACTTTGTAGTTTTGTATTTGGAAGTCGGTAGTATTTTTTTGCAAAAAGTTTTTTTATTGTAGGAGCCTTAAAATTTAACAAAGTATATTTTTGTGCTGCTAGTGTCAACTTTCATAAACGGCATGCGTGTAGAACTAGATGAATGAATGTAAAAAAAGCAAAATAATTATATAGTGGCCCGCCCCGACTTTGCGTGGGTTATGACCCATGCATTCGATCATGCATGGAGTACTGTTCTCATCTCTGGGACGGATCTGCCAAATACCAGCTTGATGCACTGGAGTCGATCGAAAAGTGGGCCAAGAGGCTCATCGACGATGAAGCACTGGTCAAAACAAAACTCCAGAGCCTTGAACATCGTGGCCGAGTTGCCAGCTTGTCGGTTTTTTATCGGTTGCATTTCGGGCAATGTGCGATACAATTACATGATCTAATACCGTCTAGCCCGTTCCATAATCGGACTCCAAGACGTACGGCGATGCGCCATCGGTACATGGTGGACATCCCACCCATTCGCACAAAACGTTTTGGTAACACTTTTATTGTGCGTACAGCTAAGGAGTGGAATTCCCTGCCGGAGTCTGTGTTTCCCGACAGCTACAATCTAGGGGTCTTTAAGTCAAGAGTGAATAGGTTTCTTCTAGGCAAGCGTGGTTCACGGTCAACAACATCGTCGCTTGCCATCAGGTGAGATAGTGGTCAAGCGCGAGCCTATAGTGTACAAAAAAATAAAAAAAATAGCACCACCATCTGGATAATGTACCTTTCAAATGGTAAAAGATTTTTCAAAAAGGTATGTACTAGAGATTACCCTACAAGTAGGAACAAACTCACACAATAGGGTAGTTGACAAAAAAATATCTATATAGTTTGTCAGTTAGATAACCTAAAAATATTAGACACTTATTTTTCGTTTGCCTGTTATAAATATTTAAATTATGCTTACAATTATTTATGTTTGTTGACTAATTACAATCAGTTCTATGATGTTGTATGATCAAAAGTAGTTGTATTGACTTCTTGCGATTGGTCGAAACTTTGACAGTTATCGACGACCAATCACAAGCAAGTATAATGGTGGGGATTGGTGGGCATAGAAACGAATCGGCGGGCATTTTAGTGGTATGCCCGGCCATTCGTTTTCGGACATTAGTGCTTGTCACTGCTCTGCTGTGTACTATATAACAATAAAGCTGATCTTCGAATTTATAAAGCGTGTTTTGCATTCAAAGTCTTTGCTCAAATGCAAGGTGTTGGACCAGTACGGTTCACATGTCAAATAAACAAAATAATACGACGAAACAGTTTGTTGAAATATACGAGCACCACTCCTGAACTTTGATGCGCTTAAATCTTTGTCAGTTTTTATTTATTCGATAAAGCAAAAAAAACCGTGTCCAATATTATGTTCTAATAATATAATATAATCTCACTGACGGACTAAATAGATTATTATATTTTTTCTACCCAGGAAACATCCCTATTCGGGCTCTCTCTCGTAATATTAGTTAAGATAATGGCAATGAAACACGTAGCTTCTGTTCTTAAACCATTAGTTGGACATTCAACATCTTATGTAAGAGACTCTCGATATTTCATTGACATCTTGCAATTGATCAATCTCCAAACAAATGACGTTATGGTTGTAACAAACATATTTCCGCGACGACTCCTGGCGACATCTGGTGTCTCAAGTGGACTCTTTCACCTAGGTGTGTCACTAGGTGGTTGAGGCACTTTGGGACTAGATGGCGCTGGGATCGGGACGGAATTATTATAAATTCTTTACGAAACCCGTTAAATATTGTGTGTATTAATATAATTCAACAAGCACACAATCTCCTGCATGTCTAGCCTATTAATTTCTGGTATACATAATTACTTAAAGAAAATATAGACATGACATCTCTATGGGTCAATAAAATTCTCAATGTCTATGGCCGACGAGAGTGACATTTCTTTTTCATTACGAATGGATGCCGAACAGGCAATAAAAAATCAGAGCTTGGTGAAAAGGAAACTAAAAAAACCTGAATGACTCGGACGAGACAGGGAATCAGCCCCAAATTTAAAGCAATAATGTGCCAGCAAGCGCTGTGAGTATTTGTGGAATTGAACTATATTTTCATGCTTGTGAGACATGTGCTTGTATGATGCTAATACCGCATTTTCTCCCATCGACAGGGCTTCTTAGGATTAATTAAAATACTTATTAATAAAATTAAATGGTCAACTAAATGCGTTGAGAAAACCAACACAGCATTCAACAACAGGCTCCGGACACCCATGATACTTCGGCTGGTGAAATAGTGATGCAATCGGCACATAGGGAATGATGCTGGTTGTGATATCACATATCTGAAGCTAAGTTTAAAAGGGTAGTTTATATACCATCCACAAGTAAGTGTGATACATATAAAATTGTGATGCAAAAGTGATGCCTGGGAATTAATAAAATAGATGACCAAATATAAAGACTTTTACTTCTGTCGACCCTCATGCGAAGTCATCCCTGCAATTGTCTCATCCAGAATACCTACCCCTGAGCTGGCTGGTGAGTAAGGAGAAAAAGTTATCTTACAATTGGCGCCCAACGTGGGGCATGAGGTCTGATGGAAGTATATAACTGTTTGTTCTGTAACTGCAAACAACTTGAACACTCAAGACCTTAACCAAGCTATAGGTTAACGTTAAGATTACTTAGTTTAAAACTTAAAATAACAAAACATTAACATTATATAAAATTTAAAAGTGCGGTTATAGTCACATGTGTTATTTTGAGCTATATACCTTTTCACTAGTAAATGTTTTGTTAAACTTATAAACCATTCTAATATAACAACGTTATAGTAACTGTTATTTAGATTTAAATATATAGAACAATAATTGTTTTGTTCAACATGCATAAAGCAATATGGAGTGACTATCTTCGTAAAGAAGAAATTATTCATGAACTAAAACACTTTAATATTTCAACAGATGTCAAAGCAACCAGGGATGTGATTCGCAAGCAGTATCGTTCCCTATGTAGCCTGTATCGAAGAGGCAGCATCAAACAAGCGGATTATCCTGCACCAGCTGCGATGGATGAGGTACAGTTGTGTTCGGAACCTGTTGCTGAGTTGTTTCGCTTAAATAAAGAGTTAACTCCGGGAGATACTGTTACAAGTAGACGGATATTAGCTCGATCTCAATACTATTTAATGAGAATTTCTCGTGTGACTGATGCGTCACCAGAGTTACTTGAACTTAAAAACAAATTAATAAACATTATTACCACATTACAAGACGATTCTGATGATGAGGAAATGCAATCTACGCATGAATCATCACCAGAGATTGAACCAGTGTCAAAACCACAGGTTGTTTTTGTAAATGACAGGTCAATTAACTTAAATACTCTAAATTTAAAATATGATGGTACTACATGTGTTAGGGTCTTCATAGAAAGATTAGAGGAATTGAGGCAGGCTAGGGCTATACCTGAGGAGCGTGCTTTGATTGCTTTTACTGATATTTTAGAGAAATCGGCACTTGATTGGTTTAGATCAAATAAACATACCTTTACATCATACAGACATTTGCTTGCTTGTTTACGTGAAGATTTCGACATACCAGACTTGGATTATAAATTAACCCAAGAAATACGTTCCCGTACGCAAGCTAAGCATGAGTCAATGATAGTTTATTTATCCAATTTACAGGGTATGTTTAACAGATTATCAAAACCTCTATCTGAATGTGAGCAATTGGAAATCCTAATGCATAACATCAGACCAGAGTACATGAAAGAGATGGCTTTGCTTGACATAAAATCAATCAAGGATCTCCAATTATATGGTAAGAAATTGGAACTAGCCCGTGCTAGGGCTGAGCAATTTGTAGAACCTAACCTCTCAAAACAAAAACATAGTCAGAATTTCCAACCTAAAATAAAGTGTGCTAGTTTGCAAAAGTCTGGCAATCCTGTTGCTGCATTTGAAACTCCATCTGCTGCTGAAGCTAAAGTGAGGAAATGTTTTAGGTGTGATAGCACCAACCATTCCACAAAGCAGTGCAAGGTTTCAAAGGAGGTGGTTTGTTTCAAGTGTGGTGAAAAAGGGGTCAAGAGTGTGAACTGTCCAAAGTGTTCAAAAAACTAAACAAAAAGAGCCACAAAGACTTAGTCATTAACTTAACATCTTGTACACACAATATTGATAGTGTGGCTCTTTTTCAGGCAAAGTCAGATGACATTAGACCTCATTTATTGGTTAACATTTTGGAGTTAGAAGTGTATGGTATGTTGGACACTGGTGCAGTTTGTTCAGTTTTGGGAAATAATTCACATAAGTTATTTATGAAATATGGATTTAAATTAATTAAATTGCCCAATGGACAAAATGTAAGAACTGCAGATGGTTCAAAAATTAAATGTTTAGGGTTTATGCAACTACCTATTGAATATTTGAACCAAATCAAAGTTATTAAGTTCTACATAGTTCCCAACATTGTCACTTCAATCATTTTTGGCATGGATTTTTGTAAAACATTTTTAACAACACTTGATAGTGTATTGAATAATGGAAAAGTTTTTGGTTTACCTGACAACTATATTAATTTGGTTGAAACAGACCGAGGTCTGGAATGTTTAGAATCATTAACTTCTGAACAACAAATAACATTACAGAAAGTTATTGATAAATTTGATAGAATTAATACAGAAAAAGTCGGTTTAGGTAGGACAAAATTAATTACCCACAAAATAGACACTGGTGATTCCCCACCAATTAAGCAAAGGTACTATCCTTTATCTCCAGCTAAACAGTTAAGCTTGGAAAAGGAACTAGACAGGATGTTACAGTTGGGTGTGGTTATCCCATCCAACTCACCTTGGAATTCTCCAGTTGTTATGGTAACTAAACCTAACGGTGACATGAGACTCTGTTTGGATTGTCGAAAACTTAATGCTATTTCCAAAGCTGATGCATATCCTTTGCCTTATATCCATCAAATACTGGATAGTCTTATAGATGCAAGATATTTAACATCAATAGACCTCAGTGCTGCATATTGGCAGATTGAATATGATAGTGAAAAGTCTGCTGAGAAAACTGCATTCACAGTTCCTAGACGTGGATTGTTTCATTATGTAACAATGTCATTCGGTCTAGTAGGAGCATCTGCCACTATGCAACGCCTGATGGATAAGTTGTTTGGTCCGGAATTTGATAATAAAGTATTTGTCTTCCAGGACGATATTATATGTATCTCTAATGAGTTTAGTACACATGTTGAGCTGTTGGAAAGGGTGTATCAGCGTTTGGCAGAAGCAAACTTGACAATTAACATGAGTAAAACTCAATTTTGTAGAAAAGAACTTAAATATCTTGGTTACATGGTTGATAAGCAAGGTTTGCGTACGGATCCTTCTAAAGTGGAAGTAATCCTTAACTACCCAACTCCAACTACTCCCAAGGAGGTTAAAAGGTTTGTAGGCATGGCAGGTTGGTACCGCCGCTTCATACAGGACTTTTCTAGAATTTGTAGGCCGCTTAGTAAATTAACCTGCAAAAATATTAATTTTGTATGGACAGATGAAGCTGAAGAAGCTTTTAATAAACTAAAATCTAGCTTAGTTTCAGCTCCAATTCTTAAATGTCCAGACTTTAGTTTACCATTTTCAATACAAAGTGATGCATCAGCATATGCTATTGGTGCTGTACTGACACAATCACATGAGGATTTTGATCATCCAATTGCATTCTGTAGTAGATTACTTAACAAACATGAGATTAACTATACTACTACAGAACGTGAGTTACTAGCTGTTTTGTATGCTCTAGAACAATTTAGAATGTATGTTGAGGGTCAAAAATGCAGTATTATAACCGATCATGCATCATTACAATGGTTTTATAAATTAAAAAATCCTTCAGGGCGCTTAGCTCGATGGAGTATCCGCTTAAGTCAATTTGATTTTGACATTAAGCATAGAAAGGGTAAAGAAATGGTTTTACCGGATGCACTCTCAAGAATTAAAATAGAATCAATAGAAATATCAGATAACATTCAAGATAAATGGTATTTAAAAATGGTAGAAAACTGTGAAAAATATCCACATAAGTTTCCCAATTATGCATTTAAAGATGGTAAGTTGCTTAGACATTCAAAAAATAAATATAATCTAACTTCTCAATTCTCTTGGAAACAAGTAATACCAAGAGAAAACGTGGGACCCCTGTTAAAACAATTTCATGATGATCCCACTGGCGCCCATTTAGGAATATTTAAAACTCATAAACGTTTAGCGTTACATTGTTTTTGGAAAAATATGTTTAAAGACGTTGAAAAATATGTCAACAGTTGTCAAACTTGTAAAGAGTACAAACCGGTAAACCTATCTCGCCCAGGTTTAATGGGTAACCCAAAACAAGTAAATAAACCATTTGAAGCAATTTGTTGCGACTTATTGGGACCTTTTCCTGTGTCTACCAAAAGAAACACAAATTTGTTAGTATGTTCTGACTACTTTAGCAAGTATGTTATGTTGTTTCCTATACGGAATGCAACAGGCACTGCTATAGTTAAAATACTAGAAGAAAAAGTGTTTCTTGTACATGGAATACCTAAATTTGTCTATGTTGACAATGGTCCTCAATTTATTTCAAAGCAATTTAGAGATTTAATGTGCAAATATAATGTGCCTAATATCTACTATAACCCAAGATATCATCCCCAGGTTAATCAAGCTGAGAGAGCTATCAGAAACATTCTGTATGCGATTGCCTCATATGTGAAATCTAACCACAAACAATGGGACAATCACATACCAGAGATTCAGTGTGCACTTAACACTTCAGTTAATGAGTCAACTAAATTTTCACCTTACTTTCTCGTCCATGGGCGAGAAATGTTTGTAGATGGAAAATTACATCAAAACTCTGAAGTACCACAGCCAGTTTCGGATCTAACCATGGTAGATCACAGAATTCATGGTGACAATTTAAAGGAACTTCAAATGATTTTCAAGGAGGTTAGTAAAAACTTAAAGCTTGTGCACGAAAGAAACAAGAAGCACTATGATTTAAAAAAACGACCTTTGGAATATAAGGTTGGTCAAATAGTCTACAAGAGGACATTTACCTTGTCGGATGCTAGTAAGCATTTCACGTCTAAATTAGCACCGCGTTTTCTTAGATGTGTTATTTCAATGAAACACTCACCTGTTGTGTATAGTTTAAAAGACATGCAGGGAAAAGATTTAGGTAAATTTCACATAAAAGACATTTTGAAATATGAAGACTCCTAGTTAATAATCATTGCTGTGTTAGTAGTTCAATGTTTGCACGAAATTTAACAATAGACGTGCAAACATTTAATTAAGAGAGGGATGAATGAATGCGGATGGGGTATAAGGATTTTTTTTTTCTAAGTCGGCGTTAATTTAATAACTAGGTATGTATATGGAAGGATGAAAGTAACACAATAATGCAAAGACTTGGTGGTTTTTTAATTATAAATCTCAACTTGAATAGACATTTACCTACACTTGAACAACAAACAAGTAAATAACGCTAACCCGAATGATAGGTGGTGTCCTTGCCTTTTGTTGATAAAACTTAACCTGATTAGGTACTTGTCTACATTGGATGAACAACTTGATACTTATAACACTTGCCGATTTAAATAAGCAGTGTTTCTGTTATTGATAAAACTTAACTTGATCAGTTATTGGTCTAAACTTAGAGTTAATAAAGGGTTAAATCTCTTTTGAGTGTAACCTGACTCTTAAAACATTTAATAAACTTAAATGCTTAATAAATCAAGCATTAACCTAAATCAAATTAGATTAGGGCTTGACTAGTCAAGTAGCTGACTGCTTGGCGATTGTGCTAAGATGGTAGTATGTTGTACCGTACTAGTTTATCTTGGGACAATTACTAAGTATGTACGGTTGGTTAGATAAGAGCAATCAAGGTTCGTTTCTGCTACTTTGTTGATCTATGTCCATTGTTCCATCATTTGGTACAATGAGTACCTGATAGGAACTTTAAATTCTTAAAGTTTTGGAACTTTATTGTACAGAACTATGTTTTTACTTTTAAATTTAATGTAGTTAATTCTAATACGAATCGGATCTTCTTTGACTGCCTTAATTTCTGTTAGGGAGCAAGCTAGATTCACAATATGTATGTAAATGTGGTCAATTCAAAAAAAAAAAATTGTAAAACAATTTTTTTAACCGGGGTAAGATGTACTGTAACAAACATATTTCCGCGACGACTCCTGGCGACATCTGGTGTCTCAAGTGGACTCTTTCACCTAGGTGTGTCACTAGGTGGTTGAGGCACTTTGGGACTAGATGGCGCTGGGATCGGGACGGAATTATTATAAATTCTTTACGAAACCCGTTAAATATTGTGTGTATTAATATAATTCAACAAGCACACAATCTCCTGCATGTCTAGCCTATTAATTTCTGGTATACATAATTACTTAAAGAAAATATAGACATGACATCTCTATGGGTCAATAAAATTCTCAATGTCTATGGCCGACGAGAGTGACATTTCTTTTTCATTACGAATGGATGCCGAACAGGCAATAAAAAATCAGAGCTTGGTGAAAAGGAAACTAAAAAAACCTGAATGACTCGGACGAGACAGGGAATCAGCCCCAAATTTAAAGCAATAATGTGCCAGCAAGCGCTGTGAGTATTTGTGGAATTGAACTATATTTTCATGCTTGTGAGACATGTGCTTGTATGATGCTAATACCGCATTTTCTCCCATCGACAGGGCTTCTTAGGATTAATTAAAATACTTATTAATAAAATTAAATGGTCAACTAAATGCGTTGAGAAAACCAACACAGCATTCAACAACAGGCTCCGGACACCCATGATACTTCGGCTGGTGAAATAGTGATGCAATCGGCACATAGGGAATGATGCTGGTTGTGATATCACATATCTGAAGCTAAGTTTAAAAGGGTAGTTTATATACCATCCACAAGTAAGTGTGATACATATAAAATTGTGATGCAAAAGTGATGCCTGGGAATTAATAAAATAGTTGACCAAATATAAAGACTTTTACTTCTGTCGACCCTCATGCGAAGTCATCCCTGCAATTGTCTCATCCAGAATACCTACCCCTGAGCTGGCTGGTGAGTAAGGAGAAAAAGTTATCTTACATGGTCAGCTTTGATGTTGAGTCCTTATTTACCAATGTACCAGTGGCGGACTGCATGGAGGTAATTGAGGTGAAATTGCAAGAAAATAACATCCCTGTAGAGTACGTGAAATTACTTCATCACTGTTTATCTACCAGTTACTTCATATACCAAGGTCAATAGATCTTATAATATAATAGATATAGATCACAATAGATAAAAATAAATAGATCCCAATGGGTCGAAGTGTCCAAGTTGTTTCTCGGCCCCTCCACAATATAAGATAAGGTCAATACTACCTGCAGATTGATGGTGTAGCAATGGGTAGTCCGATGGTTCCAGTGGTGGCCAACATTTGGATGGAACATTTTGAAGAGTTGGCAGTCTCCACTGCATCTACACCTATTAAATTATGGAAAAGGTATGTTGATGACGTTTTTGGGATCATTGAAGGAGACCAACATGAGGTAGAATTATGCTTGGCACACCTTAATAGGATACATGGTAAAATCAAATTTACCTACGAGATGGAAAATGAGAGGGAAATTCCATTCTTGGGCGTGAAAATAGGGACCCGTTCTGACGGTTCTTTGAGTCACACAGTGTATCTAAGTTGACTCAAACGGATCGATATCTACACGGTGATTCTCACCACCATCCCTGACAACTGAACTCTAAAGTGACTTCACTTACCAACCGCGCATATGATCTATTTGACGAGGAACATTTACGTGCTGAGCTCACACGTGTGCAGAGGGTCCTACAGGGAAACGGATATACAAGGAAGACTGCACAACCTAATCAGAAAACTGGTTGTAAGCACCGGAAGTGCGAGGTTGAGAGGCAGCCAGCATTTTTGCTGTACGTGAGGGGAGTGACAGATAAGGTTACTAACATTCTTCGGAAATACGCCATAAAGACTGTCTTCACTCCTTTCAGAAGTGTCACAGATGCTGCGCTCGCCGAAGGACAACTTTCCGCTGGAAAAGTCATACATCGGTCAGACGAAGCGTACGGTTGCTTGTCGAATTTCAGATCATATCAGGGCGGTAAAGAACAATGACACCCAAAAATCGGCCATAGTTCAACATCTCTTGGAATCAGGATTGAACTACTGGATTGAGTTACATAACCCTCAGGTCATTTCGACAGAACGCCACTATATCCCTAGACTGGTGAGGGAAGCTATCGAGATTACCAAATATAAAAATTTCAACCGGGAGGATGGGTTTCAACTGTCGAGAGCTTGGAATCCAGTGGTTCAGCTGTGTAAACCCCGAAAAAGTGCCGTAAAAAATCGCGAGCGGACACAGTGAGTTTCGTGTGTCGGGAATACAATCGAGTTGTAAAAAATAACGCCCGGCCACAAGGCACAGCCAAAATCCATAAAATATTACAAATGCGAAAGTATCTCTGTGTCTGTCTGTGTTTGTAACGTTTTCATTCTTAAGCCGCTAAACCAATCCTTATGAAATTTAAGACAGATGTATGTAGGCAGCTTAGAACCAGAACATAGTTTTTTTTTAAATCAACATGTTACACGAGTAAAACCGCGGACAAAAGCAATTCAGACATGACTCTGATAGTGACGAGAAAAACATAAAAACCCAAACTTGAAATTCAATCTCTAAAAAATACACGAAATCTGCGCGGAAATAGACGCGGGCAAAGCTTAGTTTTGTTTTTGGAATGATAAAAGAAATCTTTTCAAATGAAAAAGGTCAAATGTATTTTTGGACGCCTTCTAGATATTCAAGATTTATAAGTTCGTCTTCACTAAGCAACTAACTCAACTCTGACCTTTTAGAAAATATATGTAATACTTTGATATATTTTTGTTTTTAGAAAATCAAATTCGTTTAATTCAGTAGACACGTTTTAAAAGAACCCTGATAGAGCATCTTAAATGAAAACTTAGTTTGTGGAGTCAATTTTATAGCTCAATCAAAATTCAAATGAAGCTTACACAAAATGAATGACTTAATTTCCTTTGCAATATCATTTCAAGTGAAACTTAACGAGCTTAAAATTGATGAAATGCCTTTCATGTAAATTCAGTAATAATTGCAAAATGAACATTTATTTATTGGAACTGAATGCCTAAAGGAGCAAATAAAAAGACTTTGAGAGCTACAAAATAATATACAAAAGATTATTAAATCGTATTAAAGTTGTTGGCACACCGGGTGATCATTAGGCCGGTATGTACCTCTATCTGCGTTCTTGGTAAAAAAATCGTATCAATAATCCACTGGGATACTTAGCTTCTAACGACATTTTAATGCGATATTTCGTATCCGCGTAAAATATAGGTGAGACGACTATTTTTGTAAACACTTTGGAGTTTGGCATCGATACAGTTACTCGTCAAAATGGCAAATGATACATTCGGAATAGTATCGAAACGAAAATACTTTAGTAGAGGTATTTTATACCACATTTTGTTTATTGGAATAATACTTTTTTAATCCTCGAAAGGTTAACAACAGTTTGCCGATTAGACCCAATTTAGAAAAGGCCAAATTTGAATAACTATATCGTAGTTATTTAATCTAATCAAATCAAATCAAATCAATTTATTTGTCAATGTAGGTGTCGTTAATTACAGGTGTTAAAAGGCTTAGGCCATCATATTTTATCTTTACAGGTATCATTACATTCAACCCACAGGGCGTACAAACAATACGTTACAATAATATTAATCATTACATTAAATTATACAATAACAGATTAAATAAAATAAGATAAGTTATTACATTAAATTCAATATTTGTCTATCATGTCAAAATCATCATATTAAAAATCCAAAACAGTCGAGTAAGTATGTCACAATACAAAGATAAATATAACAACATCCTGATATTATCAATTAGTATTAAATAATTATATTAAAAATTGTCAGATAAGAACTCGTCTATTGTATAATATGTTTTATCTACCAGTAGTTTAAAAAGAGCCTTTTTATAATCTCTTATGTCGTCCAGTACTTTTATTACTTTAGGCAGCTTGTTATAGATCTTGGGTGCCATTCCCAAGAAACTTTTTGAGTAGAGTGCAGTGTTATGTGGAGCAGCACATATATCGTTGTTGCGTCGTTTGGATCTAAATGTTTGAAATAAGTGATGGTTACAAATGACAAATACTGCTGTCTCATATATGTACAAACATGGCAGGGTGAGAAGATTATATTTTTTAAATAACGGAGCACAGCTATCAGTCTTTTTCATTCTGAACATAGCACGTACACATTTCTTTTGCGCCCTAAAAGCAATTAATTTATCAGTACTGTTACCCCAGTATATTAGTCCAAAACGTAATGTTGATGTAACATAGGCTTTGTACGCTATCAGAACTATGGAGTCATTTACAATTTTTGATAAATTATACAGCGCATATGAGTACTGGTTTAGTTTCCTACAAACATTTTCAACATGACACTTCCAGTCAAGCTTACTGTCCAATTGGTGTCCAAGAAATCTAGCAGTATTGGTTTCACCAATTCTTTGGTTTGCATACAATATATTTAATTTAGGCTGTCTTGTTCTTTGTTGGAATAGCATGATCTGTGTTTTGTCTAAGTTTATTTTTAATTTATTTTTATGTAGCCAATTTATTATGCAATCTATTGAATTATTTATGTCGCGTTCGAATGATTCCAAATATTTACATAGATAATGAGTGTACTATCATCGGCAAATAAAACAGTTCGATATTCAATGCATCCTGGTAAATCATTAATGTATATGAGAAATAAAAAAGGTCCAAGGACACTTCCTTGGGGTATACCACACACTGTATACCTTACTGTAGACTCGTGAGCAACTTCTATCTTGGAAGTAGAGGAAATCCTATTTATAATTGTGACTTGTCTTCTTCCACTTAAATAACTTTTTATTAGTCTTAATATATTTCCCCTTACACCGTACCGTTCCAACTTTCCCAGCAGTATTTCATGGTCCACGTGATCAAATGTTTTGGACATATCCATGAATACTGCTGCAATCGGGTTTTTTTGGTCAACATTATTGAGTATGTCAGATATTAATACATAAATTGCCTTATTAATATTTTTGTTTTTCCGGAAACCATTTTGTTCTTCAGCAAGTATATTGTTTACTTCAAAAAATTAGTAGAGAGATACAAAAATCACCCTCTCAAAGACTTTAGAAAGGATTGGTATTAATGCTATAGGACGATAGTTTGCAATATTTGATTTATCGCCTTTCTTGTATAGTGGCCTAATAACAGTCATTTTCAATATATTTGGAAAGTGACCATGCTCTATGCAAAGGTTAATCATAAAACTAAGTACTGGCGCAATCAAATGCGACACCGACTTGAGTATCTTAGTAGTAATCGCGTCGTAACCTGCGCTGGTATTTTTCAATGAATTGATTATTTTGAATACTTCGTTTGGATCGGTTGGTGCCATAAATAATGATTTAGGATGATAATCAATATACGATGTAGCATTATTGTTCTGATTCACTGTAGGACGTGCTGAATCTATAAAATAATCATTAAATGCTGTGGCTATTTCTTTAGGTGCATTTATATTTTTATCATTAATAAGTAAATGACTAATAGACTCAGACGGAAAGTTCAATTTACGTCCATTAATTACTTTCCACGTAGCTTTAGTTTTGTTTTCTGCATTATTAATCACATAACTGTTTTGAGTTTTTTTTGTCAATTCTATAACTCTTTTTAGCCGTCGTGAATATTGTCTCAGTAATTGCTTATTTTCAATATTAGGTTTCCGTCTGTATTGCCATAACATTTCTCTTTTCCGTTTACTGCAACTTCTGATACCTTTAGACATCCATTGGGGGGTTTTTCGAGCGCAAATCTTTTGTCTTATGGTGGGAAAGCACAAATTGTAAAAATGTATAAATAGATCATGGAAAGAATTAAATGCTATTTCTGGCTCGCTACTATTGAATACTTCAGAAAAACTAAGATTACTTATAGCTTCAATAAATTTATGTATGTTCTCACAGCTGTAATCCCGACTTAGAACATACCATTGATCAATAGAACATGTCTTTTTTACAGGACACTTAAATAGTTGGGCTGTGTGGTCAGATAGTGCCAACTCCAAAACTTCAGCTTTACCACCCCTTAGATTATGTATAATGTTATCAATACATGTTCCACTCGATATACGCGTAGGTTGTTTTATGCTCGGTTTAAGATTATAGCTCAAAAAGAGATGTTGAAATTCAATGGACAATTTTGTATTTAATAAAATATCAATATTAAAGTCACCACACATCATGACTTTTGTTTTTACATTACGTCCGCAATAGTCTACAATATGCTCAATTTTTCCAAAGAAAATTTTTGTATCAGCTTTGGTGTATTTTGGAGGTCTATAAATGCATATGACTATTATTTTGTGTGTCACGAGTTCAATGGCACAGCATTCGATAATATTAGGAACACAGAACTCTTTAATATCTATAATTTTATACTCGTATCTATTTCTAATTAATATACACGTTCCTCCATTTCTAGTTTTTTTGTTTGTTGTTTAATTTTCAGTAAAGTTATGACTTGAATACTTATTATAACCCAAAACATACCTACTTAGGTTTACTTCTATCAAGGCCAAGTACCGTCATTTGAGAAGCCTATCTATACTTCTTAAAAGATAGCTTTTTCTCTGCGACATATTATGTCAAACTGACTTAATCGTTATTGTTACGTTATTGTTAGCCAGTCAAACGCTATTGTTACTGTATTGATACTGACAATTGTCGCAGAGATCAAGCTATCTTTTATGAAGTATAGTTAATAATTTTCCAAATCGATTAACGCGTTTCAGCTCCAGAACTTGTTCATAACCTTAAGAAACTATCTTCCTCGCACCGTTTAAGTTATAATTACTTGAACATACCGCGGCTGCTAATAAAATATAAGTTGCTGACATTAACCCGAACATGATACCACTTAATCTTGTCACACAATGAGAACTATGTCAAAGTGTTGGAGGGAGCCCATTGATCGTCTCATTTCCTGAAGAACATCATATATCCTCGCCACAGAAGATATAGTAACAGAAGTCCTACAGCCTAATTGCTTAAGTGAGTTCGGCAGGGCAAAGGTTATGACTCCATGAGTATGATAAATTTCTTAAATTTTTTCGTTATTGCCAAAAATTATTGGACTCTTTCGAATAGAGTATTTTCACCAATCTTCTTCTTCTTCCTGCCCCCTTCCCAATTTATTTGGGGTCGGGCCTCCTTGTGCGTCTACGCCAGGATGGTCTATCCTGGGTTGTCGATGGTGGCAAATTTTTCTCCTTGAGGTCTCTCTCGACAGTGGTCCACCAAGAGGCTGGTGGTCTGCCCCTTGTTCGTTGCTTGGTGTTGACTTTGAGCATTGTCTTCACGGAGTAGCTATCTTCAAGTCTCATAATGTGCCCATACCATCTAAGTCTGCTCTCTCTGATCTTGTCGGCGATTGGTGCTACCTTGAATGATCCTCTTACGTATTCGTTCCGCACTTTATCCAAGCGCGTCACGCCCCCTGCCCAGCGGAGCATTTTCATCTCCGCTGTGTGTAGCTGTTGTTCGTGCTTCTTCAAGGCTGCCCAACATTCAGCGCCGTACAGCAACGTAGGTCTAACGGCTGTTTTATATACTTTTCCTTTTGTTTTGATTGGCATTTTAGAGTCACATAGGACGCCCGACAGAGATCTCCATTTCATCCATGCCGCATGAACTCGATGGGTAACATCCTCATCTATACGAGCGTCAGCAGTCAGCATAGAGCCAAGGTATTTAAATCGGGACACCTTTGATAGGTCGGTGTCTTGTACCTTCAGGTCACAGCCCACTTCCTCCGCGCCGCCAAAATCGCATTCCATGTATTCGGTTTTAGTGCGGCTGATCCGAAGTCCATGCCTTTCAATCTCCGACAGCCACAAATTGAAAGCGTTCTGGAGCTCTGAGGCCTTCTTTTCCACAAGCACGATGTCATCAGCATATAGCATGGTCCAAGGGGCTTCTTTTTGAACATGCAGTGTTATGTGGTCCATAGCCAGATTAAACAGCAACGGGCTGAGGGCTGATCCCTGGTGCACTCCAACCTTGACCAAAAATGGTTCACCCATACCCGCAGGGCTACGGACCTTATCCGTATCCCCCATGTACGTCACTGAACGTATTGCTTTTGTTACCCACGTGTCCATTTAGATCCCCGCCAATATGCACAAGCTCACTAGGTGGTATTTCAAGCAGCACTTCATCGAAATCTTCCCAGAAGTTTTCCTTTTCCTCAGATCCGCATCCAGTCTGGGGGGCATAAGCCGAGATTATGTTAAGGACCGGTTGGTTGTCCATTGCCAGCTTGACAGCTATAAGCCGGTCGTTCTTTCGCTCTATGCTGACTATTCTTTGCTTCAGGTCTTTATCTAATGCTATAGCTACTCCGTTACGTTTCGAATCTACTCCGTGATAAATAAGCTGGTAACCGTGGCCAATGTCTCGTGATTTGGAACCCTTCCACTTGGTTTCCTGGATGCAGCATATGTTTATGTCTCTATCATTGAGTATATTGCTCAGTTCTGTACTGCGTCCGGTCATGGAACCCAAATTCCATGTACCCAATCTAAGGCGCGTAGATTTAATTGATCTACTTGTCTTAAGCGAACTTTTGTTCTTGTCAGTTTCGTCGCTTCGGGGGGACGCCCTAGCATGGCCACATCCATCAGAGTTTATAGTAATCGCATTCTGAGCATCGACGTCGCTTACGGGGAACGCCCTAACTTCTATCGTTATTCCTTTATTTGTATGTATCATGATGCACAAGGAGACATGGTTTGGTTTTATATTTTACGGCCGGTTACCACCTGACGCCAAGACCGTCGCCTTCACAAGGCGTGGGCGCCGCCATTGACTCATTCGAGTTCATCTGCCGCCATCCCTTCTGTAAGCCTGGCCCAACTTACAGCACTGTCCCGACCTGATCTCCGAATACGTCGAAGTAGCTCGGGACAGGGGTTTTATACGGAGTGTCCATCTCCGGCCTGTTGGTCCGCGGGAGGTATTTGATTTCCCTCCTACCCTGCATATCTGCCGAGCTTTCCCCGATCCGCCACCTGGGGACGCGTTCTCTAGGGGTGAGGCTCCCCCGAGAAAGAGTATTTTCACCAATGAAAGCGTCTAATATTTTTTGGCAATACAGAAAAAATACATACTTTTTATAAATGCATTCTCTTTCATGGAGTAATTTTACTAACAACAAATGTGTGTTTATTTTACTTAATGTAACCAGCATGGGTTTAAAAGTATTGAGCGGGTCACGAAGGCGCAGTGTGAAAATTCAGACTAGTGTTTGGGAAACATTGGTCAATTTCGAATTTAGATTCTCCTCTCGTTATATGAATGGGTGTTTCATGGATATTTAACATGACCTTAGTTTTGTCCATGTCTCGCTCTTTTGGAAGCCATTCTGAGGACTTCAATCATTGAACTGAGGTCCTTCATTGGCTCAGTCTGTGGTTTCAGCCATGACCACTATATCGTCGGCAAACCGAAGGTCAAAGAAAGTCTCGATCAAATCGAAGACTTTCTCGTATTCAACAAACGCTAACCAGAGAGGCAGATTACACTTTTTGTTAGTGAAAAGTGTTAGCAATTACGCTTTGTTTATGTCCTATGTTCCTTTGTTAACAAATTTAAAGCTTTATTTGAAACCGACAATTGTTATTCTAAATTTTTTTATAGTATAAAGCAAACCTCTGATAATATATCTAAGACATGGCCACGCCGCCACTGCGATAGAATTCTTAGACCACGCCGCTGCCGTCGAATTGTCCATCGGCGCTCATATCTAGTTTGCCCTCGCTTTTATTTCTCAGTGCGTTTTCGCGTTTTGTATAGAGCTGACCTTCTGTACCTATCCATTTCGTGACTTCGGCTACACACGAGATCCGATCGGTCGGATATATACTCCCTGTTTATTATGATGCATTCCTCTTTTCTGAGTCTTGTTACAACTTCATTCCTTACCTTTGCTGAGTCTTGTTACAACTTCATTCTCGGAGTCGGGATCTAGGGATTGAAAAGAAACAAGTTCAGTGGTATGTAATAAAAACTAGTTTATGTAAATGTTTGCTTTACGGACTGAGTTTGAGCATAACCTTGTTGTTGAAAAATGGCTATCTACAGAAGATTCTAGTATTGATTCAATGACTTACAGGGATGCGATTATTTGCCTTATAAGTCAAGCTTCCTTTTCTTTATGAGGGATAATAAAGAAGTAAGATATAATGCGACATACATCTTATTACCATTGGTTCTCTAATACCCAATATGCCGAAGTAAGTCTGACAGACATTGCTCCCCTTACACAGATCTTTTTAGCCAAAGATTATCCCTAGAACAAAACTCCCTTGGGATCTGTTTCAGTGAATTTGTGACCGCAATAGAAATAATCATATAGTCATGAATTATTCATAATTCCAAACGTCCCTCTATCATTCATAAGTAGCTTGTTACGATACTTGAGAAAAATGGTCAGAAAAGAATACTTGAAGACGGATACGGGTTCCGTTGGTTATATAAACATGCATGGATAGTAATTAGAGGAGGCATATCAAAACGGAAAGCTCTCGCATTGGTTTTGGTTGACGATCTAAGAATAACGTTGCGCGGATCCACGCTAGCAACAATGGCTTTTTAATTGTTTCGGTAATTATGGCATTCAACCGGTTAATGAACAATAATGTATCATTATCTTTCTTCTTCTTCTTTCGTGTCTAATAACTTATACTATAGTTTGAATCATTCAGATTAGATTGATAGACGGTCAAAATTGTATGGGAAAGCGGTATCGAAATGTCACGTGATCAATCCTTTACATTATGACATTTCGAATATCGCCTTCGCTGACATGGAATGCCATTTGTACAGAGCCTCAGTATGTAGTTACTCGGACAGCTCTATCATTCGCCACGTGAAAATCCTGAAAGGTGCAGGTAGTCGGGCATGAAGGGCATGAACCTCTTATAACGACTGAAATAAATCTGTAAATGTATAAATCAATATATTAATTTAAATACTATATAATTTCGCGGTCGTAAGAGTAGTTTTGAGTATGAATGTGAAGTTAAAAGAATAGAGGAAGGACTAACGAAAGGTTGGACCGTGAGTAAGATGATGTCTGAGATGATGGTAAATAAAGATGAATGCAAGAATAGTTTTTAATAGAGGTTTCGCCTGAGTGAAAGTCGGAAATTATAACAAAGGATACCACCGGATAAAAAGTATTCTAGGTTCTGGACTGGAGAGGGCTAAGCTTCAACGTCGATGGTGAGTACATCACTGACCTTTGGTTTGCCGACGATATGGTGGTCATGGCCGAGACTATGGAGGACCTCAGTGCAATGCTAGATGACCTCAATAGAACTTCCGAAAGAGAATCTAAATCCTTGTGTTTGCGTGAAAGAGTAACAAAAATCCATCCATCCTAACAAACTTTTATGTTAGTGTATAATAAGTAGTAGGATAGGGTAATGATAATGATTCAAGTACGGATTCAGGTCAATGCTAATGAAGCAAGATCTAAATTCAATAGTTATATATTCTGCCTTTGAAAGACTGCTAATTTTTCTAAATAAAAAAATGAAGTGCTCACGAACTAACCATACCTTTACCTAAATACACCAGACTAGGTAAAGCGTCAAATTAAATTCCATTAAACTAACATCAATAACGAAACTGAAGACCGACGATGGCAGGATCGTATCCGCTAAACCGGAGCTTCTCAGGGAGATCGAGACATTCTATGGGCAGTTGTACACTTCGATCAGCAAGCCCGTTGCGAGTCTAGCAAACGACCCAAGAGCTAGATTGACCCGACACTATACCGAAGATATCCCGGACGTCAGCCTGTACGAGATTAGGATGGCTCTGAAACAGCTCAAAAACAACAAGGCGCCGGGTGATGACGGAATTACGGCCGAACTCCTGAAGGCGGGTGGAAAACCGGTCCTGAGGGCCCTTCAGAAGCTGTTTGATTCCGTCATACTCGAGGGCAAAACGCCACAGGCATGGTGCAGGGGTGTGGTGGTACTCTTCTTCAAGAAGGGCGACAATGCCCGGTTGAAGAACTATAGGCCCATCTCACTTCTTAGCCATGTCTACAAGTTGTTTTCAAGAGTCATCACGAATCGTTTCGCGCGCAGGTTTGACGATTTCCAGCCCCCCGAACAAGCCGGATTCCGAAAAGGCTTTAGCACCGTAGACCACATACATACGCTGCGGCAGGTTATACAGAAGACCGAAGAGTATAACCTGCCTCTCTGTTTAGCGTTTGTGGACTACGAGAAAGCCTTCGATTCGATAGAGACTTGGGCTGTACTGCAGTCTCTCCAACGGTGCCAGATCGACTACCGGTACATTGAGGTGTTGAAGTGTTTGTACAAAAACGCCACCATGTCTGTCCGTCTTCAGGATCAGACCTCGAAACCAATCCTTGTCCAGCGCGGCGTGAGACAGGGAGACGTCATTTCTCCGAAACTGTTCACTGCTGCGCTGGAGGATGTCTTCAAGGTTCTGGACTGGAGGGGGCTGGGCATCAACGTTAATGGCGAGTACATTACTCACCTTCGGTTTGCCGACGACATAGTGGTCATGGCTGAGACCATGGAGAGCCTCAGTAAAATGCTCGATGACCTCAGTAGAGCTTCCGAAAGAGTGGGTCTTAAAATGAACATGGACAAAACCAAGATCATGGTGAATGCCCATGTAACACCCACTCCTATCAAGGTCGGAGACTCTACTCTCGAAGTTGTAGACGATTATGTCTACTTGGGACAAACGGTCCAGTTGGGTAGGTCCAATTTCGAGAAAGAGGTCCACCGTCGAATCCGACTCGGCTGGGCGGCGTTCGGGAAGTTGCGTGGTATCTTCTCGTCCAATTTACCGCAGTGTCTCAAGACAAAAGTCTATGACCAGTGTGTGTTGCCAGTGATCACCTATGGGACCGAGACGTGGTCGCTCACAATGGGCCTTATCAGAAAGCTCAAAGTCACCCAAAGGGCAATGGAGAGGGCTATGCTCGGAATTTCCTTGCGTGATCACGTCAGGAATGATGATATCCGCAGGAGAACCAAAGTTACCGACATAGCCCGAAGAATTGCCAAACTTAAGTGGCAGTGGGCAGGGCACATTGCTCGCAGAACGGATGGCCGATGGGGCCGAAAGGTTCTGGAATGGCGACCGCGAACCGGAAGACGATACGTTGGAAGGCCTCCCACTAGGTGGACTGATGACCTGGTTAAGGTTGCGGGAAGGCGCTGGATGCGAGACGCACGGGATCGGTCAATGTGGCGACGCCTGGGGGAGGCCTATGTCCAGCAGTGGACGTCTTTCGGCTGAAATGATGATGATGATGATGATGAACATCAATAACAATAGGGTCCCCATTATGCTCTTACAGCAGAACTATTTGCCCGTTTAGAACCAGGTCACGGGGAACAGATTGCATAATAACTACAGGGATTACGAAGAACGAGTAGAAACAAAAATATAGCGAATAAATGCAAATTGCCGTTCTCCGTATCGCTTGCGGGCAACGCCGCGGCGCGAGCTAGTCGCGATTTAAACTGCCATCGATCTTGTGGTGTTTGTGAAGATACTCAATTCTGAGAAATTGGATGCTTAAGTCTTGTTTGGATTATCGTTTTTGAGGTTGAGAAATAGGGCTTTGAATAAAAAGGTTTTTATTAAGGTAAGTTTTTGAATAGGTATTCAAATAACTGACTGCTCTGATCTTTCTGATAATTATGTCCTTTTGATTTGAATAACAATTTTTATCATAAGTTCAATAAATAGTACAACTAGCTTTTCTAGCGGTTTCTCACGTGAATTATCCTGCGGTATCCTAATACTGGGATCAAAAAGTATCAAGGACTGGTTTACCTGTGTTCCAAACTTAAAATTTCAACCATTGAGGCCGTTGAAATATTTATATTTATCCACTCACACTAACTCTGAAGGACATTATTTTGTTTTCAGTGATATTGATAAAAGTCATGACAAGTGCAGTCGTACTCTACAAAAACTAGTGTCTAAAGTTTTTTATAGGAGAAGGTTTCAACCCACGACTAGAACCTTACCCTATTTTTGTACCATAAATTCCATGCTATAGATTAAATAAGTAATGAACCATTGACCTTCTACTTTAAAGAAATCTTAGACACTAGTCTTGGTAGAGTACGACGGTATTTTTGACACTTGACTGTAACATTGTAAAACAAGGTTCGATTCAAACTGTTGACCCACAATCTAAGAACTAAATAATTTCGAAAAATAAAGAGCATACCACTTATGTAGAGTGCTTCAATATTTTCTAGAACTATTTCTTATTATCGTCCCAAATACACAAGCCAAAACATTACAAGAAATGTGCACAATTTATCATACTTCTATCAATTTTTGTAATGGCCCCTAAATCTTTACTATGGATGGAATAATGTATGGTGTAACGTTAAGGTAGGTAATGGGCCATCAAATTGTCACTTCCGCTACATGATTTTCAGCTACATTAAGCATTATTCTTAAAATCCCAGAAATATGTGGAGAACCACAAAAACGGTTTATGAAGCTTCGAAATAATGTGAACATAATGACGTGACGTGCTTTTTTTTTGTTAATGCGTGGGTAGCGCTCATTAGTGGATTTGAAACATATCTATCTAGATCTACATTAAGTATAGTGCCCGGCACGTAAGTTGGCAAGGTTTTGGCGTAGTGGGGTACGTTCGCGCATATTCCGCTAACTGACTAACCACCATATAGAGCGCACGGAACGTGGACGCGACACTTTTGGTCATAACTATTGGTCAGCCGATCCTTGTGTCAACTGACCAACCAATCGCGCGCTTGGAACGGTCATAAACGTTCCCCGCGCCCCGCTTTACTACCGAAAATACCTAAAAAAGACTTTTGCGCATCTAAAGACTCTTGCCAACTTAGGTGCCGTGGATTATACATAACAGTCTGTTTTAAGGTGCAGTAGCTAATTTTAAAATGAGAATCATGTCTCACTGGCTAGTAGTATTTTTTTTAGAAAAATATATATTACATAAGATCAATTTCTTAATAATAAGAAAATTTAGAGATTTATTCGTGTAGAATCAATACATAGTAATAAATCTGTAAGAAAGTCGTTTTTGTACATCAAAAATATTTCCAAAAAAAATTGCCAGGGTGTTAAAGTAGAACCAACAGAACCCATTTCCAGCATTTTTGGAATTTTTGTCTGATTGTCTGTTTTTCTGTTTGTCATTTTATTTGTGCACGCATCACGTTAAATGTACGAAACCAATGTAGATAACTTTTATACATAAGAATTGTGCGTAACTTGAAGTATTTCTTGGTTTTTGTTTAATCGCAATCGGTTCACTTTATCCAAAGTTATATGAATTTAAAGTGTTCAAGAAGTAAAATATCGCAACATACGCAATTCAGATACTCGTACTGTTGAACGCCGATATACAATAGAACTCTTCAATAAATGACGGCAAATCTCTCGGGATTGCTGCAATCGCATGTCTGTTTATTGTTTATAACATTTCATAACATAACATCATGCCAGTACGCTCTAAAGGGATACGCAGATGTATACAGTTCACCTTGGTTCACCCTCATTTGACCAGTTGTGTGCAAGTTTCATGATATTCGGGTAATCTATTCTGGCTTTATAGGTACCTTACTAAAAAAGAACTTGCCTATTAGGTACAACTAAAAAGTGAGACCCGACACTATACCGAAGATATCCCGGACGTCAGCCTATACGAGATTAGCGTGGCTTTGAAACAGCTTAAAAACAACAAGGCGCCGGGTGATGACGGAATCACGGCTGAACTCCTGAAGGCGGGTGGAAAACTAGTCCTTATGGCCCCTCAGAAGCTGTTTGATTCCGTCATACTCGAGGGCAAAACGCCACAGGCATGGTGCAGCGGTGTGATTGTACTCTTCTTCAAGAAGGGCGACAATGCCTGGCTGAAGAACTATAGGCCCATCTCACTTCTTAGCCATGTCTACAAGTTGTTTTCAAGAGTCATCACAAATCGTCTCGCGCGCAGGTTTGACGATTTCCAGCCTCCCAAACAAGCCAGATTCCAAAAAGGCTTTAGCACCGTAGACCACAGCGTATGTATACTCTGCGGCAAGTTATACAGAAGACCGAAGAGTATAACTTGCCTCTCTGTTTAGCGTTTGTAGACTACGAAAAGGCTTTCGATTCGATCGAGACTTGGGCTGTACTGCAGTCTTTCCAACGGTGCCAGATCGACTACCGGTACATTGAGGTGTTGAAGTGTATGTACAAAAACGCCATCATGTCAGTCCGTCTACAGGATCAGACCTCGAAACCAATCCTTCTCCAGCGCGGCGTGAAGCAGGGAGACGTCATTTCTCCGAAACTGTTCACTGCTGCGCTGGAGGATGTCTTCAAGGTTCTGGACTGGAGGGGGCTTGGCGTCAACGTTAATGGCGAGTACATCACTGACCTTTGTTTTGCCGACGACATAGTGGTCATGGCTGAGACCATGGAGAGCCTCAGTAAAATGCTCGATGACCTCAGTAGAGCTTCTGAAAGAGTAGGTCTTAAAATGAACATGGACAAAACCAAGGTCATGGTGAATGCCCATGTAACACCCACTCCTATCAAGATCGGAGACTCTACACTCGAAGTTGTAGACGATTATGTCTACCTGGGACAAACAGTCCAGTTGGGTAGGTCCAACTTCGAGAAAGAGGTCAACCGTCGAATCCGACTCGGCTTGGCGGCGTTCGGGAAGTTGCTTGGTATCTTCGCGTCCAATTTACCGCAGTGTCTCAACACAAAAGTCTATGACCAGTGTGTGTTGCCAGTGATCACCTATGGGACCGAGATGTGGTCGCTCACAATGGGCCTTATCAGAAAGCTTAAAGTCACCCAAACGGCAATGGAGAGGGCTTATGTTCGGAATTTCCTTGCGTGATCGTGTCAGAGGTAATGATATCCGCAGGAGAACCAAAGTTACCGACATAGCCCGAAGAATTGCCAAACTTAAATGGCAGTGGGCAGGACTGGCAGTGAGAGACTGGCAACACTGGCCAAGTGACATGTCAAATTTGTGCTTCGTATTTAAAATTTGATTTAATTAGTATTTATGTGAAATTAGGGTGTTATTTTAAGTAAAAATACAACAAAACGGCATAAATACTCAGGATTATTGTTTTCCTGCCGAAGTAACTAGTTAAATAAGAGTTGTGCCCGGCCGGCTGTCGACCGGTAACCAATCAAACAGCTGACGACCGAACTACGGAATTATATGGGGAGTATTGTTCACTTAAGTTTTATAATTATAGCACACAATTTTCACTTTAACTTTCTAACACGCTCTCCTTTAGATTTAACGTAAATTTTTTGCTGATTTAGCACTCTGTAGTGCATGTAAATCGTTTCGTTGACAGCGTAGAAAACGAAACAAAACCAACATTCAAGTCCAGTTATTTAGTTCTATTAATTGATTCTAATCTTTCAATAACAAACTTTTACGATTTTTTGCATAATTAAACTATAAAACTGCAATAAATCGTTCATTCATAATTTGGGCACCATACCCACATTAAAT
The DNA here is from genome assembly GCA_964057195.1 of Orthosia cruda. Classification (NCBI taxonomy): domain Eukaryota; kingdom Metazoa; phylum Arthropoda; class Insecta; order Lepidoptera; family Noctuidae; genus Orthosia; species Orthosia cruda. Next base: position 18,519,506 of record OZ059828.1, read on the forward strand.
AAAAATTAAAGCTGTAAGGCAATCAAAAGTAAAAAACACAATAATAGTTAGCTTTTCAAGCCAATTCAGCAGCCCACGTTGTTTTGCTACATATTTTTTTATTATTGATAGTAATATACTAATACTTATTTCTTTTGTTTTTTTATTTTCTGTCCTCCATTTTCAACTTTTCTACTTTTGTTTTTCCTATTCTTTTGGTTCTCACCTTTTCTTTAATTCCTATTTTCAGTAAACTTTCCTGAAACCATGCCTGTAATGACCCGTAAGGCACTACTGAGGACTTAGAATTCAAACTAAGACCAACTCTCCAAGAACTAAAAAAATCGCAACATCAATGTCAGGAAATGTTGCAGGAGAGAGATGAATGTGAGGTAGAAGTACAGAATATCATTTGTAAAAACACAAGCCTTAAGCGGGAGCTAGTGGTGCTGAGTCAGAAATATCAAAATGTTGTTGATGAACGCGACCAACTGCGGGTAGTCACGGATGGTTTCCATAATTGCAGTGATCTATATGAGGAGGCTTTAGGTAAAGTTAGGGACCTAGAAGATGAATTGGCTCATGCTGATTTTCAAATTCTGAATTTTCAAAAAGAAAAGTCATGTACTCAGGTACAGGAAACGTGCCATTTATATAGTGAGTTAATAAAATCAAATTGTAAACCTCATTCCATTACTACTATTGACCTGACTGAAGATTCCTTATTAAATGAGACAAATAAATATAAAATTAGTCATGAAAAATTAAAAAAGTATGCAAAATTTAATAAAGTAATTAAAAATTATACCCAGTACAGGTAACAACACAAACTTTTCTTTAAAAATATTCCACTCAGAAAAGAACGAGTTGACCTGCTTAATAAATTAAACAATTACCAGATTAAATTAGAGGACAGTATAAAAATTTATAAAATTGACACACAGAGCTTACAAAATGATATTAAGGTACTTGAAGACAAACTGGGCTCCCTTTACAATAAATATGTTAGATCCCAGTTACAAATCAAGGAACACATTTTGGCCGCAAATGAGTTGGAGATGTGTCAATGCAATTGTCAGATAGTCTCAAACCTGAAGGCTGTCCAGCCTGAGGTACCGGAGAGCCCGGCACAGGTTGAGAGGGTGTCTCAGGACGGTATCTTTGTCCAAGACCAAGACACACCTGATATTTCACAGGAAGTGTCTCAAGTAGACCAGCCTGAGACTGCTACCTTTGCATCTAGTAATAGTAATCATGGGTCTCATTCGGTTATGTTTGCAGATGGTGTTGGAAGAGGTTTAGGTAAATTATTAAATAGCAATCAGAGTTATTCGACTTTTAATTATTGTATGCCTGGGTCATCTTACAAGCATATCATGGAATCTGTAATAAACAATGTATATAAATCAGACACCAATGTAACTATCTTTAAAGGTAACAGTTTGGATGTAAAAAAAGATGACATCACTGAGTGTGTAACAAAGTTACTAAAATTAAATTGTAATAAAATAATATTGTGTGCTTTTCCATATTTGGAAAAATTGTCTAGTAGACAAAATAATTGTATTCACATGCTGAATAAACATGTTCATTTCCTTGTCAGTCATTACAGTGACAAATTAGTTTCTTTTGACATCAACATTTTTGTTGATAAATTAAAGTCGACAGGCAATACAGTGTATCTGCCTATTAGGGTAAGACGTCAAATAGCGAGGCTATTATCTTTTACTTTAAACTCAGACATAAATAGTATGTCGAAGTCATGTACTGTAGTTGATATTAGTAGTAATACTAATTTACAGGTATCCAATAACATTAATAACGTTAGCAATTCTGCTATTAGTATTTATAATTTAAACTAGTTTGTAGGACAAGGGAGGGTACCAATAACCAAATAGTTAGGAGTACATCCACCAACAAGAAGGTACCTTCTTGCTCTCACATAGTTAATTTAAAAAAGGGGCTAAGCAGAATTCTTTAAAATTATTCCATCAAAACATTCAAGGTTTTTCTGCAAAGCAATTGGAAATAGAACTGTTTTTAGAAAAGTCAATGTTTGAAATTATTTGTTTTACTGAGCATTGGCTGAAAGATAATTCAATGATTATTAATTATGAAAATTATACTGTGGGCAGCTGTTTTAACAGAAATGTTATGTTACGTGGAGGTTCACTTATTTTAATAAAAAATGGTATTAAATCAAAACCTCGTAAAGATATTGTAGATCTATCAGTTGAACATAGTGTTGAACTGTCCTGTGTTGAGCTGGATAAGCATATTATAATGTGCGTTTACAGACCCCCCAATTATAAAAACTACTGTATATTTGAGTCAGTGATGGAAGATGTTTTGGCAAAACTTACAACTGGTAATAAACTAGTCATAATCTGTGGTGACTTTAAAGTAAATATTTTAGAAAATAATTCAGATAGCAGTAGACTATTAAATCTCTTCAAATCATTTAATTTATCGCATGTGTTTGAGGAACCAACCCGAACAACTGTGACTACTGCTACATGTATTGATAATGTTATTTGTTGCTGCGACTACTTAAACAAAGGCATTATGAATTGTCTGCCTTCAGATCATAGTGGGCTACTGGTAACATTTGAGTCCAGCATACCAATACAACAAGTGCAGATTCAATCCAGACCAATAACATCTGGTAAATTAAATAAATTTAACAGCGCTTTAATTGGTAAGTTAAGTTATCAGGACCTCACAGTGAACGATGGTAATATTTTATACAAAAAAGTTTTCTCAGTTGTTTAAACAGAATTCAATAATACTTTCAAGAAGAAAACTAAAACTATATGCCCTAAGTTTTTATTCAGTGACTGGGCGACTAAAGGAATCAGGAAAAGTAGGGAAAGTCTTTAAGAGCTGTATGGCCTTAAGCCTTATATTAACACTGAAACTTTTAATAAGTATGTTGCTACTTACTCAAGAATTTTTAAAAATTCATGTAAACTAGCTAAGGCTTTATACATTAGCAATAAGGTTAAATTCGCAGAAAATAAAATTAGGACGGTTTGGAAAATTATTAACAATGAAACAAACAGGAACAAAAGAAAAAATACTGATTACACGTGGACTTATTAGAGATAACAAAGAAGTTGCTCAAGAATTTGTAAATTTCTTTACCAGTATCCCAATTAAATCTACTGAAACCTTAAATTCTTCGCCGTCGCTCGCTTATGGTTTATTACACGCTAACGTTTTAGACGTCCCGACTGAATTTAACTTTTCACATATAAACCCAATAACAGTGATAAAAGCTTTTAAGCAAATAAAAATAAAACTGACAGAAGATCTATGGGGAATGTCCATCAAAGTTTGTACCTCCATTATTCAGACTATAGCGCCGTACTTAGCTTTAATTTTTAATTTGTGTATAGATCAAGGAGTATTTCCGGATCTAATGAAATATAGTAGGTTATACCACTTTTTAAATCCGGGGACAGTAAAGACACAAATAATTATAGACCAGTATCCGTGTTGCCGGTTTTCAGCAAGGTATTTGAAAAGATAATGCTAAATCATTTGATTTAGTATAGCATTTGCTCATTTATTTTAATACGAAAAACATCCTACACGAGAAACAATATGGTTTCACCAAAGGACGTTGTACAACCGACGCTGGTGTCACCTTAATAAAACACATCTTTGATGCGTGGGAGGAGGGACAAGATGCCATAGGTATCTTCTGCGACCTGTTGAAAGCGTTTGATTGCGTTGATCATGAAACATTGCTTTTGAAACTTGAGCATTACGGGCTAGGCCAATCAGCATTAAATTTAGTAAAATCCTATTTGAATGATAGACAGCAATTAGTTCAAATAAACGGTGTCAATTCGTCGGGGTTGAACGTGAAAATGGGGGTACCCCAGGGCTCAATTTTAGGTCCTTTCTTGTTTTTAGTATACTTTAACGATTTACCCCATCTATTGAAAAACAAACTAAACATGGTGTTATTTGCTGATGACACTTCTTTGATTTTTAACATAAATAGACGTACGAGTAACGTTGCCGACGTAAATAATGCATTGCGGCAAGTTCTAAATTGGTTCACTGCTAATAATTTAGTTTTGAATGCTAAAAAAACTAAGTGTGTAAAATTTGCCTTGCCGAATGTCAAAAGTTATGATTGTGACATTATATTAAACAACGAGAAGCTAGAATTCGTCGACAAAACGGTTTTCCTGGGTATCACGCTAGACTCAAGGTTACAATGGGGTCCTCATTTAATATCACTTGCGGGGCGGTTAAGTTCGGCGGCTTATGCTGTTAGAAAAATTCGTCAATTTACTGATGTAGATACCGCGAGGCTGGTCTATTTTAGTTACTTTCATAGTATAATGTCTTACGGCATATTACTATGGGGAAGGGCTGCAGACATTCAGTCAATTTTTGTTCTGTAAAAACGAGCCATCAGAGCGATATACAATCTTCGCCGGCGCGATTCTCTAAGGGAACTGTTTAAGGACATTAAATAAATAAAATATATTTACGAAAACATCATGTACGTTAGAAAGAATTTACATGTTTTTAGTAAAAACAGCGATAGACATAGTTATGTTACTAGAAATAGGGACCAATTAATTCAACCAGGTTTCAGGCTGGCTAAAGTAGCGTCATCTTTTATGGGATATTGTATAAAATGTTACAATAAAATACCGCCACACATTCTAGAATTGAATGAGACGAAATTTAAAACTTGTATAAAACGCACACTATGCAGGCAGGCATATTATAGGTTGGGGGAATCGCTGATAAAAATGCTTGGCCCAACGCTATTCCAGCTCCACAGCCACTAGGGCACAAAAACAAGTGATAAGCAGAAAAGTTATGAAGTATTGTTGGACCTGCTGAAGACTGTACGAATAATTATAATGTATATTTGTGTTGTATAAACTCAATTTATTTTTTGGATTATATTATTTACATCGTTCTCACATATATGTATTTTTCCTACAAGATTATTGTAACCAAATACTTGTAAAAAACTTTTTTTTTTTTTAAATACTAAGTGTGGAGTTTCTTGTCCGTTCTTCTCCATAACAAGCTACATTTCCGAATGGACGGTAGAATCAATTATTATTACTTTTAATTTTTATTTTTGACGTTCGAAAGTGCCGCTTAATGGCCTAACTGAATAAAGAAATTTTGATTTTGATTTTGCTTTTTGATGGCTGATAGAGCCGCAAAGTTCTGGAATGGCGACCGCCAACCGGAAGACGATACGTTGGTGTACCGATTACCTGGTTAAGGATGCGGGAAGGCGCTGGATGCGAGTCGCACGGGATCGTTCAATGTGGCGACGCCTGGGGGAGGCCTATGTCCAACAGTGGACGTCTTTCGGCTGAAATGATGATGATGGTTAAAACGTGAAAAACAAAAATACTTTTTTTTTTTAATACTACTGACTTCCAAATCCATAACGAACAAAAATTCTTTCTATCAAAGATACCGACTTCTAAAAAGTAAGTTATTTTTCAAATTGTAGTGTTTTTATTTGGAATACGATAGTATTTTTTTTACGTTATCGTTTCGGTGTGATGTTCTGGAAGGCTACTGCATTTTTGGATTTTTTGTCTGATTGTCTGTTTATCTGTTTATTTGTGCACGCATCACTTTAAATGTTCGAAACCAATGTAGATAACTTTTATAGATAAAAATTGTAGAAAAAAATGGTAGGTAGCTAGGGTAGGCAGGAAGTTAAGTAGGGTAGGGTAGGCAGTTGACGGGAGCGAAGCAGCGGGCACATCTAGTATAATATAAAGCTCTTTATTCTGAATTGTTTCTTTGTTTTCTACCTATTGTTACAGTATCCCCCCTACCTACCCTACCCTCAATTCAGTGTGCTTGTTGGCAAATGCCTCTTCTAGCTCTTTCAACTGATTTCTATCACGAGCCACTCTCCTCCAGTTGGGGCCCGCTGTTTGTTAAAGCTCGTCCTCCCATCTTTTTATCTGTTTCCCCTTGCTGTGTTTACTGTCCCTTGGGTACCAATCAGTACCAATCAGATATTACTATACCCGATTTTTCTACATTTAATATCATCATGCGGCCAGTAAATTTTCGTTTTTGTTGGTCTATTCTGGTCAAGATGTCTGGTAGCTTAGTTTTTGCACTCTGCTGTTCATTTCTTTCATGGTCTGCCTTCCATATGTTTGTCATACTTCATTCCATTGCTCTTTGGCAGTCTTAACTATTATACTAGTCTTAATTTATAAAGTTTGTTCCTACGTGTTAAGTAGGGTCATTTCTAGAACCACTACACCTATTTGAGAAAATCTTTCACCAATTAAACGGTACATTATTCCTCATAGTTATAGGTGTTTTTTTATATGAAAACTAGTTTTTCCTGAAAGTTTGAATACCAGCAAGCTTTTACGCGATCTAAAATTATAAGACGTCTACTAAGCATCCTTTTCACGGTATTTCTAATTTTACATTTCACGTTCATCACCTGCTAAACTCAGTTTTAATGAAAATTCTGTTCTTCTTAGAACTTGTTTACGTCTCGCTGTTTTTATCAAAAGGAAGCCTTTAATATTGTACAAGTTTTGGGGATATCACTTTACTAAGTGTCCGTTATTAATAAAAAAAACAATAATTTTAAAAATTAATTGCTCTCATTGACAGTTTCATAGCCGATCAGAACTTCTATCGAAAAACGATTTGGTTAGCATAATCCTCTCACAATTCTTAAATATGCCTACTTATACAATAGCGTTACTGGCACAAAACACTTTCAAAAGTCACGGATCCGAGCCATTAATGAACCGATCAATCAGTAGTTTCTTGATTACTCCATTTGTGAAATTCACATCGAGATTACAAAGGCTTCCTATTGGTTGAACTTTTCCCATTGTATTAGGGTTTGCGTAGATAGAGTTGCAAAATTCTAGAACATGTTTCGCGCGGTTGGAATTGTGATCGCTCGATTCTCGACCTGCGAATCAATTCCGTTGTTTTTGGGTTAATCCTTCAGGAATTTCTTAGTGTCAACCCGAAATTTGGAAGCTAGTGGTATGAGACCACCATGCCTCATTAAACACGTTAAGCCTTTGGTCCTGCGATTGATCCCATTCCGGTCGTGTCAAATTGTAGTCCCATCGGACTATGAAAACGAAGCCCTCTCAGTTTGCGCATGCACTTGTGCACTATGTTTACCGCGCCTATGGTTAGTATCTGCTATGATTGGACGCCGTGACCGAAATTCGGTATAGAAATATATTTTGATTAATTTTCTATGAAAAACTGATCGAGCATTTTTCTGCCGTATCTGCGCAGACCCCTAAGGAACAAATCGAACTGTATTAAAAAACCAATTACAAGTCTGTCTGATAGAAAACAGACTGTCCACTGTCTCCAAGCTAATTTTGCATGCAGGATCAATGGAAAAGTGTAATACACTGGTGTATTCGCTTTGTACGTGCAAACGACTAGTTTCAATTTTATCCCCGTTTGTGAGGACAGGAATAATGCCGAATAGTTAATGCAATCAGTTCGTCTGATCGTCACTATTCGTTTTTAGACCGGCAATGATCGGATGTTGTCTGCTTACGTTGATGTTGCTGGTAAGTTGGGTTACCCATACAGATGTAGAATTCCCAGGTGAGGTCTAATGGACGGTTATAAACTACATAGATGGGTAGGTATCATAAGTTACAACGTAAGGACTCTGACGACATTTGGGTTTGATTTGGAAATTAATTCAGGTACATAAATAGTTTGGAAATAGCATCTATTCCCTAACATAATATATTCTTCTAGACCTAACAGACTTCCAATTTCTAAATTTCATAGTTTTCGTGGCAAACCTGTGTGAACGAGACGGGTATAAAGTGATAATTTAAAGATAAAACCTATAAAGGTTGGAACTTAAAAAATGTCTTGAAATTACAAGCACAATACAAAATGGAATTTCAATATTTTGTTTATTCAGAAGATGTTGTAATTACTAAGTGATGCTGTCACCTCTTTTCACCGGGTATTCCATATATATCCTTACATAGTATAAAACAAAGTCGCTTCCCGCTCTCTGTCCCTATATAAGCTTAGATCTTTAAAACTACGCAACGGATTTTGATGCGGCTTTTTATAATAGATATAAAAAAGCGAAGCCGCTGGCAAAAGCTAGTTACAAATAAAAGCAACATTTTCCAAAAAGTTTACGGTATATATACCATTTAACATGACCGCTGGCTAAAACAGCGTAATCGAAATTGTAAGCTGTCAAAAATATAGCCATTGGTAACAAAAAAGAATTTATACGCCGCACTAAAATACCGCGTACCTAATTGCAATCCGTCGTTACGCAGGTATACGCGTTGTGGTCCCGAATGGGCATTAACTCAGCCTGGTTTATGATTATATAATTGTGCTGCGGTTGGCAGACCGGTATGCCGGCGCCGCGCAATATGCCGTGGTGTTAGATATGTATGTGACATTAGTGGGTGATATGAAAATGTTATGCTCGTGGTCATCGGTTTGGCAGTGGTTTTTAGTAAACCACCTTTTTATCAATTATTTTCAAGTCCCGTTAAAAGCACTTACCTAATAGGCTCGAACCCTAGTCTACTTGCACTTGAACTGGATTTTGTACCCGATCAAGTCCAGACACCGGGTCGCTGGATTTGATGAAAATTATCCCAATGCCAGTTCCTCCGACCTGGTAATGTAACCCAGATTCAGCAGCATTAATTCACGAATGTTACGACTGCTGAGGCTTTGGTTTTGGGTAATTGTATACCTGTTTTTCCCGAAGAGTTTTCTCAATACTCCAGTGACGTGGCTAATCTTTTAATATTGGTATGTGATAGCCCGTTTCCACGGCAGTCAGCGATGCCGCACAGCGGTCTGAAAATCATCTCCATACTCATAGAAACTAAAAGTAAGGATTTTAAAAAAAAGTTATTTTTCTGGTATCGTAAACACTCTTTTCCCTAGTTGTAACGCAACGTGTTTATATAAGTGTTTTCTTGTACAACTGAAGTAAATAAAAATCTATATATATTTTTTTTTATACCTCTCTCTATGTAATTTTAGCTAATGCAGTAGCTCCACGCGTGAGAAAACAAGTTATATTTTTTTTTGTATGGGTAAAAACATTTAAAGTACATTTTTTTTAAATTGAATGGAACTGAAGGGCTGGTACTTACACGAGCTATTGTACCATACAAGACAATCAAGATAAGAAACGAGTACCTCTCTATAAAGTTCAAAGCTTTTTTTACGAAATCCAAATACTTAGCTATTTTAAATGTGTTAGCTTAAAAATATCCATATTTTTATTAAGCATTCTCAAATTGTTTCGGGTCTCCCATTTTGAGGGTAGACGGGCATGCAATATTGTAGGTATCATACATATTTGTAGCCGACTTGCTGCCATTATGTCAAATAGTTATTGCATTCCCGGGTACTCGTGCTTATAGTGCGGTTAAAGTTCCTTTCTGGTACTCAATATGTTCGTATGACACAATATGCCATGAGATTATTGCTTTGTACGTCGCTTGAAACTGTTTTTGAATAAGATATTATTTTCAGAATCATAGGCTCAAAATAAGTTGTTTGTGTATGTGAGTATTACAAGTTTGTAAATGCACCTACGATATGGTAATAGGCGGATAGTTGCCACACTTTTGAAATTACTCTATAACTTTTAGTAGAAAAAGCAAAATACTTTATTAGTAAAACTGGCTGGTACTTTGGTTTTTATCTACCAATTTATGAAAAATAAAAAATAAAATAAAAAAATGTTACTTTTTCTAATTGTATTTGTTAATTTTAATATTTCAACACCGGCAACAGTAGTATACGTGAAACTCTTTAACGTTGAGATGTTAATGTACCATATACTTAAAGTTAAAAGTTAAAGTTAAAGTTCGTGAGCACATTCGCAAGAAGTTGGCAGTAGTATCGTCACAACTCTAATGTTTTTCAATTATTAATCTAATATTACTAATGTTTAAGTATATCTATATATTTAGTTTATTCTTTTGAGTATATATGGTATAATTTTCTTGATTGTATTGTATTTATAATTTATATATATTTTTTGTATAAATCTTTTCGTTTAATTGTCAACATTGCACCTACCACTAGTTGTCTCTGCATCACCCAAAGGTCGACTGGTAGAAAATGCCTAAGGCATTAAGTCCGCCTCTGTACGTTTGAGTGCATGAAGTATTAAATAAATAAATAAGTACTTAGAAAAATCATAATTTATCTATTATCAATTCTTGCAGTCCTTGATATTTTGGGACATCTATTCTACATAGGGGATTATATATACTACATAGGCAGATTATGGTACAAGTAGTCATTTTGAAAATGTTTTAAAAATCACCCCACAACCTATATTTACAATAAAATATTTTTTTTGTTAATCACTCTATTCTTAATTTAAATTTATTGTTTTTTTTTTTCTACACTATTATTTATTTTTTACTTTGTTGTTCAATCTCTAATCCTGAAGATTCTGGTAAGGATAATGGGACAAACTATTTAAATTATTGCATTGTCATCGGTCCTTGATAAGTGTGCAAAGTTTCAAATTAATCCGACGTTTTGAAGGGTTTGAAAATTACGATCAAAGATTCCGTTACATAGATACATACTCGTACATACCAAAAGCGTGTAAAATATGTATGTGTATGAAATCATAACATCACGCTTGTGGTCCGCAAAGAGTTAGGCAGATTCTTACCTAGCTACAGCTAAGTGTGTAGACCAACTCAGACTAACAAAAAATTCCATAAAACATAAGGTGGTAATCCCAAAAACTTTTGCAGATTTTTAGGAAATGCAATAATATCTTTAGAAATTACGTTTAAAAATGGTCTTATATGGCTCAATGCGAGAATATCTTGTCTCTATGCTATGTCCGTAAAAATTACATAAAATGAACGCCTCTGTCCTAAGTTATGGTGGTTAGATAATGTGGATATCGTAATTAGTAAGTCAGGTACTAAAATTGCTTTATCTTTGAGGTACACCATTGCACGATTGCACCTCATACCTACGTGGTGTTTTTAACGATAAAATTAAGTGTATTTTACGGCCTTAAAGTTTTATAACTACAAGCAGTAATATAAAATAAGTCAAATACTATCCTATTTATCTATTCAGTAACATCCTAAAAGGAAACAAGAAGTATTGGATTCAAGTCCTTTTGTCTAACAGTGTATGCAATTAGAATCCTATCCGGCTTTTAGCAGACTGAAATACAGTGAGTCTATTTCCTAGCAAACCAACTTTTTTTTTCCCTTGCATCCCATTCCGACATTGGATTAATAGTTTTGATATAAGCTTTCACTTCATGCAGCTGAGGTTTACCTTCATATAAATACACTGTGCCGTTAGCAATTCACCGATAAAATCGTTCAATTTTCAGCGTATTTTCAAATACTAGTACCACTCAATAATCTTTTATATATGTGGCTCACATAACGAACGTTTATGTACAAAGCTACACAATAACATTTAAATAAAAGCCCTCGAATTAAGTTTTACTGGTTATACTGCCACAAAACGGCGTATCCCGTGTCATTAAATTGTTGGTGCGAAATAAAACAGAAAATGTTGGCCATGTTGGCGTGGTCGCAGATTCTGCTGTGTGATCGCACGCTGTGGTCGCACATGTCTCATGTGGTCGTAAAATGTCCGTTTGTCGAGCCACATTCGCATACAATGTCACTCGTCATACGAATATATACAATTGGAAAAGCAAATTGGAACATTCGGTTGCAGTCATTTATTGTTAAATGAATGAATAAACCAAACTTGCCATACTTAAGTGGCAGTGGGCGGGGCACATTGCTCGCAGAACGGATGGCCGATGGGGCCGAAGAAAAGTTCTGGAATGGCGACCGCAAACCGGAAGACGATACGTTGGAAGACCTCCCACTAGGAGGTCTGATGACCTGGTTAAGGTTGCGGGGCGCTGGATGCGAGACGCACGGGATCGGTCAATGTGGCGACGCCTGGGGGAGGCCAATGTCCAACAGTGGACGTCTTTCGGCTGAAATGATGATGATGATGAATGAATAAAATTTTATGTAACATGAATTTTGGCCGTCTAAAATTAATGTACCTTTTAATTTTAAATGAAATGTTTCGTGCGCAAATTGTCGTGTGTGTAGCAGCAATTATACAGGCGTTTTACATTTTTATTAGATCACTTCATTTATAAGTGCTCGTAATTTGATTGTGTGTTCAAACTTTATTGAATGTATTAGTGGCGATTATCGAAGCTGTGCTTGCTTTATTTATAAATGCAACGATCATAAACTATGTCTGGTACAGCAATTGAAGAAGTAAAAGACACAAATTTCTTAGGAGTTACAATAGATCAACATTTAAACTGGAAGGCTTGCTACGCATTGTCAGTTCTCGCCGTGAGAAAAGCTCGCCAAACGTGAGATTGCAATTAGTACATGTTGTGTGAGTAACATGATTTTATGTGAAAACTGCACGTTGTTGATTTTTAAGTTTAGTAAGGAAACTTAGAAATGTTATTTAAAAAATTAATTTCACAATAAAATTATTATTAAATATTATGGAATATTTCCTCTACGTTATCCTAATAAAGTTTTCACCCGCCTAGACATGTTGAGAATAATGTTATCCATTGTTTCTTGTGGTAGTCTCTATCATTCCTAAAAAACGGCGCTTCGCACTTCACCCACATTGACAGGTGCAGGAATTATGAATTTTTAGTCTTCGTTTTAGCAGGTCCCAGAAGTGTTCTATCGGATGCATATCTGGTTATCTCGCCGGCGCCGCCAGAACTGCGATATTGGCCTTATTAAGATAGACTGCAGTTGAAAACGTGGTATACGGCCAAGCATTATCCTGGATCAAAACGAAGAGACCCCTGATAAATGGGCAAATGGTATCACATTTTATTCTTAAATAATTTTCCTATAGCGATCTGCAATAAGATCTCCTCCATCGATCACCACTAAGTCTGCACGAGCTTCCAAACATGTCCTACCAGAATCCAATATTCTTCCTGTACCATTTGCCACAATAGCTTAAAAAAAATACAGTTTATGAAATTCTTGTTCATGATAACATATTTATTGCCGTCCGTTAATTTAATTTAAATGACTTCACACTCTTCGCTAAACAATATTTTACTCCATTAGTCCGCGGACGAAAATTGCTGTTCTCTAGCAGAAGTTATTCTGTTTCTAAGGAGGTGTGGCCTAAACTTTTGGACCTTCGGCGGGCACGAATGAACATAAACCATCTTCCTTAAACCTCCTTCGTACCGTAAGCTCACTTACTGTTGCACCTTGAACTTCCTCCAGCTCAATTCTGGCTTTTATTTCCTTTAAACACAGGTCTTTGCGAACGAGAAAATGTATGAAACTATTCCTGTTAGATAAACGAGTTTTCTGCCCTGTCCTGATCTTTTCACAAAAACATTAGTATCTTTAAATCACTGGAAACTACAATAAATGATTGAAACAGACAAACGATGAATTATGCACATAATCTATAGGTTTCATAATGTTTCATCATCTCAATTGTCCTGGGCCTCTCAGTTTGGAATAAGTTGGGCACAATGACGTCCTTAACTTCGAAAAAGATCTAAACATTAAAAATAAAACGAATAACTTAGTAAGTTAATGATTTTTTTTCGAAATTTTAAAACAATACCATTAAGTGGCCATAGGCGAAATTCTCTCAAAATGATATAAATTCGAATGAAGTTAAAACAAACGCATGACAGATAACATTCACTTGTTTTATCAATTAAGCATAATTGTTTTTAATACAAAACAAAATAAAAACCACCCTGTAACGGTATAAAAAAAGCTTTATGATATTTTTTTCTTGGTCCGCTAATTTTGCCAGTGTGTGTATTTCATATCCGACTTGGGTAGGCCGTTGAAACAAAAGAGGTAAGTTTATTAATAAGATCTTCACAACAGTTATGCAAAATATATATCTTTATCATTAATAGTTTTTTTTTAGATTAGGTTACAAAGGTCAGTAGCAGGTCGCACTCGGGGTGGCCACCTACAGGGCCCAAAATTTATGAAGAGTTTCTCATCGATTCGAAAAGAAGAAGAAGTAGCAGGTAGATAACCTATGGATTATCATTGCAAAATTCCCTGTGTAGGTAAGTTATATCCTTTGCATATATCCACCCTGTACATTTTTTTCCGGTCTTCGTTGTTTTCTATCTGCGTTTCCTACCTCTATAGTAACTTATTCACATAGCTACTCTTACATAATATGCCAAACTCAAAGCCGTGTCCCAGTAATGTCATCAATCACGGATAGATCCACTATGCCAGACATCCACTCACTGCTTTTATATCCACCATGCAGCTCCCAGTTCACACAGTTGAATAAATAAACATACTAGGTGTACAGTAAAGCTGGTGAAACGAAGGATACCAATGTTGAAGGATTTTTAGTGTTTGATTTTTTTATATAACATAATCTAAAGTAATATTATAATAAGGCAGAATTGTTGGTTATAAGTGTATAAAGGGTTGACTTAACTGTAAGGGATTACAAAAATTATTGCACTGATAGAAAGCTATTTACACTATCGTTGAGATTCACAGACAAATTTTTGATCCCAGTGAAATGCACAGTACCGGAAGACTAGGCCACAGAAGCGAAGCTATTAATCCAATAGGATGGGATAGCCAATACACATGTACATGTTTGTTTGAAGTATTAACAGAAAACGGATCATGTCTTCCTACTTCATCAAAATTCAAGTGCAGTAAGTGCTGAAATTATCTTATGGGAGTGTATTCTTTGGCAGAATGAAAGCAATAATGTACAGGCTGCATCCGGAGTTATTTATTATATGGACCTTCTGGAAACCATAACAGATTTCCGCGCGTTCATCGTGTTTTTGCCATACTTATTATTGGAATCAAATATAAAAGCTCACAATGTTAGGACCTATTATTATTAATGTAATTTTTTATCTGTGGTGCTAGGCAACTGGGCTTATCCATATTTTCAACTATACTTTGTTGCTATTGGCCTCTTTTGTTCTGTCTCCTGCTTGATACGGAGGGAAGTGGAAATTATATTTTTGTTTTCCTACTCCTCCTTTATTCCTTTCTGTTTCATTTCGTTGCGGGATCCAAGACAGTTACATTCATTCTCTGGGTCTTCGTCGAGCTCTATTGCCTCGGCGCTTTTCTCGTGGTCGCTATTGTTGATTCTGGCTTTCAGGAATTGTAGTGGTTTGGAAATAGAGCGGAGGAATTAGCGCAAAAAAAAATTGACTCATTTGGACCCGACAAGTCACGACTTACGAGTAAATGATGTAGGGCTTTGAACTCAGATTTAGGAGTGAGTTTGGGGATTTTTTTCGTCACGCAAATAACTCCAGGAAAGATGGTGGTACAGTGAAAACGTGTGACCATGCACAACGAGGCTCAAGGGACACTCCTTTAAAGTCTCCCCAGGGATGTGCCTTAACAGGCTTTGCATAAAGTGGATCCGGGGCAGTCTTTTAAGAGGTAACGGTGTTCGGCGCTCTTTGTGCTGATGGTAATCACCGGTGTAGTATTAGTGAGGTAAAAATCCTGCACTCCCTGGTCTTTTTTACTCAAAAGGCGAGACGCGTTTTGAAGGATTCTACTCGAATACAATCAAAAAAGTTGCATTCGATTGTGTATCTGTGATCGTAAAAGAAATAATAATATTCTTAACTAGGGCTGTCCCATGTTTAACCAGTCATATTATAGTATTATCTACAGGTATATGTTTAGGGCTTAGTAGGCGTTTCGGCCGCTAAGTTTCGCCCTCAGAGCAATCACTAAAGCATAGAGGGAGCGTGAAATTTTAGTCTAGTTATACTCTTTTTACTCATCACACATTCAGTGTGAATAACAAGGACAGGTATATAGTTGTAAGGGTTGCTTATGGCAATGCTGTCCACATTTTTTGTCTCGGTATTGATGTGCCGTATTTTGCAGAATACTTCTGCGATATAAATTTATTTTTGACATATAATTTACTTATTGTAATGAATGTATTGTCATGTCATAAATTCCATGGATTATAAAAACAAAGAATACATTGTTTGAAAAATCTTGCTCTAGTTCCAACAGGCTTTTACATGATAATAATAAATCTCAAAAAATAAATAGATAATCCTATTCCTCTTCTTGTCGTGTGAGCTGCAAAGTCTATCAACCAAACACTGATGTCAGTTTTTTTTTGGATTAAGTATCTCTCAAATTAGGGAACAGTATAAGTTTCATCAAAATCGGTTAAGCAGTTTTCAAGATATGAAACATACAACCAAACTTCTTAACGGCAAACAGCACGAATGTGTAAATTTGGTATTTTGTCCAGCCTTACCTTAGCCAACCTTACTATAGAACTTCTTGATGATGGTGTACCAAATGTGATGGAGTGTAATTAAAAAGAAGAATTAAAAAAAAACACAAAAAATAAAACGACTTCAATAGCATAGCACTTAAAAGAAAATAACTTTCGCTTCGGAAGTCGGTGTCGCAAAACGATAAAAATAAAGGAGGTATAGACACCGATTGCCGAAACGAAATTTATTTTAGCTTTTTAGTGTTTTGCTTTGGAAGTCGGATTATTCTTTGTGATTGTTTTTCCATATACTTACGCTGCGGCAGGTTATACAGAAGACCGAAGAGTACAACCTGCCTCTCTGCTTAGCGTTTGACGACTACGAGAAAGCCTTTGATTCGATCGAGACTTGGGCTGTGCTGCAGTCTCTCCAACGGTACCAAATTGACTACCGGTACATCGAGGTGTTGAAGTGTTTGTACAAAAACGCCACCATGTCAGTTCGACTTCAGGATCAGACCTCGGAACCTGTCTTTCTGCAGCGAGGTGTGAGGCAGGGAGATGTCATATCTCCGAAACTGTTCACCGCTGCACTGGTGGATGTCTTCAAGGTTCTGGACTGGAGAGGGCTAGGCATCAACGTCAATGACGAGTACATCACTCACCTTCGGTTTGCCGACGATATAGTCATGGTTGAGACTATGGAGGACCTCAATACAATGCTCGATGACCTCATTAGAGCTTCCGAAAGAGTGGGTCTTAGGATGAACATGGACAAAACCAAGGTGATGTTGAATGCCCATGTCACACCCACTCCTATCAGGGTCGGAGACTCTACACTCGAAGTTGTGGATGACTATGTCTACCTGGGACAAACGATCCAGTTGGGTAGGGCCAACTTCGAGAATGAGGTCAACCGTCAAATCCGACTCGGCTGGGCAGCAATCGGGAAGTTGCGCGGTATCTTCACGTCCAACTTACCACAGTGTCTCAAGACGAAAGTCTATGACTAGTGTGTGTTGCCAGTCATGAACTATGGTTCTGAGACGTGGTCGCTCACAATGGGCCTCATCAGAAACCTTACAGTCACCCAAAGGGCAATGGAGAGGGCTATGCTCGGAGTTTCCTTACGTGATCGAATCAGAAATGTAGAGATCCGCAAGAGAACCAGGGTTACCGACATAGCCCCCAGAATTGCCAAACTTAAGTGGCAGTGGGCAGGGCACATTGCTCGCAGAACGGATGGCCGATGGGGCAGAAAGATTCTGGAGTGGCGACCGCGAACCGTTGCGTTGGAAGGCCTCCCATCAGGTGGACCGATGACCTGGTGAAGATTGCGGGGATCCGCTGGATGCGGGACGCACGGGACCGGTCAATGTGGCGACGCTTGGGGTAGGCCTATGTCCAGCTGTGGACGTCTTGCGGCTGATATGATAATGATGATGATTGTTTTTTTTGTCTAAAATTTATGAAATGAAATAAATACAATCGGATCAAAAATAATTTTTATTTAATATTTGTGGACATAAAATGAAATATATTTAAAATCGAATAATTTAAACTTCTTTCTTCTAGTCTACTGTCCTTTAAATATTACAGTTTTAGTCAAACGTAACCTAATTTTTTCTTGATTATCCCCAGTTTTCTTTGTTATGTAGTGAATTCTAATATTTAAATAGTTCTGCGTAATCGTTTTAATCAACAGTGCTCTGTGATATTCTGTGAAGACATTCTCCAAACCGTGATCGAATGCATTAGACATGTCCATGAGTACTGCGGCAATAGGATTTTTTTGTCAACATTACTAACAAGGGGTGTAGTGGGGTGTTAGCGTCGAATTCCAGCCAGTCGGCCTTACAGGCGGCGGAATCTCTAAGTAGTTAAAATCGCTGACAGCCTACAAACTCTCACCAGTGGCTCCAAGTAGCTGTCTTGCACGCAGCGGCCACACCCCGGTAACCACGTCGGCTGGTGGGCTAAACCTGGTAGAGGGGGGCTTAAGTGTTTCGGCACTCAAGTATAGTACATAGTGCACAGGATGGCAATCCACCATCGGTGGCGAGGCAGTCAGGCATAGTAAAAGGCCTTAAGGGCGGCGGTAGGAGACATATAGTTATCGTTCGGCCAGATACTACATTATCCAGATAATGGATACTGGGTAAACCACCAGCAATAGCATTCCCAAGGAGGGTTGGTGTCAGGCTGGCGGCTGACTGTAAAATATTTGCCAAATCACCTGCAACATGTTAGCTATGAATGTAATGCGTAATAGGGTTAGGGCGTACCCCACAGGTGACGCGCAGGGGCAGCACCCGGCTTCTCTGGGAAATGGACTAGGGTTGTTGCACCACACAGGGCGGGGGCAACGGAAGAAGCGAGCTCGGGAAATGATATTGAGGTATGCAAGTTGGAATGTTGGGACTATGACTGGAAGGGCCAGAGAGTTAGCGGACGTATTAAAAACAAGATGAATAAATGTAACGTGTTTACAGGAAACTAAATGGAGGGGAACCAAAGCGAGAGAAATAGGTGAGGGATACAAGTTATTCTACTGTGGAAATAACGGGCAAAAGAATGGTGTGGGAATAGTGTTAGATAGTAATTTGAAAGAAAGTGTGATGGTTATAAAAAGGACTAATGACAGATTGATAGTTGTGAAAGTTATGTTAGAGAATGTGATGTTGAATGTAGTTAGTGTGTATGCACCGCAGGTAGGGTGTGATGAAACGGTGAAAGAGAAGTTTTGGGAGAATTTTGATACAGCCTTGATGACCATCCCTGTGCACGAGGAATTGATAGTTGGAGGAGATTTTAATGGACATGTGGGTAGAATGAAAGGGACTTATGAAAGAGTGCACGGGGGATGGGAATTTGGGAGTACGAACAACGAGGGAGAGTCGCTGCTTCAATCCGCTACTGCATTTGACCTGGCAGTAGCTAACACTTGGTTTCAGGAAAAAGACGAACATCTTACAAAAGTGTCCCAAATCGACTACCTTCTCGTCAGACGTGGCAGCATACAGCACGTCAAAGATTGCAAAGTGCTGCCAGGAGAATACTTGGTGTCTCAGCACAGACTCCTGGTTAAGATACAAGTAGTAAAAATACAGTTTACAAAAAGCAAAGAGCGTCCCCCTCCTAAAATAAAATGGCATATGCTAGAGAATAATGACTGTGCGAAGAAGTTTCGAGAGCGAGTCGTAGATAAAATGATAGAGATGGGAGACATGGAAGATCACTTAACACTTCGTTAACGAAAGTTGGAAGGAGATTGCTGGATGTATTAGGTGTTCGGAGAAGGATATTTTGGGAGCAACGAAAGGAAGGGGTACGATGGATAGGGTTTTATACATTAGCAATAAGGTTAAATTCGCAGAAAATAAAATAAGGACGGTTTGGAAAATTATTAACAATGAAACAAACAGGAACAAAAGAAATAATACTGATTACACGCTTGAGACTACACATGGACTTATTAGAGATAACAAAGAAGTTGCTCAAGAATTTGTAAATTTCTTTACCAGCATCCCAATTAAAACTACTGAAACCTTAAATTCTTCGCCGTCGCTCGCTTATGGTTTATTACACGCTAACGTTTCAGCGTGCCCGACTGAATTCAACTTTTCACATATAAACCCAATAACAGTGATAAAAGCTTTTAAGCAAATAAAGATAAAACTGACAGAAGATCTATGGGGAATGTCCATCAAAGTTTGTACCTCCATTATTCAGACTATAGCGCCGTACTTAGCTTTAATTTTTAATTTGTGTATAGATCAAGGAGTCTTTCCGGATCTAATGAAATATAGTAAGGTTATACCACTTTTTAAATCCGGGGACAGTAAAGACACAAATAATTATAGACCAGTATCCGTGTTGCCGGTTTTCAGCAAGATATTTGAAAAGATAATGCTAAATCAAATGCTCATTTATTTTAATACGAAAAACATCCTGCACGAGAAACAATATGGTTTCACCAAAGGACGTTGTACAACCGACGCTGGTGTCACCTTAATAAAACACATCTTTGATGCGTGGGAGGAGGGACAAGATGCCATAGGTATCTTCTGCGACCTGTCGAAGGCGTTTGATTGCGTTGATCATGAAACATTGCTTTTGAAACTTGAGCATTACGGGCTAGGCCAATCAGCATTAAATTTAGTAAAATCCTATTTGAATGATAGACAGCAATTAGTTCAAATAAACGGTGTCAATTCGTCGGGGTTGAACGTGAAAATGGGGGTACCCCAGGGCTCAATTTTAGGTCCTTTCTTATTTTTAGTATACATTAACGATTTACCCCATCTATTGAAAAACAAACTGAACATGGTGTTATTTGCTGATGACACTTCTTTGATTTTTAACATAAATAGACGTACGAGTAACGTTGCCGACGTAAATAATGCATTGCGGCAAGTTCTAATTTGGTTCACTGCTAATAATTTAGTTTTGAATGCTAAAAAAACTAAGTGTGTAAAATTTGCCTTGCCGAATGTCAAAAGTTATGATTGTGACATTATATTAAACAACGAGAAGCTAGAATTCGTCGACAAAACCGTTTTCCTGGGTATCACGCTAGACTCAAGGTTACAATGGGGTCCTCATTTAATATCACTTGCGGGGCGGTTAAGTTCGGCGGCTTATGCTGTTAGAAAAATTCGTCAATTTACTGATGTAGATACCGCGAGGCTGGTCTATTTTGGTTACTTTCATAGTATAATGTCTTACGGCATATTACTATGGGGAAGGGCTGCAGACATTCAGTCAATTTTTGTTCTACAAAAACGAGCCATCAGAGCGATATACAATCTTCGCCGGCGCGATTCTCTAAGGGAACTGTTTAAGGACATTAACATCATGACGGTACCTTGTCAATATATTTACGAAAACATCATGTACGTTAGAAAGAATTTACATCTTTTTAGTAAAAACAGCGATAGACATAGTTATGTTACTAGAAATAGGGACCAATTAATTCAACCAGGTTTCAGGCTGGCTAAAGTAGCGTCATCTTTTAGGGGGTACTGTATAAAATGTTACAATAAAATACCGCCACACATTCTAGAATTGAATGAGACGAAATTTAAAACTTGTATAAAACGCACACTATGCAGGCAGGCATATTATAGGTTGGGGGATTACATCGCTGATAAAAATGCTTGGCCCAACGCTATTCCAGCTCCACAGCCACTAGGGCACAAAAACAAGTGATAAGCAGAAAAGTTCTGAAGTATTGTTGGACCTGCTGAAGACTGTACGAATAATTATAATGTATATTTGTGTTGTATAAACTCAATTTATTTTTTGGATTATATAACTGCACAGCACATGTGTGAGTACTATGTACCAACTGTAAATCTACCATTTACTGTACCTATGTGTCGTTCGTTGACTTCAGTGTGCCCCGGCAGTTGAGTGTGTCATGCTCTCTCTAATGTCTCTCTGATGGTGGCACATGTGTTGGATCATTCGGTTCCCTTCATGATGGTTGAGCTGAGTGGTGCCGATCCATGTGTCATGTTCGTGAACGGGCGCCGTCAGTTGGGATTGGTCATATCTTAGCTGCCTCCGCATCTTTTTAATTATCTATTTATTGTATTTTTAATTGTTTGTTTTACTCTAGACGCTTTTAAGTGCGTTTTTTTTTTTTTTACATCGTTCTCACATATGTGTATTTTTCCTACAAGATTATTGTAACCAAATACTTGTAAAACACATTTTTGTTTTTTTAAAAAGAGTAAGTTTGGAGTTTCTTGTCCGTTCTTCTCCATAACAAGCTACATTTCCGAATGGACGGTAGAATCAATTATTATTACATTTAATTTTTATTTTTGACGTTCGAAAGTGCCGCTTAATGGCCTAATTGAATAAAGAAATTTTGATTTTGATTTTGATTTTTTGATTTTAGATAGGGACACATGGTGGTGGTCAACGGGAATAAAGAATGTGTTAAAGGAAAAGAAGAAAAATTCAAGGAATGGCAAAGTGTAGAACAGGAAAATGCTAGTTTGAAAGTTGCAAATAAGGGTTAGTATGATACTGCAAAGAAAAAAGGTAAGAAAGCTGTGGCTATAGCGAGAGCAAAAGCTCAAGACAAGCTATACGAAGCGCTGGATAGTCCAGCAGGCCAAAAGGATCTGTACCGGCTTGCTAGAGCTAGGGAAAAAAGTGCGGGAGATGTCTGTCAGATAAGATATATAAAAGATGAGGCTGGAATGATTCTTTCTGATGACGAAAAAATTAAGGACAGGTGTAAGAAATAATTTGAGAAACTGATGAATGAGGAAAATAACGGAGACCTCATTATTTTTATTTATAAATACTTAGAAATTACAATACAAAATAATATACAAACATACAAGCTCATTTATCCATCGCGAAATATTGCAATCGACATCTTCTTGGGTCGTCGGCCACATCCACATCAATGTCTAGGTAGGGCCGCTCCATCGTCGAAGCCGAATAACTTGGCAGACAGACAGTTAGCTCTTTGGCAAGCAAGAATATATTGGCCACATTGCGCCTTACAACTCCGTCATTTTTTATTGGGTCGTTTTTTTGTTGGGAGAATGAAGTGTAGCCCGGTAAGATAGGAATGAGACCCGAAACCTGCAACCAACATTCAGTAAGAACTATAAAGTCAAAATCAACCTTCGTTACGGTTAACATGGTGACAAATTGGTCTAGATTCTTTTTTATGCTCCTAATTAATATGTATGATACGCACTGTACTCTCGCACTGGCCTTTATAAGTCAGGCATTGATCAGGCGTACATGTATAGGACTCAGCAATAAAAACGTTGTCTATTTCATGAGAAATTTGATTAATATTCATAATTTTTAGTTAGAGATAAAACTGATAGTAGGCTGAGTCGTTTATCCAGGATTGAGACAACAGCTGGACCGCAGCATACGTAGGTTACTAAGCCATTCGTAAGTTGAATTTACTAAGCAACTAGTTAAAAGAATCTTTTGGGATGGGATGTTTTTTTTTTAGGGAACGGAGTCGGTGAGTGAGTGAGTGTTAAAATCAGCAAGTTAATCGTTGGTGTTAGCCATCTGATATAGACCCTAACCATAAAATAACCGAGAAACACTGGACGCAAAGATAAGTACGCGCATAAACAGATCATATTTGGAGGTATCTGCATGTTTACGTTTGAGTCATTAATAAAACTTGTATCGCTAATGTGTAGGTAGACGGTAAAGTCTAAAATATTAGAAATTGCGCGGGTATGCATAACAGTGTGTGACAAGACCGCATAGACTCCTCCATTCGTGCTAACTACGCGTCCAATTGCATTGCTATTCAAGTTGAGGCGATGTAGCTTATTATTTATTTTTGTTGAGGTGTTCGTTAACCACAAAAAACAAGTATTAAATATTGCGAGTGTGATCAACAATGTTATGATTAGTAGAGAATAAAAAGGCGGATAGTACCTCTCCTCTGGAGTTCGGTGTGACACTGCCCCAGAGCGGATGGTGGGCGTTCGAATCGGTGCAGATGATCAGGTCCAGACTGGCGCGCTCACAGTGCTGTACCAGGTCAGCCAGCTCCTTTGGCGGGCAGTCTGTGTCCTCGCCTGGCATGTATGCCGAGGCCAGTACAACGTCTGGATCGCTACCTTCGGTATGGAGCCTGACAGATGTCAGGTCTCTGGAACAGAATTGAGTCAGTGCCGTAAAGGGAATTTCTTTGGGTATGTAGATGCAGGTTCTTGGCTTATCTGAGCCGTGTGTGTTGAGAATAATCCTACCTCCGATGTTACCGAGGCCACATATTCTGTTATTCCTGATCCACGGCTCTTGGATCAGTGCGATGGTTCGGTGTTTAACCTCCAGTGCCCTGCGTAAGCTAGCCGTGGCAGTCTGGCTGTGCTGAAGGTTATTTTGGATGATGTTGAGGGGGACTGGTGGAGGTGGAGTGGGGTTAATCGGAGACGGACCCATCGGATAGTCCCTCCGTCTCCACCTCCCGATGTTTGTCGTCGTCGTGTATATCCCCCGGCGACGAGGCCAGGAGTTGGTCGTTCCAGCCGGGTGATGCGGCCGGTATGGCGTCGTCGTCTTCGGCCATTGCCGCTCGGGCCATCTCTTCCTCGAGCTGGGCAATGTCCGTGTCGCCCGTCTGTGTCGTCGTCGTTGGTTTTGCCGTCTGTGTACTGTCGGTCTGGGTGTCGGCAGGGCGGGTCGTGGGCCAGAAGCGCACGTATATCGACCCTAACAGGTACGATATCCGTCGCGCCCGCCCCAGGACCTTTTCAGCTTCCTCCGGTGGCAGCCCCAGGGTCAGGTAAGTCCCGTAACGGTCGCCACCGATGGCAGTTGCCCTGTACAACGACCACCTTGTAACGTCGTATTTTGTACACTTTTGAATGCACAGTTTTATTGTTTATGTATTCTAAAATTGTTTGTACGTTAACGAGGTCACTGGTGTGATTGTCACTGCACTTGATCTTCAATAATTAATCATGGATTGTATATAAGGTTACTTATTTTCACTTCGTTTTATAGACTGGATATTGTTCTATTTTATCCGAGATTATACTTTCACTTATTCATTATATTTGTTGAACAGTTTGTACTAGAAAAAGTCCTCAAAAAATTTGGTTTACTATTTTAAAACACTAACACTATTTTAAACTCAGGGACGGTCGCGCGCGCAAATCCAATCAAAAATTATTTCGTTTTAGGTATCTACTTATTTCACGTACCTAACGTTTTTTTTTAAATACCTACTTACTACAACAAAGTCAAAACTATTTTTTTTTTCGGAAGTCGGTGTCGGTACTTATTGTTTTTTGGTTTTTTGTTGGTACCCCATAGTGGGTATACTAAATACATCTGTTTATCCTCTAAAACCATATAAGCGTGATTTTATATTATGGTACGGTAAAACAAAACATAAAATACGATCACACTAATTGGAGGTCATTTTCTATTTGTTATTGAAGAGATCCATTGTCTATATCCGAAGAAATCAGATTCGAATTTATGATACAATAAAACCTTCCCTGAAAAGACATACATTTATCGACGTAAATCCGATCAGTATTGGATATGTAGTTTTCAAGAAAATCGCGGATACATAAAGGGTCGAATAGATAGAGCACCTCCTTTTTATGCAGTTGGTTGAAAATAATAACCTACTTTTTACGACGACGGTTTGTAAAAGTTACCAAATGAATACATTCCTGAATCAACTTCAATAAAATTAAAAAATAATATCAAGGATGAATATTATTTCAGTGATGTATAAAATCGAGCGCTCAGTAGTTTCAATGAGTGCGCGTAATGTTGCTGTGCGACTATACCTAAATTTGAGTTCGTCGAAAATGTAACAGCGTCCTTAATATTTGCGGGGCTGGATTCATTACCGGTAAAGACCAGGAGATTATAATCATGAGGAAGTATTACTGAGGCTGGATATATTCGAATAGGAAGAACGTTTGATTCGAGGGTAGATGGCGCTGCGTTTAGCTTAACGTAATAAATCGCTCTGTGTTTAAAATATTTTGAAATATAGTATAAGTGCACAAAAGTGAATAAAAATAAGTGAACTGATACAACATTAACCAATTACTTAATGACAGTGTTATCGCCGAGTTTTATACAGAAACTGTGAAGTTAAAACCAAAATTTATACAATTCGAAAACCATAACATAAAAGAGTAGCAAGTGATAATCCGCAATAAACACTAGAATTAATATCCATTAGACATTCTGTGAGCCAAATACTTAATAATAAGTGTACTAAGAAACAAAAACAACAAAGACGAAGTGAAAAAGTGATTCTTACAAAACTTCAACCGTCACCAAGAATAAAGTAATTTTGAATTTTAAACTGTCGCAAAAAGTGTTTAGATCCTTGCCGCAATTACTCAAAAAATTCGACCAGTCTACGTACACAGTTGGCCGAGTGGTTAAGGCATCCATCTACTTTTGCCAATTAACTTGCGTCGCACAAAAGTCGCGAGTTCGAATCTCACTCCAAACATATTAACTTTCGGGCCATTTCAAAAATTCATATTTGTAAAACGTTTCCTTATAACTAAAACACAATGTCATCTAATTCCACCACAACAAGTAACAGCAGTAGTGGTCGCAAGGTGGCACCACTAGTTACTTGCCATACTTGCAAAAAGAAAGTTGATATAAAAAGTACTGCTTTGTGTTCTGCCTGTGATAATCGATTCGAATTTGACTGCGTTGGATACCCAGAACCTACATATCGACTCTAGGATACAGAAGCGAAACAAATGGAAATGTAAGATGTGTATTAAAAATAAAAACTATACCAAACCCGACAATACATCAAATATTACTTTACGAAAAAAGAAAACTTTAAAAACGCCGTCGCCTCCGAAACAAGTACTAAATACACAGGCAAAATAAGAATGTGCGACTTTGAAACGTTTTTCCCCGGTCCAAAAGGGTATATAGTTATTTGACTCCCACATAAGTAACGACGGCGAAACATCTGATGAATCATATGTTACTCCCAACAGAGTTTCAAGGAGTGTTGACAGAACGGTAACTGACTTAGTAACAACATCGGAAATGAAGAAGATAATAGCTCAACTCACATATAAACTTGAAAGTACGGAAGAGGAACTGGGAAATATATTATTAGAAAACACCGGTCTACATAAACAAATCGAAAAATTTATAACGGAAAACAACACCTTGAAGTCTTTATGCCAAACCTTCTCCATGTTTCGAAATCCTGGTTCAAACATTAAGAAAAAGAGGCAAGCGCTGTCACAGCAACACAACTCAAGTTCTACACTGTCCCCTCCATCGTCATCCACATTCAAAGCACACCAGTGACTACGTACTACGCTTGGACATTCTAACTCTAACACAGCAACTACAGATCGCAAAACAAGAGATTGCTACCCTAACTGAACGTGTTGGTGTATTGATGAAACGAAGTCACCGTAGTAACAATACTTGTGAAATCTCAATTCAGGAACCGAGGCGGGACATTGTAAGCTTCCTTAGTGTTGGGACTTGCAATGCCAGAATTGAGCAAAATACCACACCGGAGAGGAAGATCTTCATTTTTGGATCTCAGCGTTGCGTCGGGCTAGCAGCAGCGATCTCACGTGCAAGAATTAATTCGCAGTACGAAACATATAGAGTCGTAGCCGAAACGAAGCCAAATGCACCGTGTAATGATATAGTATCCAAACGTGTGAAAATCAAATTGTCAACGGACGACAAACTAATAATTTTCTTGGGCGAGAATGACCATAATTTGAACTTCATCTTGTCTCAGTTACAAATTGTATTAGAAACATTCAGTAATAACACTGTCATTATTCTTAACGTCCTAAATAACGTGTACCTGGATGTAAATAAGTTGAACTACTCTATAAAAACTGTATGTCGTAAGTTTAAAAAGTGTCAATTTTTACAGCAAACTGCCACAAAACTATCCGATATTTGTAAGTCATTAAATTACCATATAGATTGTAGTGATAATAGAGATAAATACTTAAATCCCAGCGAAATTAGAAAGAGTTGCAACTCGAGTTTGAAATCGAACATTGGATTACAGGAACCTAAAAAAGGGACAATTCCCTACTACTTTAAGGTAAAAAGTCATCTTCAAAGCACAAAACTTACAGATTGCGAAACTCGTATGTCATCTAATGCTGGGGCTCGGAAAGGAACTATTCCCTACTATTTTCTGTAAAAAACAGAGAGGACTACAGTAAATGAGATTTTTTTTCGATCCTAACTCATTTGTTGCTACTTTAACAATTTTTCATCAAAACTTGTGTGGAATTAGTAATAAAAAAGACGAATTAGAACTTTATGTAGATAAATTAGAACCTAAATTAATTAGACTTCATCTGTGTTACTGAACATTTTCTGAACAATTTAAATGCACCTCTATTTGCTCTGACCGACTACAACTTGGTTTCACACAATACTAGGGTTAACAAGAAGAGGTGGTATTCTTATCTTGGGACATAGAAATAGACAAGTTTTAGATTGTATGGCAATAAACAAATTGTATAAATCGGAAGCATTTGAAATATGTTGTACTAAAGACATTGACAACGGGCTATACATATGCTGCTGTTATCGAAACCCAGATGAAAAGAACTTCAAAATATTCATGTCAAAATTCGAAATAATGTTGGAATATTTTTTTAATAAGAAGTGTATCATTTGTGGTGATTTTAACATCGATCTTCTATGTGAAAATAAAAAGCATACAGAGTTTGTTAGTTTTTTACGATGTTATAATTTTAAAACCCTAATTCAAACGGCCACTTTTACTCGAAATCAGTCATCTTCATGTATCGATAATTTAATCACCAAGTTAGGTGACTCGTTAATTTAGAAAGTTTTCGTAGATCACAATGGCTTAGCAGATGGACATGCAGGGCTTTTTTGTGAACTAAAGCTTCATATGGTTATGGGAAAAAAGGAAACAATAACCAAAAGATTACTATTGAAAAACGAATGCTCACAAAAAATAACCACGAGACGTTTAGTAAAAAACTGTTGGGTATTGACTGGTCTTCTATGGGAATTAACTCCTTTTTAAAGAAATTTCACGATGCATTTCAGTGTAGCTTCAGAAAGCAAAAAAAACACATATTGTAAAAAAATAATAGTACTGGTAGAAAATGGACCACAAAAGGCATAAAGGTGTCAAGTAAAATGAAAAGTATATTGTGTGTTAATAGTGGGAGTTGTCATAACACCATACAAACTTATAAAACAAACTATATTAGGTTATTTAGGAAAGTTGTGAAAGGAGCAAAAAGAATTGCTGTGAGGGGACAAATACAGGCAGCGAAAATAAAAGCAAGGAAATCTGGCAAGTAGTAAATCGCCATAGGAACAAAGATAAACAAAAAAATACAAAAAACCTTATCTTGAAAATGGATAATAAAATTATTGACGAAATTGAGGGTAGTTGTAATCTTTTTGGATTTGATTTCAGCAATTGATACGGTATATCATACTTTATTGCTTGCTAAAATGGTACATTATGGTGTAAGAGGACAGGTTCTAGAGCTTTTTCGGTCGTACTTAAATAATAGGAAAATGTACGTAGAGGATGTTGGTAAAGAAATTTACAAATTCTTGCGCAACTTTTTTGTTATCTCTAATAAGTCCGTGTGTGGTCTCAAGCGTGTAGTCAGTATTATTTCTGTTATTCCTGTTCGTTTCATTATTTATAATTTTCCAAACCGTTTTGATTTTATTTTCTGCTATTTTAACCTTATTTCTAATGTACAAGGCCTTAGCTGCCTTACATGTATTTAAAAAAATTCTCGAGTAAGTAGCAACATACTTATTAAACGTTTCAGTGTTAATACAAGGCTTAAGGCCAAATAGCTCGTAAAGTCTTTCCCTACTTTTTTTAAGTTCTGTAGTCGCCCAGTAACTGAATAAAAACTTAGGGCATACAGTTTTAGTTATCTTCTTAAAAGTGTTATTGAACTCTTTTTGAACCACTGAAAAAACTTAATCTTACAAAATATTACCATCATTCACTGTGAGGTCCTGATCGCTTAACTTACCGATTAAAGTGCTGTTAAATTTATTTAATTTACCGGATGTTATTGGTCTGGATTGAATCTGCACTTGTTTTATTAGCATATTGGTCTCAAATGTCACAAGTGGCCCACTATGATCCGAAGGCAGATAATTTGTAATGGCCTTGTCCAAGCAGTTGCAGCAACAAAAAACATTATCAATCATTATCAATACATGTAGCAGAAGTCAGTGTAGTTCGGGTTGGTTCCGTAAACACATGTGACAAATTAAATGATTTAAAGAGATTTAATAACCTACTGCTATCTGAATTATCTTCTAGAATATTAATATTAAAGTCACCACAGACAATTACTAGTTTATTACCCATTGCAAGTTTTGCCAAAACATCTTCCATCACTGACTCGAATATAGAGTAGTTCTTATAATTAGGGGGTCTGTAGACGCACACTATGACATGCTCATCCAGCTCAACACTATGTTCAACTGAGAGATCTACTATATCTTTACGAGGTTTTGATTTAATACAATTTTTAATTAATATAAGTGAACCCCCACGCAACATACTATTTCTGTTAAAACAACTGCCCACAGTATAGTTTTCATAATTGATTAGCATTGCATAATCTTTCAGCCAATGCTCAGTGAAACAAAAACTTCAAACATTGTTTTTTCTAACTACAGTTCAATTTCTAATTCCTTTGAAGAAAAACCCTTAACATTCTGGTGAAATAATTTTAGGGAATTCTGCTCAGACCTTTTTTTTAAATTATTTTTATGCGAGCAAGTAAGTACCTTTTTGATGATGGATATACTCGTAACTATTCCGTTATTGATACCCTCCCTTGTACTATCAACTAGTTTAAAGAATAAATATTAATAGCATTTTTGCTAACGTTTTTCAAGGTATTGACCACCTTTAAATTACTACTATTACTAATATCAATAATAACTGGATACTGCGACATACTACTTATGTCTAAGTTTATTGTATAAGATAATAGCCGAGCTATTTGATGTCTTACCCTAAGAGGCAGATACAAAGTATCGCCTGTCGACTTTAATTTATCAACAAAAATGTTGATGTCAAAAAAACAAGTTTGTCACTATAGTGACTCACAAGAAAGTGCAGATGCTTATTAAGCATGTGAATGTGATTTGTCTATTTGTCAATTTATCCAAGTAAGGGAAGGCACACAAAATAATTTTACTGCAATTTAACTTTAACATCTCTTTTACACACTCAGTGATGTCATCTTTTTTTACTTTTTTACTATTATCTACAAATACAGTTAAATTGGTATCTGGTTTATAAATATTCTTTGTAACAGATTCCATTATTTGCTTGTAATATGAACCGGGCATGCAATAATTAAAAGTGGAATGACTCTGATTGCCATTTAGTAATTTACCTAAACCTTTTCTAATACCGTCTGAAAACATAACCGAATGAAAATCTTCTTTACTTTGATTAGATGAAAAGCCAGCACTCTCAGGCCGGTCTACTTGAGGCAGATCCTGTGCTACATTTGATATGTCTTGTATGAAGACACTGTTTTGAGACACCCTCTCAGCTTGGACCGGGTCCTCTGTAGCATCAGGATGGACTGCGATTATATTTGTTAAAAATATGAATGACAATAATGTTTAAAAAGTGTACCATTCAAACTTACGAAGGGTTTTGATAGGTGTCCCACAGGGTTCGATATTAGGTCCAATCCTATTTCTGATATTTACGAACGATTTACTTATCCTAGCAACAAACATACATTCAAATATGAAAATAATAGCATTCGCTGATGATACTAATGCTATTGTTAGCGAAGATACTGCGGACTCATTGAGCAACACTGTAAACAAGGATCTTGAATTTTTCAATTATGGTTTATGGCGAATGCCCTAGAAAATGTAAATTGGGATATAGTTGGTCTAGCAGAAGTAAGAAGAGAAGGGGAAAACACAATAGAAAGAGATAATACCATATTCTATAATAACGGAGAAAGTAGCACTAGGTATGGTGTTGGCTTCCTGATCTCGAAACGCTGGAAAGAAAACATAATAGAATTTGTCCCATATTCCAAAAGAATCGCACTGCTCAAGTTTCGTGTGGCTAAGGGAAATATACTTACAGTAATCCTGGTATATGCTCCAACATCTTCGCATAGTAACGACGAGGCAGAAGAGTTCTACGACCTACTCAACAGGGCATGCGATGAACACAGAGGGACTTGGACACTGATCATGGGCGATTACAATGCCAAGATTGGTCCAAGAAGACCATCCGATAGCACGAACGTTCTAGGACCGTACGGTCTGGGTGATAGGAATGAACGTGGTCAACGCCTTCCAGAATTTGCTTTTGGGCAGAATTTAAGTGTAAGTAACAGCTTTTTTCCCAAAAAGCCACAACGTCGTTGGACCTGGTTTTCTTCAGACGGTCACACAAAGAATGAAATTGATTTTTGTCTCTCCTCGAACAAGCAAATAATACAGAACTTTGAAGTACTTAACAGTTTAAAATTTAGTTCAGACCATCGTCCACTTAGAGTTGTAGTTAGATTCAACATGAAGATTCATCGTAGCAAAATGATTAGAAAAACAATAAAACGGTTTGATAAAACAACATTAATCGCAAATAAGGACAAATTTAAAATACACATCAAGAATAGTTTTAGCATACTTGACTCTTAAATTCAGAAGATGTGCAAACACAGTATAATAACGTCAAACATGTCATCACAACAGCTAGTCAAAACATAAAGTGTCTTAAGCACAAACAGAAAAAGCTTACTGACCAAAACAGTTCACCTTATAGAGGAGAGACAGAACCTACCATATCAGTCCACCGAATACAGAGAGCTGGACCGAAAAGTAAAGCGGAGCATCCGAAAAGATATAAGACTTTACAACACCGAACTCGCTCACTCCGCATTAATGAATAACCGCTCATTGAGGTCAGCCATGCGGGAGATGGATGCGGGGAGATCCTCTATAACACACTTGAAGGACAGTAATGGCGTGAGACAGGGCGATAAGACAAAATTAATCCAAATTTGCACTCAATTTTACAAGTCATTATACTCAGATGACGACACAACTTTCCAGCTTGCAGATAACGCCTACTCATGTTCTGATGATGTCCCAATGATAACTGGCTTTGAAGTCCATAAGGTTCTCAGTAGAATGAAGTACAAAAAAAGCCCAGGAGAAGATGGCATCACAACAGACGCCCTGCGAGTTGGAGAGAAATTTTTATTACCACACATCTGTAATCTGTTTAACTCAATTTTAAAAACAGGCATATTCCAAGTTACTTCTGTCATTCCAACATAATTATGCTTCATAAAAAGGGAGATAAAGCTGATATATGCAATTACCGTCCTATTAGCCTTGTCTCACACCTGTACAAAGCTTTCATCAAGGCCCTCGAAAATCGCATTTCCGACCAATTAGACCTCCACCAGCCCCCTGAACAAGCTGGTTTCCGCCGCAGCTTGTCCACTACCTCCACTACTACATTATTTGAAAAGATAGAATGATACAGATGATAGAAAAGCACGAAGAATTTAACTTGCCGTTGTACCTTGCGTTCGTGGATTATTCCAAAGCTTTTGATAGTCTATTTCATAAAGCCATTTTTACGACACTCTATAAACAGGAAATAGAACCCACTTATGTTACTCGTAAATTACTAGAACAAATTTATTTTAATAGTACAGCTGCCATATGCTTAGATACCACTGGCCCATCCTTTCCTATCCGAAAAGGTGTCAAACAAGGGGATCCGCTTTCACCAAAACTCATCACAGCAACGCTTGAAGAAGTCTTCCAAACTTTAGATGTACACTGGCGGGACAAGGGCATTGTCGTTGGAGACAGAAGATTAACAAATCTACGCTTCGCTGATGACATTGTCCTTTTCTCGTCTTCGGCGGCTGAGTTAAGCCTTATGCTGAAACAACTGAGCCACGCCAGCCTCGAGATCGGACTCGAAATGAATATGACGAAAACGAAGTTAATGACGAACAGCACGAAACGCAAAGTAGATATTGGGGATGTGGAGGTTGAATATGTCCATGAGTACATATACCTCGGCCAAATAGTCTCTTTCCAGGCGAGGCAAGATAAAGAAGTTGCTCGACGCACCGAAAACGCATGGAAGAGCTATTGGTCGATGAAAACCCCTATTGAAAGGATCACTTCCACTTTCCCTAAAAAGGAAAGTCATGGATATGTGCATCCTTCCCACCCTCACCTACGGAGTGCAAACGTGGTCGTTAACGAAACGTCAAAAGTCCGGACTCGGGGTCTGCCAGCGAGCTATGGAGCGAAGTATTCTCGGAGTCAAAATCATAGATCGCATTCGGAACAGTATACTTCGTTCCAAAACACAAATCGCAGACGTTGGCAAAACAGCCGCCAAACTAAAGTGGAATTGGGCAAAAGTAACCACTGACTGGATGCCGAATAACAAGAACCGGCGACGCGGTAGGCCCAGAAAGAGATGGCGTGACGAATTAGACATCTACCTGAAGGATTGGCCAGACGTAGCAAGAGACAGAAAAAATGGAAAGACGGAAGGGAGGCCTTTGCCCTGCAGTGGGACATAACTGGCTCATAATAATAATAATAATGGTTTATGGCTAATAAATTAACCATAAATACTAAAAAAACGAACATTATATTGTTTAAGTCTACATCACGCAATAGTGATAGTTAAGATGTCTTGTTAAATGGAGACAAAATATATGGTGTAGACTCAGTAATTTTTTAGGAGTTTATGTTGGTTCATTATTAAATTGGGAAAATGTACTAAAAGCCATAGATGGATCAATATCATCAGCATGTTATGCGCTTAGGAGCCTGCGAGATGAACTTAGTGTAAATATTTTAAAATCGGTTTACTATGCATTGGTGGAGTCAAGAGGATTAAGATATAGTATTCAACTATGGGGAAATAGCTACAGGTATAACTCTTACAGGGCATTTGTACTGCAAAAGAGGGCGATCAGAACAATAGTTCGCATTCCCCAAGTCGAGTCCTGTCGGGAATATTTCAAAAAGCTTTCCATCCTTACGGTACCAAGCCTTTACATATTAACAGTCTTGACCAGCCTGGCAAAGCACATAAGTGAATATGAAACGAAGGAAGAAAGAAATCATAGGGAAACACACGGAACCAATACTTGAAGCTCGGCATTAGATCCAAACTGAATATTGTGAGACATTTGTGTTAAGTATCAAGCGGTAAACAATTTAAAATTTTTTTAGGCAAGCCCTAAGGATCTAAGATGTATAATTATATAGAACAACCTTGTTTAAAAGGAGGCTTAGGGAATTTCTATTGGAAAAATGTTTTTATTGCGTTAATGAACTTATGATAAATGATAAATATGACTTAGGTAACCGAGTAGATTATGTGAATTTCTAATGACATGTTTTAGACTATTTGAATTATTTTGGTTAGGACCTTTTTAGATTATTTATTGACATTTTATTTTTTATGATATGTTACATTATTAAATTTATTTGTTTGACATTATT
This sequence comes from Orthosia cruda, assembly GCA_964057195.1. NCBI lineage: Eukaryota > Metazoa > Arthropoda > Insecta > Lepidoptera > Noctuidae > Orthosia > Orthosia cruda. The sequence continues at coordinate 18,554,876 of OZ059828.1, forward strand.
AGATTCCCTATTGAAATTTTTAATTGAATATTTTTGTGACTTGTATTAGATTATTTAAATGATTTTGGCTATGACATTTTTAGATTATTTATTGACATTTTATTAGATTATTTAATGACATTTTATTAGATTATTTAATTGTTTTGTTGGGCATGTTTACATTATTTATTTAAATAGTTAAGACATGTATTAGATTATTTTAATTAATTTGGTAGTGACATTTTTGGACTATTGATTGAAGCTATGTGCAAGTATCGGATAAGTTTTAATTTCTGTGGTTTTCGTTTTGAGATTAGATTACATATTAAGTGGCATTTTTAACGACATGTATTGGATTTAAATAAATTTTGTGAAGACATTTTAAGATTGTTATTGTTTTATTTTTATGATTTTTCCTTTTTTGAATTATTTTTTTTTGGCATTTGTAGAGTGTTTATTGAAATGGTTTAGATTATCATTATATTGGATGTGTGTTTGTTTTTGATGTATCGGACTAGGTTGATTTGTTGTTAGTCCAGTAGGGATATAATTATTTTTCACATCATCATCATCATCATTTCAGCCGAAATACGTCCACTGCTGGACATAGGCCTCCCCCAGGCGTCGCCACATTGACCGATCCCGTGCGTCTCGCATCCAGCGCCTTCCCGCAACCTTAACCAGATCATCAGTCCACCTAGTGGGAGGCCTTCCATCATAGGTGGTCGCTCACAATGGGCCTTATCAGAAAGCTCAAAGTCACCCAGAGGGCAATGGAGAGGACTATGCTCGGAATTTCCTTGCGTGATCGCATCAGAAATGATGATATCCGCAGGAGAACCAAAGTTACCGACATAGCCCGAAGAATTGCCAAACTTAAGTGGCAGTGGGCAGGGCACATTGCTCGCAGAACGGATGGCCGATGGGGCCGAAAAGTTCTGGAATGGCGACCGCGAACCGGAAGACGATTTTTCACATAACCTTTGATAATTCAAAAGTTTGTTATTTTCGCTGGGTGGATAATGAATGTGAATGCATTGCTATGTACAAAAATGCTTACAGTTTATAGTTATGCAATAGGCATGAAGTAGGTATTTCCTCTTATTTAGTGTTATATCAATAATATAATATTTAGATTTAAATAACTTACTGTCTCTTTATTAGTGTAAATATTTTAAAATCGGTTTACTATGCATTGGTGGAGTCAAGATTAAGATATAGTATTCAACTATGGGGAAATAGCTACAGGTATAACTCTTACAGGGCATTTGTACTGCAAAAGAGGGCGATCAGAACAATAGTTCGCATTCCCCAAGTCGAGTCCTGTCGGGAATATTTCAAAAAGCTTTCCATCCTTACGGTACTAAGCCTTTACATATTAACAGTCTTGACCAGCCTGGCTAAGCACATAAGTGAATATGAAACGAAGGAAGAAAGACATCATAGGGAAACACACGGAACCAATACTTGAAGCTCGGAATTAGATCCAAACTGAATATTGTGAGACATTTGTGTTAAGTATCAAGCGGTAAACCATTTAACATTTTTTTAGGCAAGCCCTAAGGATCTAAGATGTATATTATATAGAACAACCTTATTTAAAAGGAGGCTTAGGGATTTCTTTTGGAAAAATGTTTTCATTGCGTTAATGAACTTATGATAAATGATAAATATGACTTAGGTAACCGAGTAGATTATATGAATTTCTAATGACATGTTTTAGACTATTTGAATTATTTTGGTTAGGACCTTTTTAGATTATTTATTGACATTTTATTTTTTATGATATGTTACATTATTAGATTTATTTGTTTGACATTATTAGATTATCTATTGAAATTTTTAATTGAATATTTTTGTGACTTGTATTAGATTATTTAAATGATTTGGGCTATGACATTTTTAGATTATTTATTGACATTTTATTAGATTATTTAATAACATTTTATTAGATTATTTAATTATTTTGTTGGACATGTTTACATTATTTATTTAAATGGTTAAGACATGTATTAGATTATTTTAATTAATTTTGGTAGTGACATTTTTGGACTATTGATTGAAGCTATGTGCAAGTATCGGATAAGTTTTAATTTCTGTGGTTTTCGTTTTGAGATTAGATTACATATTAAGTGGCATTTTTAACGACATGTATTGGATTTAAATAAATTTTGTGAAGACATTTTAAGATTGTTATTGTTTTATTTTTATGATTTTTGCTTTTTTTGAGTGTGTTTATTGAAATGGTTTAGATTATCATTATATTGGATGTGTGTTTGTTTTTGATGTATCGGACTAGGTTGATATAATTATTTTTCACATCATCATCATCTTCCTGCCCTTATCCCATGTTACTTGGGGTCGGCGCAACACGTTTTCTTCTTCCATACCGTTCTGTCCCCTGTCACGCTATTACTGACTCCCTTTTCCTTCATATCACTCCTCACACAGTCCATCCATCTTTTCTTTGGCCTTCCTCTTCCTCTCCATCCATCCACATTTATATTCATAACTCTTTTAGTAACATGCGTTTCATCCCTCCTCATCACATGACCATATCAGGACAAACGGTTTCCCTTCAACTTTTTTGTCACTGGCGCCACTTTCAAACTGCCTCTAATATACTCATTTCTCACTTTAAAAAAAATATAATTATAATAATTATAATATAATTATAATAAAAAAATAAAACAAAATATAATAATTATTTTTCACATAACCTTTGATAATTCAAAAGTTTGTTATTTTCGCTGGGTGGATAATGAATGTGAATTCATTGCTATGTACAAAAATGCTTACAGTTTAAAGTTATGCAATAGGCATGAAGTAGGTATTTCCTCTTATTTCGTGTTATAACAATAATATAATATTTAGATTTAAATAACTTACTGTCTCTTTATTAGTGCTATCTAAACATTATATTAGTGAAAATGATAACAGATAGGTACTGTGGAACAATGGAAAATGGCTCGTTATGAATGATTTAAGTTTTCAAATCATTTCCTATATGCATAGAGGGATTTGTTATAACTTACAACAAAAGTTCTAAAAACTAAGTATTATGCTGCACAGTTAATTGTATTTTTACTTTACGATACGCGAAATATTGAATTTAAGTTTATAATTATAAACTCTGCCACCATACAAAAGTTTAAATATTTACGGGCTATGATAGTCGTGCCTTTAGTTTATTAAATAAAATACAATTTGGGTATTGCGGGGCGCGGTGACACTCCCCTCCGAATATATTGAATGAGGCGCGAAACCATTTCATTACTGTCACATCAGTATTTAAACCACGTTCATAAAATAAAATTTTATATCAATTTGTTTTTTTAAATGTTGAGGTCGAATGAAATTTCTACCTTCTTCGTTCCTATAAAAAGAATATGAAATAAATATTCACAGAACACGGAATGGTCGTACCTACCGTGCTGACAGTGTCTCGAGATGACAGAATAATAAAATTCTCCATTTAGTGAATCTTTGACAGACGTTACGGGTCGTCAGAAACCTAAAAGTCTGCGGCCACTGTAACAAAAGGGTACCGTATTATCCAGTAGGATTACCGTATAATCTGGGTTGGCAGGGTAGGCAGTCACTTCATATAATATACTAGTATTCAGATGCAACTGCTTCGACAGAAAGCAGTGGAAGCCAACCCCATCATATTAGGGAAAAGTCCAAGCAAATGCCTTTGCCAAACAGATGTGACTGTAGAAACATAAATATATATATCTTAAAACCGGTGCAACTGTCACATAACTAAATTGACGATTACAAAACATTTTTTTAAGCTATTGCATAGCTTCTATCGCGGGCCTTGAGCGCGGGGACCGAATCCAGAAATTCCGTAACGAAAAAACCTCATGCTCCCCACTCCGACGGGCACGGCGGTGATACTTTGACTTTTAATAAGGTTTTTGAATTCTGTGGAATCTGAGTGGTGAGGGGGCGGGGGGGGGAGGTTTGTTGCACGTGTTTTCGATTTCCGTGTTGGTATTTTTAGAATGAAAATTTTTTTTGCGGGGGGAGGTAAACGGTTAAGGGGGAGGGGGTTAATCCTATCTTGTTCTCCTGGATGAAGTAGCGAAGGGCAGGGGGGCAATTTTTTTGTCAGAAATGCGTTAACTCCAACCGTTTCTGAGATATGAGGGTTTTAAAATTTTTGTTGGTCGTAATTTTTTTGCCTTTTATCGGTCTCTCTGAGCTGTTTCTGTGACAATGGTGATCAATGTGGACCTTATGCTAATGAGAATAAGGGTCACTTTTGCTTGTCAAAGAAAAGCGACCTTATTTCAATGTGAATAAGGGTATTTTTGTTTTGTTTTTTAGAGTTTTATTAATCGTAAATAAATGCGGGTTTGGCTCGCTACGTTTTCGAGTTTTTAACGTTTTTAATTTTTTTGACGCATTTTCCAGGACTAGATCTAGAATAAATGCTATGCTATAGCTTTACCGCGGCAGTCCCCGAGTGCCACACGACTTTTTTTTATTCATAATCAATATAGTAGCAACCCTAGTGAGTCCGGCAAGGTGTAAATATTCGAGGATGGCGGGAGTGGTCTATCTGTAAACTTTCTATTTGTGGTATTAGATATATACATACAAGATACGCGTGAAAAACTTAACCCTTTCCTTGGAGTCGGGTAAAAAAACAGCAAATCAATTCAGTCGTTCCTTTGTTATACGCTTACCAACACTTAGAACTTATTTTTTTATAGGTAGATACATTTTACATGTTTTATGCGCCCTGTCTATTTACTTTTAAATTCTATTAAATAGAAAAATCGGCATCACGTGACCTTGTTGACCCCACACGGCTGCTGTACATCAAAACCTAATAAATGCCTTAAACTATTATATTCTAGGATAGCGTAAAAAAATCTGATTTGAATTAGCCTATGAAAAGTCATCTTGTGTAGGAAACTAAAATAAAAAATGTTTTAAGAATGTACTAAATAAGGCAAAGCACAGGTTGAACGGTACGTCTACGTACAAATGATATTAATAGAGTCATAAATCTATTGAATATTTTACATATCTCTTAATAAGACAATTCAATATCTAGTACGTGCCGGCTAATCTAGTATTTGCTAATTTAAGGTGTTTTTAGAAGTTGAAGGGACTTTCCTGTTTTAAATAATATAAAATTTATTAATTAAAGTGCCAAATCACAAATAAAATTTTAAATTTCCGGTTTAATAGTACACAGTCCATCGCAGCTTGGTAAAACTCATTAAAATAATATAATTATGATTATCTGGGTATAAAACCATTATAAAATACTTTCTTATATGGGGCAGTCGTATAGTACCAGACATAATTTTAATATTTATTCAATTCGCACGGCTAAGGCTCGTTTAACACATGCCAGATTACCTATTTTAGTGATCTTTATTTTCGTAGAAATAAGGTTGCATTCATAGGCAAAATAACAGTGTACGGTCTATCAGCTCCAGTTTGAAATAAGAACTTGCTGTTTTCCTAAAAATCATCGGAGTGTCCGTTTATGATGTGGGCCTCTGTGGTAGTTCTTGTATATTTAATTTTCAAATACTTTACGCTCCGATTTAAGTACCTTAAGCTATCGATGGCAGTGCGCGTAGCTCAAAACCTCAGAAGTCGATTGTCAACCGTTCTATATCATCCCGTTAATTCTATAGTTCAAATAATTGAATAATAATCGTACATTCCTACACCGCGCTCCGCAATACACAAATTAAATTGTATTTATTAAACTTAAGGCATAGCACGTAAGTGTTAAAACTTTTGTATGGTGGCAGAGTTAATTATTACGAATAATGTAGGCGCAAAATTATAAAATTAAATTTAATATATCGCATATCGCAAAGTAAAAATAAAATTACCTGTGCAGCATAATATTTAGTTGTTAAAACTTTTGTTGTAAGGCATAACTAATCCAAAAAAATCTAAATCTAAAACTAATCGTAAATGTTTTGTCCTGTAATTATTTCAGTGGTGTACAATAAAGTATATAATAAATAATCCCTCTATGCATATAGGAAATGATTTGAAATTTATTTTTTTTATTGAAAGAGTTACGAGCCATTTTCAGTTTTCCATTATTCCACAGTACCTATCTGTTAGCATTTTCACTAATATAAAGTTTAGATAGCACTTATAAAGATACAGTAAATGAATTAAATTTAAATTTTATATTATTGTTATAACACGAAATTTTAGGAAATACCTACTTCATACCTATTACATAACTCTAAACTGTTAGCATTTTTGTACATAGCAATGAATTCACTTATGGTGTCCACCAAGCAAAAATAAAAAACTTTTGAATTATCAAAGGACATATTTTTCTGGCTATTGGACTATGTGGTTTTGACATGTTTTAGATTATTATATGAAATTTGCTATGACAGTTTTTAGAGTATTTATTGAATTTTGTTGACATGTATTAGATTTTATTATATTGAATTAAGTAATCAATTTTTGTAAATGACATGTCTAGACTATTATTATTGTTGTTCTCTATTATTATTATTTTTAATGCAAATGTTTTTAATTGTGACAATGGATGTACTTGAATTTGATTAATATTATAAATGTAATGGTTATATTGTGTTGGTCCGCAGTTAAGAATTTATTTTAGCTTGTTTATTAATTATTTTTTGTAAACATTCAGACACAGTGTAAATTGTTAATGAATAAATGAAATGAAATGAAAAAATTAAATGAAATGATGTAAGAAGAGTACCGGGAGATTTTAGATTCTGACCTCCTGGTACTCCGTTAGTCTCTACCTCTTATGATTCTAAACCCACAAATACTTCTTTATGATTCTGGCCTCCTGGTAGTTTGGTATAAATGTTATGTCCCACACTAGGAATTTCTTCCTGTATCGTGGGTGCGTTTACAAACATATACACTCACATACACAATACCTAGAGCCGGAACAACTATCTGTAGGTCATACAAATATTTGTTCCGTGCGGGAATTCGCCACGACACGCAGCGCAACAGTCAATCGCTCAACCACTGCGCCACATCCAAAGTAGGTAGAAATTTTACCATAAGATAACTTCACACCTGTATTCCCCGAAGAGTTAGGTGGAGATACACCTACAGTACACCTACAGTGCACCTACAGTACACCTACAGTACATCGACAGTACACCTACAGTACATCTGCAATACATCTCTACAGTACACCTACAGTACACCTACAGTACAACTACAGTACACCTACAGTGCACCTACAGTACACCTACAGTACACCAAAAGTACGTCTACAGTACACCCACATTTCACCAGTTATATTTAAGCCCCATATAACAAGGGGTGAACCTGGTGTCATCAACCGGGCACAAGTCTAGACTCCGAGCCGCTTCTGAGAAATTCCAGATGGAAAAACCCAATAACACTTTGCCAGACCCGGGCATCGAACCCAGAAACTCATGCTCAGCAGCAGCACTTACAACCTCTAGATAAAGTGGTTATAAATATTAATCACGGAGAAGAGAAATCTCAACAATATTGCAGAATTTTATAAACAACCAGAACAAAAATGAAACATGACGTAACGAATTAAAGCTTGGCAAATTCGAACGTGACACTCCTATGGTCCACGCGGGTGGCGGGGGACGTTACTACCACAAAGTACATAAGCGGCGGCGCAGCAGACAAAGAGTCCACTACACAAAGCGCCATTTTGCACGCACACATTGATATTACGATTTTACAGGGGTTTTCGGGCAGTATTGGACAGACCTCAGTCGCGGCTGTCACGAGTGCGGGCGTCTGTTTTGTCACGTCATTCAGTCTTTTGGAAGACGTCAAAAATATATCTATTTTTCAAAGCCTTGCACATGTTTCCCCATCATGTATTTAAAGAAAAATCAATTTCTAAGAAAATTATAAAAGATTGTAAGTCCATAGAGGAAATTGCACATTGTAGCTTTGTTACTTAAATAACTTAAATTAAGGCTATGAAACTTCTAGATCTCAATTCTTCTTCGTCGAACATGGCGCCTTTTTCATATTTATGTTTTTGTCGAGCTTGGAGCCTTTTCTAGTTATTATATTTTTGGTGAGATCATTATAACACCATTATTACGTCTAATATTCGTCGTATGTGGCGTCATTATCTTTAACGAATAGTAGCAATCCTAGTGAATCTGTCAAGGTTAGGTAACAATTTTCGAGGATGACGGGAGTGGACTTTCTATTTTGAATCATTACCCAATGACGTGACGGCGCGATGACGCGACGACGCTCCTGTTAGGAGATCCTCGTCCCGCGCACAGGTTTTCCTACCCCGCTGCCCTACGTCCCCCGCGCCCGCGCATCATGGGAGTGTCACGTACGAATTTGCCAAGCTCTAGTTACAACAATATTTCCATGAAATAGTTGTCTCGCATTTCACCATCCATCTATGACAGCATGATATTCTCACAGTCCGAGCTCCGATGGACATGACACCCAATAGGGTTGAAATTGACATTCATTCAATTAATCAAAGTTGCACCCAGCCACTCGAAGCCATTGTTGCATCAGTAACATAACAAAAGTCATTCCAGTATCAGGTATGAAAATGCATCAAACGTATTGTATTTGGGTACACTGTAATGAGACACGTGCTTATGCAGTTTGAAATGTTGGGATGACGTTTGAAAGGGTTTCAATAGATGTCCAATTCTGTGAATAAGAACTAAGGAAAACTAGACAGTTTGTTCTTGCTTTTTAATCCTTATCTAGGTTTTAAAACCGAGTACAAACTGCTTGCATGTTGTAGATATTTCATTTCTACCAATAGACCACATTTTTAACCGACTTCCCAAAAAGGAGAAGGTTATCAATTTGACTGCTTTTTTATATGTTTTACCTCGGAACTTTTTACTAGGTGAACCGATTTTGATGATTCTTTTTTTATTTATAAGCCGGTGGTCCTTGTCATGTGTCACCATTAAAATTTCATCAAGATCTGATGAATAAATTCGGAGATATACATCAGAACTCTTCTTCTCAATAAATGATGGCATATCACTCGGGATAGCTGTAATCGCTTGTCTGTTTATTGTTCACACCATTTCATAACATAACATCACACTGGTATGCTCTAAAGAGGTACGCAGATGTGAAAGGTTCACCCTTGTATACTCTTATTCCACCGGTTTTGTTTAGGTTTCGTGTTATTGTTTTAATTAATTCTGGCATCACTTTGGGCTTTATAGATACCTAGCCTATAGAACTGGACCATTATGTACCACAACCAAAAAGTAAATAATAAAAAACTTTTTGCTAAAAAATACAACCGACTTCCAAATAAAAACACTACAAAGTGAAAAATAACTTCAATATCGGAAGTTGGTGTCAAAAAACGAATAAATGAAAACAGGAACACCGACTTCGGCAATTGAAGTTATTTTTAACTTTTTTTTTTTTTGTAAGTCGGTTGTATTTTTTTATAGAAAATAAATATCCATCAACTTAAGCAATATCATAAAAAATGCATATTTTAATAAAATTGTCACCATTTCAAAGGCAATTAAATAAACTTTTTTTTTTTTATAGAATAATAAGGAAAGTACAAAAACTGCTAAATTTAGGGACACGAGGGTATGAAACAAGTGCGCGTTTTGTTCCTTCAGGGTCGTTGGCGACTATCGTCGTCTTAAACATAACTGATGCCATTCGGATTTACTTTGTTCACCTATAGCTCCACTAAGGGAAATTCAGGGTTGATTTTTTTATGTGATACATTAATAAATATGAAGGAAAAACAATCACAACTATTAGCAAATACACTATTGAGTCTTAAAGCACTTAGACTACATTTATAAAAACCGACCAATCCATTTCAGCCTGCCCTGAAAGTAAACAAAGGTACATAAAATAAATGGGGCTGGTTTAATATCACTAATCGACTACATAAAATGCAATGCATTTCAAAATGAAATCGTAAACAACTCGAATCGATTGCTGTGGTTCAGCCGAGAGCTAAGTACACTATGGGATTAGGTTTTTATTATTCACGCCGATAAATGATTTTAGGCTAGATACATGTATGTTTTATTCAGAACGTTTTAACCTTTTTAAATTCGTATAAACGAACTCTAGAGGATGGGTTAATAATTAAAGCGACTATTTTTCAACCTATCAGCAGTATGATAAAGTATGAAAAAACCGGCCAAGTGCGAGTCGGACTCGCACAAGAAGGGTTCTGTACCATTATCGCATAAAACGGCAACAAAATCACGTTTGTTGTATGGGAGCCCCACTTAAATATTTATTTTATTCTGTTTTTAGTATTTGTTGTTATAGCGGCAACAGAAATACATCATCTGTGAAAATTTCAACTGTCTAGCTATCACGGTTCAATAGATACAGCCTGGTGACAGACAGACAGACAGACGGACCGCGGAGTCTTGGTAATAGGGTCCCGTTTTACCCTTTGGGTACGGAACCCTTAAAAGAATTAAATAATAAAAATAACAGGTTTTATGCTTCCTCTTGTTCTTTTCGAGTTGATAGAAAACTTTTTGGTATTTTGGGGTCAGTGTCCTCTAAAGTGCAGGTGTCCATACACATTTGGGGCACTCCAGCCGGGCGAACATGGCCTCTGTGATAGACTTGAGTCACGCTTTTTATCACGGTTTTTGTTCCCAAACTGTGATAAAAATGTGTGACTCAAGCCTGTCACAGTAGGCCGTGCTCGCCTGGCGGGATTTGCGTCATATACTGCATGGGCACCGCACTCACAATGTGTATCAGACAGGTCAATTTTTATGCTATATTTTAGTTGTCCTAGATGTTTTAAGCTTTGGGATCTATTCCTCAAACGGAAAAAAGAACCCCTATAGGATCACTTCGATGTCCTTGTGTAAAGACCTTTTCCTTTAGTTTCGATCTTTCTAATATTGACATTTTATAGCCCTCGCCAAACTTCTTGGCCGCCCTGAAGTTGGTTTACCGGATGCGCGACGCACGAAACGGTGCTGTTTTTGTATGAGATTTACTACTGCGCAGCCATTGTAGCCAACATCAGGGCAGCCAAGAAAATTGGCGAGAACTTTATCGGTAGGTATTTTAATTTTCGACGTTCAATGTACCACAAAGTACGTAAGTGGTGGCGCGCTTTGTGTATGTACCCTTACAATCTTACTACAACTGTTTTTATTGCCTTGTCATGTTTGAGTCATACTTCCCACAATTGTAACGCACCCACGAGACAGGCAGAAATTTTTAGTGTGGGGCAAAGTCTATATTAAAAAAAAAACTGCGAAGATTGAGCAACTATATATGTAATTCATTTAAACCCTGCAAAACGGTCGATGGTCACACAATAATGTTGAGTGCACCTTATCTATCGCTCGATGTTTGTGCAAGGGCTATGTCGCAAAGCTTCGCCACATCAACCAATTAGGAAGCGCTCAAAACATCTCCGTCTCAAGCATAACGTCTTGTACGTGTTCACGTTTGTTCTAGAATTGTTTGGAGAACTCTTTGACCCGTAAGTATTAGGAAAATGTAACATAACGCTTAACCTATCACACGAACATGGCTTCTGGTGCAAGACCAGTTAGTTTTCTGATATAGAAGGATATTGGAAGTCACGTTTCTAAGAGCGAAATTCGCACGTCCACTAGGCAAAATACATGTTTCGCTGGTATGACTTTCACTTTGTATGAGAAACAGGTTTGTATCATTCTAGATTCTTATCAGTAAAAACAGACACCGTGGCTCAATTTTTAGATACTCTTCCGTTTTGTCTGGAATCTTGTCTAGCGTAAGTCCTGAGATATGACCAGAAGCACCGCAGTTCGACAAAGCTTAAAAGATTATTATGATCTTCTGTGGTAACTTCACCAGCACCACAAAATTTTCGGTACCCTACTATTTGAAAAAGTTTTAGTGAAACGACTCAAGAATAGATTAGCTCACTACGGCATGCATAAAGGCGTTTGTGCATTCGTTTCGTGATAATTTGTTGTTAAATATTCGGCTTTGTTTTTATAATCTTAGACAGAGGGGCATACAGATTTCATCTTCATGATGATAATGACACAGAGAGGGATACCGTTTTATGAGTGTACAGAATTGCCTGATAACAAGTATCAACATAGGTGTGTAGGTATACGTCCTAAGTTGCATAAACAAGGATGTTTGAAAGTTAGGTTAGGTAAGGCATTTGTATGACACACGTGGCACATAACTTAGCTAACTGAACCAACTGTATCCTTTAGCAATTTGTACTTTACTTGAGACTAATTGAGTTCTTATGTTGCACTGAAATTAATACAAGTTTATTAATATTCAAGTAATGTGCAACAGTTGTTTGTCTATGTGACGGTACTTCCTTGATTAAGTATACTTGCATAGTCCTATTACTTTAAGTATCAAGGTTACTATCGATCCTTTTTTCACTTTGGGGAAATCTTTGAAGGAATTACGCTTAGGTAATGATAAATGTTGTATCAAATCTTCATCTGAATTACATCATTTTGCATGTTAGATCAATGTGTAACGCGTCATCATTTACTCACAAAAATATCAATTAAATGGACTTCAATGATTTATTTATTTTTGTAACAAAAAACGGTCATTGAACCCGTATTATTGAAATTCATAATTTGAAACAATAGCATAAAAGTAAGTAAGTTCTCCGCATTTTTACTAACCAAAAATGTTTATTTTTTTCGGTTCTTACGAAGGGATATTAGGAAAAGGACAATGACCACTACTGCCATGTTAAAACAAAACCATTACCTTTGTTGTAGGTTTGTTCATACGGCAAATAAATCAGAACAACTCAACAATATCAAAAGAGGACATCTGTCTATGAAGCCTGTGGTCAACGGATACGCTGAACACATTTCAAAAACAGGTCAAACTTGGGTCCTTCGGCCGTTCACGAAAGCAATTCCTCTTTTTTATGTGAGAGTCGGCGACAATGACAAATCGTCGCGAAACTATTCAACGTTCATCTGTCTCTTGACCTATTTCACGAATGAGTGCCGAAGCTTGTCGAACCCTTACGGAGTGACCTTAATCAAATTGTGACAATAGTTATGACGTTTTAATATGAGAACAGTGATCATTGACCCACCAACATTTATTGACATTTGTAATTTCTTAAAACCCGAATAAAGCCGCCCTGAACCTACTCTAATCGTAATACTTCTCAATTGTTACTCATGAAAAACGATAATAAATTTATTTTTCAAGTTACAAAGAGATATTGGCAATGGTCAATGACCGCTATTGCCATCCTAAAAGAAAACGACTATACTTCTTGGTCCACTGCTTTCGTACGAAATAAAATTTATACTTGTTTTTGTTTAGTTTTTTTTAGTACTTATTATTTTATGACCTTCGATTTGGGACACTGATTCAGTGTTTTAAGTTTATTATTTTCTTACTGGCGTGAGTAAAGCTACGAGAAAAAGTAAGCGATTATTAATTTATTTTTATACACTTGTATAGAAAGAGACCTCTCATCTTAGTCATCTACAAAATAGTAGTAGTTGTATTTAGTTTAAATAGGAACAATATTTTTGCAGTTAAATTATGTTCTTCATCAATTTATAATAATATATTAAGTGAAGCCTACACACACATACAACCAAACAATATTATATACCCAGGAATATTCACATATTTAACTTAATACAATTTTTTTTTAAGTAACAATTTATTTGCAACGGATAAACTTTTAAATTGAATCTAATTTTAACTATTAAATAAATGCTTATTTTTATATGCGAAAATTCACAGAAAAAGTGTACTTACGCAACTTACGAAATACAGACATGTAAAATAATAAAAAAACCGGCCAAGTGCGTGTGGGACTTCACATATTTAGAGTGCCTAACCAAACCCCAAAACTAAGTTGGTTGTAATTCGAAAAATGAGGCATTTCTTGAAAATATCTGATTTATCAATATATTGGTATTTGTCAGTAACAAATACGTAATAATAATCATTATCACCAAATTTTAAGTTACAAAATACATCGGAACAAAATTTTGTAAAAATAAACCGACTTTGGTGACTTCAACAACAAATAAACTTATTAATTTAAAAAGCTTTTTTTACAACAAGCTTTTTTCGTATTCTTCTCAGCAAACCCTTTCATTAAATTTGATACCCATATCATGGAGTTGTTGCAAGATTTGACCCGAATACACTAAAATACATACTTTGCAAGTTAAATAAAAGCATGTTAAAATACAGTATTTATCCACTCCAAGAGAGATACCCCACTAGATTGGGTAGGTCATAATTTTTTCAGGCCACCCCTTTAGATGTTTGGGTCCCATAAAAATATTTAAAATATTTTTTGACAATTTGTATGGCTTTGGATCAACAGTATGCTTATACTCTGAAAATTTTAAGACTGTAGCTCTAAGGGATTGGCTCTAAAACGCGTGTGACAGACGACGGACAGACCAACGGACACGTGAGTGACAGCTATATGGTTCCGTTTAAACCCTTCGGGTACGGAACCCTAAAAACAGGTAAGTTTACAAAGAATGTTTTATCCAATATTTTTATTTGATTAAAACGCGTGATTTTGGTACCTGTAAATAGTTTTGGTATTGTAGGTACTCCGGACTGCTCTTATCGGTGTTGTGAAAGTAGGAAAATACCTGCACAAAATATGTTTTTTATTGTTTGCCTTTATATTTCGAGGAAATAATAACAGCCACACAGGTCGATTTTCAAGGTTAATATACGTTTGCCGATGAGGTCGATTCATGGATGTGTGACCATCCATTACTCTGCCTTGGAAATAACGTTAAGCCGTTGGCCCCAGCCGTCATTCGTAGATATTTGATAGCCACTACAGTAGTCAGAAGCTATTATAAAAAATCACCAGTCTTGCCAAGAGGTATCACGATACCTCTTGGCAAGACTGGTAACATAATAATCCAAAAAAACTAGGTAGATAAAGAAGTAGAAGTATGTAAGGATCGTAGCAGGTTGCGTTCATGGGAAAAAGTCGTGAGTTTATGTATGTATGTATGTACTAGGTAGATTTAGGCCCAAAGTCATAAATTTATGTTTACTTGCAAACATAAGCAAATCTACGTGATCCCAACCCATGACTCTATCTCTAATTTCATATCACACACCCAAATCGAATAGCCCAATCCTACAGCAAAAAGTCGTCGGCCTTAAAATGTCTTGCCCATAGCCCTTCTCTAGATTAAGTAGGACGATCCGATTTAAGATGTATCCATTGTGATCCAAGATCCGTTGGCTGATAGAGCACGTCCGATGTGCGTCTATGATGTACTGGATTTGGACCGATGCCACGGTGTTTATCTAACCCAGTAGTTCCAAACCTTTTTATGACCAAAAAATCAAAGAGCGGACCTCTTTGATTTTTTGTTGTTAGCTAGGACTGGAATTCAGAAGAAAATTTAACTGTGTAGATTTAAAAATTAACTATTATCATAATTATGTAATTTAAAGTATTAGAAGTCTAGAAAAAAAAAATATGGTGTTGATTTAAAAATCATAATAAATTCAAAATGTGCAGTATACCTATACTTTTAATCAAAAGTAACGAGAATTAATGTCATAGAAAACTAATCAGTTCTAATTTTTTTCTCTAAAATATCCTAGTGTGAGGGTCGGTTTCTAAGTTGCTTGACACTATGTACAGATTTTAAATTAAGATAATATATTTTTATTAAATAGGACAAGTGAAAGAGAGTCACAACTGGGCCTTTCGCGGACCATTTTTTAACCCTTGTGAACCAGGTTGGGAACCAATGATCTAACCAGTCATAGGTACTGGATCAGTCAATTTTTGAATAATTGCTTTTTTGATGGTTTTACGGATTATCTGTACGTGAGATTAGGGTAAAGATTTAGTTTTAGTGTTTGACTGGCACCAAACCTTATCCTCGTCGGTTAATGGTTTGGTCATGATACAGCAAAAATATGTCTTAGGTACAAATTAGTCTCAACTTTCGGAGCTAACATCACGGTTTCACTTTGTGTGTATTGATGTTAATGAATGGCTCCAACAGACAGACTTGACGTGAGACAACGATGCAACAACGCAATTTTATACGATTTTTTCCATGGATGTATATTTAAAAGTCGTGTTGCATTGTGAGTCTTTGGTCAACTGGACCCACTCGAAATGGGCCCACGGGATCACTCAACCCAATCACTTTATAACGTCGTTCCTCTGGCTCTTTAAAATCACAGTTCGAACATCTTTTGTAAATTGTTCTTTGTTCATTTCCCAGATGTTCCCAGTTGCCATTTGATACTTGGATTTTTCTATAACATATTAGATTAAAATGACTAAGTTACACAAAGTGCTAGTAGATTTGGTACTAAAACTTTATGTTAAGTTACTTAAGACCAATATCCTATTTGGCGTTAAGAACGTGTCAAAGCCCTACTTAAGTGCCAAATTTAACAGTTTTTCAGGCAAAACTACAGTTTGAGAAATACTCAACTTCAAATACTTAATTCCGAAATCGGAGATGTGACCTAAAACTGCGATGAATGTGGTGTTCAAAACATTGACATTCGGCAATAGAACACACGATTTGTTTCGCAGAAGCCATATGCAAATTAGCAAGAAGTATCAGGAACCCATACATACAAAGGAAGTCCCAAACTACTAAGAAGTTACCATCAATATAATATTGTCTACCTAATATTGTTAAAGTGTTTACCAAAGGGATATATGTATAGTTTGGCACGTGTAAACTAACTGAAGATTTTATATCGGGTGCGTTACACTTAATCGGGTTATATGAAGTCCATTAACCGGAACTTTCATACCAAACAAATGGGCTTTGTTTGGATTACGGTTAAATCTAATTTTGTACCATGGACATGGTTACATAAATTTTCTATTTATATGTAGCTATAATTTGTTGGGTAACAGTACTGAGTGTTCAAAATTTATTGCGTATTTTACTTTCGACGGCCTTCTCCAGTATTTTAATGCACAGTGGTTAGAAGCTCCTCGGTATCACCATATGTCAATGTCAGTAGCCAGGAATTATTCTTATGTTTTACCTCAAGCTTAGTCAAGGCGTAGATATTAAATTGCTTGTGGGCTTTATTATAGAGCCTAGCACTTAGGCTATTAAACTGTCGACTTGAGAAGGCAGTCCTACAGGAGACAGTTGGACATAAAGGAAAGTCACGACGCCGCTGACTAACAAGCGGCTTATTGAACGGAATCATAGAGTGCTTGTAGAGGATGGATCTTAAGATATACAATTGCCTAACAGTTAGGACATTGCATTCTGAATATAACATTGATGTGGAGTAGTCGCGTGGTTTAAAGTGAATTACTTTCAGAACAGCCCTTTGAGCTCTTTCAAGCTTTATTAGCTCAGTTTTATGAGTTCCGCCCCACACTGGGATACAGTACGTCAGGATTGACTGACACAGAGCCAGGTTAACTATTCGGAGAGTGTCTTTGTCCGCTGAAAACCTAAGATTTTTGAATATGTATATTAGTCTTCTGGTGCGAGAAGTTAAATACTCCAGTTGTGTGGACCAGTCTAGTTTATCGTCGACGAACACTCCGAGATATTTTATAGATTTTTCTCTTGTCAACGACAGACAAGTACAAGTTTCAGTATTTTGCGAGCAGTTATGCGCTTTTAGATTTCCGGTTTCTTCGGCTGGTTTTGAAGTATGCGATAGAATAAAACGTAGAAACCGGAATGCAAGCAATTTTTTAACATTTAAGGTTAAAAGATTGCTTGCTAACCAGTGCATAACTCTCCGTAATGCGTTTTCCGAATGCAATTTAGCGTCATCCCAACACTTGCCATATGCCACTAGTGCAGTATCATCTGCGTAAGTGAAAATATCACAGCAGTTGAGTTGTCAAAGGTCGTTGATATAAATTTGGAAGAGAGTTGGACCCAAGATACTTCCTTGGGGAACTCCGAAGGTTATTTGTTCCTCTGTGCTCATTATATTGTCTATCTTCACAGATTGTCTACGGTCAGAAAGATAGTCTTTAAAGATGTCAAGAGCTAGAGCACGTATACCCATATTTTTCATTTTCTCAATCAATTTAGAAATACAGACAGTGTCGAAAGCTTTACTGAGATCTAGGAAGATGCCATAGCATTTCAGTTTTTGTCTGGTTTGTCAGCAACCGACTGGACAAGGTCGATCACGGCATCTTCAGTAGATATACAATATCGGAAACCATATTGGTTGTTGGCAAGGATGTTGAATTTGGTTAAATAAATAGTTAGGCAGTTGTTAAGAACTCGTTCCATAATTTTAGACAAAGCGCTTAAGACGGAGATGGGACGATAATTAGAGATTTGATCTTTGTCTCCAGTTTTGTATACAGGAGTGACTAAGGCCGTTTTAAAGGCCCTCGGGAATATCCCTTGTGATATGGCAAGGTTGAGGATATGAGTGATGGGAGCCACAAAAACGTTTCGAGCCATTTTGATTAATTTTGCTGGTATGTGGGCCCACCCCGTGGCACAGTCCCATATAGTATGGCCCATCAGCCCATAACAAATTATATTTGAATTTAGAATTCGTAATCATTATCTTAAAACAAAGAAGTCTATCATCCAGTCCATAGTACAAATTCTATTGCAAGTATTCCAACCAATACTTATTGCAAATTTTCACTTAAAAACGAACTTAATAAACATATCACTAAAGTCACCACTATCACTAAACTCGAATTATAAATGCAAGTTTAAATTAAAATTGTGTGAAAAATGAGTACATTTTTGACCCACGAAAAGTAAATATTCTCAGAACGTTTATTCAATGTTGTTACGTTTTATGATATTATAGCTCTGTATGATTTCATATAAAAGGTACCCAAAATACCTTAGTTTGGTCAAAACATCTCAGCAACACAACAAGATTACCTAAAACATTATTTTTACAAATATTTCATAACATTCTGGCTCGGTTTGGAAAAAGGGTAAAAAAGCTCATATATCCAAATAAATTAAAACAGGTGAACGTGCAATACCGTGTAAAACTGACAATACGTTTGTAAATAAATGTTACAGGTTATTTGCATATTCACCGTCTTTTATGAAAATTGATGTTACTCCTTTTTGCGTATGGAGTGAGATAATTCCTGTTTATCTGTTAAGTGTCAGTTTTGTTATTGTAATATGGGGTTGTACAATCTTTTATTATAGTGTAATAGTATTTTACATTTGCAAACGTATGTTTTAAGTCCTATGAACCTTTAAGTTGCCTGTCAAATGTATGTTTCGAATGTGTGGTTTCGAAATTTAGTATTAATCAAATCAAAATGCCAAAGTTTGACTGATTATTAGGCTATAATAGAGCTCATTTAGTCAAGTCAGATCAAGGCGATAACAATACTGACAGTGACCACCGCTCTGAGAAGTGCCGAAGACAGAGTGGCCTGGAAGCAGCTCATCAGTGAATCCGTCAAACGCTGACGACAAAGTGACCTAAAACTGCGATGAATGTGGTGTTCAAAACATTGACATTCGGCAATAGAACACACGATTTGTTTCGCAGAAGCCATATGCAAATTAGCAAGAAGTATCAGGAACCCATACATACAAAGGAAGTCCCAAACTACTAAGAAGTTACCATCAATATAATATTGTCTACCTAATATTGTTAAAGTGTTTACCAAAGGGATATATGTATAGTTTGGCACGTGTAAACTAACTGAAGATTTTATATCGGGTGCGTTACACTTAATCGGGTTATATGAAGTCCATTAACCGGAACTTTCATACCAAACAAATGGGCTTTGTTTGGATTACGGTTAAATCTAATTTTGTACCATGGACATGGTTACATAAATTTTCTATTTATATGTAGCTATAATTTGTTGGGTAACAGTACTGAGTGTTCAAAATTTATTGCGTATTTTACTTTCGACGGCCTTCTCCAGTATTTTAATGCACAGTGGTTAGAAGCTCCTCGGTATCACCATATGTCAATGTCAGTAGCCAGGAATTATTCTTATGTTTTACCTCAAGCTTAGTCAAGGCGTAGATATTAAATTGCTTGTGGGCTTTATTATAGAGCCTAGCACTTAGGCTATTAAACTGTCGACTTGAGAAGGCAGTCCTACAGGAGACAGTTGGACATAAAGGAAAGTCACGACGCCGCTGACTAACAAGCGGCTTATTGAACGGAATCATAGAGTGCT
Source organism: Orthosia cruda (assembly GCA_964057195.1). Taxonomy (NCBI): domain Eukaryota; kingdom Metazoa; phylum Arthropoda; class Insecta; order Lepidoptera; family Noctuidae; genus Orthosia; species Orthosia cruda. Next base: position 18,575,013 of record OZ059828.1, read on the forward strand.
TGTAGAGGATGGATCTTAAGATATACAATTGCCTAACAGTTAGGACATTGCATTCTGAATATAACATTGATGTGGAGTAGTCGCGTGGTTTAAAGTGAATTACTTTCAGAACAGCCCTTTGAGCTCTTTCAAGCTTTATTAGCTCAGTTTTATGAGTTCCGCCCCACACTGGGATACAGTACGTCAGGATTGACTGACACAGAGCCAGGTTAACTATTCGGAGAGTGTCTTTGTCCGCTGAAAACCTAAGATTTTTGAATATGTATATTAGTCTTCTGGTGCGAGAAGTTAAATACTCCAGTTGTGTGGACCAGTCTAGTTTATCGTCGACGAACACTCCGAGATATTTTATAGATTTTTCTCTTGTCAACGACAGACAAGTACAAGTTTCAGTATTTTGCGAGCAGTTATGCGCTTTTAGATTTCCGGTTTCTTCGGCTGGTTTTGAAGTATGCGATAGAATAAAACGTAGAAACCGGAATGCAAGCAATTTTTTAACATTTAAGGTTAAAAGATTGCTTGCTAACCAGTGCATAACTCTCCGTAATGCGTTTTCCGAATGCAATTTAGCGTCATCCCAACACTTGCCATATGCCACTAGTGCAGTATCATCTGCGTAAGTGAAAATATCACAGCAGTTGAGTTGTCAAAGGTCGTTGATATAAATTTGGAAGAGAGTTGGACCCAAGATACTTCCTTGGGGAACTCCGAAGGTTATTTGTTCCTCTGTGCTCATTATATTGTCTATCTTCACAGATTGTCTACGGTCAGAAAGATAGTCTTTAAAGATGTCAAGAGCTAGAGCACGTATACCCATATTTTTCATTTTCTCAATCAATTTAGAAATACAGACAGTGTCGAAAGCTTTACTGAGATCTAGGAAGATGCCATAGCATTTCAGTTTTTGTCTGGTTTGTCAGCAACCGACTGGACAAGGTCGATCACGGCATCTTCAGTAGATATACAATATCGGAAACCATATTGGTTGTTGGCAAGGATGTTGAATTTGGTTAAATAAATAGTTAGGCAGTTGTTAAGAACTCGTTCCATAATTTTAGACAAAGCGCTTAAGACGGAGATGGGACGATAATTAGAGATTTGATCTTTGTCTCCAGTTTTGTATACAGGAGTGACTAAGGCCGTTTTAAAGGCCCTCGGGAATATCCCTTGTGATATGGCAAGGTTGAGGATATGAGTGATGGGAGCCACAAAAACGTTTCGAGCCATTTTGATTAATTTTGCTGGTATGTGGGCCCACCCCGTGGCACAGTCCCATATAGTATGGCCCATCAGCCCATAACAAATTATATTTGAATTTAGAATTCGTAATCATTATCTTAAAACAAAGAAGTCTATCATCCAGTCCATAGTACAAATTCTATTGCAAGTATTCCAACCAATACTTATTGCAAATTTTCACTTAAAAACGAACTTAATAAACATATCACTAAAGTCACCACTATCACTAAACTCGAATTATAAATGCAAGTTTAAATTAAAATTGTGTGAAAAATGAGTACATTTTTGACCCACGAAAAGTAAATATTCTCAGAACGTTTATTCAATGTTGTTACGTTTTATGATATTATAGCTCTGTATGATTTCATATAAAAGGTACCCAAAATACCTTAGTTTGGTCAAAACATCTCAGCAACACAACAAGATTACCTAAAACATTATTTTTACAAATATTTCATAACATTCTGGCTCGGTTTGGAAAAAGGGTAAAAAAGCTCATATATCCAAATAAATTAAAACAGGTGAACGTGCAATACCGTGTAAAACTGACAATACGTTTGTAAATAAATGTTACAGGTTATTTGCATATTCACCGTCTTTTATGAAAATTGATGTTACTCCTTTTTGCGTATGGAGTGAGATAATTCCTGTTTATCTGTTAAGTGTCAGTTTTGTTATTGTAATATGGGGTTGTACAATCTTTTATTATAGTGTAATAGTATTTTACATTTGCAAACGTATGTTTTAAGTCCTATGAACCTTTAAGTTGCCTGTCAAATGTATGTTTCGAATGTGTGGTTTCGAAATTTAGTATTAATCAAATCAAAATGCCAAAGTTTGACTGATTATTAGGCTATAATAGAGCTCATTTAGTCAAGTCAGATCAAGGCGATAACAATACTGACAGTGACCACCGCTCTGAGAAGTGCCGAAGACAGAGTGGCCTGGAAGCAGCTCATCAGTGAATCCGTCAAAGCTTTAAAGGGCGGGTACGACCTTCAGCATCGAAGAACACGATTTCAACTTAAAAATCTTGATTTATAAATCGGGGTTGCCTTTTTATGTACCTACCATTTCAACTCATAATAATTAGTTAGTTTGCGTTGGGCTAACAAGTCAGCCAGGCGTCCCCGTTACAGCCAACAAGGGCCGCGTCACTCACTTCATATGTCACACCATCAGTCAATTTTGCTCATTTTAACTTTAAATACTTTTGGGACAATACAGTAGTGTTTTAATACTTATATTTTATTTTATTCCATTCATATCTCATCTAAAAGTAATGTATGGGCTAGCATGCCTCAGGAGGGATTGAGACATGAGGGTCATCTAACCTATCTAACCTAGTTATGGTTTGTTTCTTTATTTTTTTATTATTATTGATGTGCACGCACTTGATCCCTATCTCATCAGAAGGTAAGCGATGATGTTACCTATTTACTCAGTGTATGTTTGTAAAAGGTAATGTGTAGTAGTATTGATAAAATTACACAAATTGTTTCTGTAAAAGAAAACTACACTATTCCTGAATATCATAGGCTGATTTTTTATGTGAAAAGAAGAAACACCTGATAGGCAAAGAGGAGCCAAAGTTGACTAATAATTTTGAAAACTTTTTTGTTTTACAAATGGCATCTCTGACGCCAAATCCTATAATAATATTGCTGAACTTTTGAAAATTTCTAACAAAAGTTATCAATCTCTCTGTAACTATCTCTTTTGAGTCAGCCTCCCGAACAAAAGTTTTAATCTTGATTATTCCGCTGTATTATTTTTACAGTATCGAAGAAGCGGCTCCTGAAACTTTCATGGATTAGATTTGTGTAAAAATAATCTGAATAGTTGATTCGAAACGATCCCTTTTCTTAAATGATTTTCCATGACAGGCAGCTACCATTAGCTATGGATTGTATGATTAAAATAATACTAGCTTCTGCCAGCGTGTCCGAAATTGTTCCACAAGAACCGTAACTATATTTTTCCGTAATAAAAAATTACCTAAGCGCTATTCCAGACTGGAATGTAAGAACGGAGGCAAATTTCATATAGATACGTTAAGCCGTTCTGGCGTGATTGATTAACAAACATCCATCTAGCCAAACTTTCGCATTTATAATATACAAGCTTCTGCCAGCGGCTACGCCCGCGTGAATGTCGAAAATTATCCCAAAGAAACATATTCCGGAATAAAAATTATGCTATCTGTTATTCCAGAATAAAATTGATCTCTGTGCCAAATTTCATCCAGATCCGTTTAGTTGTTTTTGCGTGAAAGAGTAACAAACACACTCACAATCTTTCGCCTTTATAATATTAGTGTGAAATAACTAGCTTCGCCCGCACGAAAGTTGAAAATCATCCCAAGGGAACATACTCCCGGAGTAAAACGTATGCTATGTACTATTCCAGATTATAATCTGTCTGTGCCAAATTTCATTCAAATCTGTCGGGCCGTTCTGGCGTGATTGATTAACAAACATACATCCATCCATCCATGAATCTAAACTTTCGCATTTTAAATATTAGTTAGAAGAAATCTATTGGCAGAAGCTAGTAATTAAATAAATACTACTAATATCTTACTAATCTTATATTTCTTCTAACTAATATTTAAAATGCGAAAGTTTAGATTCATGGATGGATGGATGTATGTTTGTTAATCAATCACGCCAGAACGGCCCGACAGATTTGAATGAAATTTGGCACAGACAGATTATAGTCTGGAATAGTACATAGCATACGTTTTACTCCGGGAGTATGTTCCCTTGGGATGATTTTCAACTTTCGTGCGGGCCAAGCTAGTTATTTCACACTAATATTATAAAGGCGAAAGATTGTGAGTGTGTTTGTTACTCTTTCACGCAAAAACAACTAAACGGATCTGGATGAAATTTGGCACAGAGATCAATTTTATTCTGGAATAACAGATAGCGTAATTTTTATTCCGGAATATGTTTCTTTGGGATAATTTTCGACATTCACGCGGGCGTAGCCGCTGGCAGAAGCTTGTATATTATAAATGCGAAAGTTTGGCTAGATGGATGTTTGTTAATCAATCACGCCAGAACGGCTTAACGTATCTATATGAAATTTGCCTCCGTTCTTACATTCCAGTCTGGAATAGCACTTAGGTAATTTTTTATTACGGAAAAATGTAGTTACGGTTCTTGTGGAACAATTTCGGACACGCTGGCAGAAGCTAGTATTATTTTAATCATACAATCCATAGCTAATGGTAGCTGCCTGTCATGGAAAATCATTTAAGAAAAGGAATCGTTTCGAATGAACTATTCAGATTATTTTTACACAAATCTAATCCATGAAAGTTTCAGGAGCCGCTTCTTCGATACTGTAAAAATAATACAGCGGAATAATCAAGATTAAAACTTTTGTTCGGGAGGCTGACTCAAAAGAGATAGTTACAGAGAGATTGATAACTTTTGTTAGAAATTTTCAAAAGTTCAGCAATATTATTATTTTAGGATTTGGCGTCAGAGATGCCATTTGTGAAACAAAAAAGTTTTCAAAATTATTAGTCAACTTTGGCTCCTCTTTGCCTATCAGGTGTTTCTTCTCTTCACATAAAAAATCAGCCTATGATATTCAGGAATACTGTAGTTTTCTTTTACAGAAACAATTTGTGTAATTTTATCAATACTACTACACATTACCTTTTACAAACATACACTGAGTAAATAGGTAACATCATCGCTTACCTTCTGATGAGATAGGGACCAAGTGCGTGCACATCAATAATAATAAAAAATAAAGAAACAAACCATAACTAGGTTAGATAGGTTAGATGACCCTCATGTCTCAATCCCTCCTGAGGCATGCTAGCCCATACATTACTTTTAGATGAGATATGAATGGAATAAAATAAAATATAAGTATTAAAACACTACTGTATTGTCCCAAAAGTATTTAAAGTTAAAAAGAGCAAAATTGACTGATGGTGTGACATATGAAGTGAGTGACGCGGCCCTTGTTGGCTGTAACGAGGACGCCTGGCTGACTTGATAGCCCAACGCAAACTAACTAATTATTATGAGTTGAAATGAATGCGTGGTGTAAACTGCTGAATTTCAGAATGTGCGGGTGCACCGTACAGTCTCCTTCCTAAAGTTTACGAGTAAGGATGTTTCTTGCTTTACGTAAAAACTACTGAACGGGTTTTGACGAAACGTTACAAACTTTTACTTTACCTTTTTGTATAGATTTATGTATAAGAATAACACATAAGCTAAAATTTATAAAGATATTGAGGGTATTACAAATTCCAAGCGGGCGAAACTGCGGGCGGTAGCTATCCTTTTATTTATAAATCTATCAGCCATCATCTCTGAATTCACCTCCATATGATCGTTCACAATAATAATTTTGAAATTCGTTGTTATTTCAACAGTGAAATGCTTTAACAAAATATTCACTATAGAGACCGACTTCAAAATAAACACGGAGATTGCTGAAGCATGAAATTCACTAGATTTAGTTAATGCTGATGATTCAAAGTGAACATTGGAACGTGAACTAATAATGTTTATTTCTACTCTCATATATGTATGAAAACTAGACTCCTTTGGTAACGCCATTAACGCGGTCTCTTGGCCATCCAAATATTACCATTATATTATTATCTTAAACGTTTGTAGATCTGTAACGTATCTATTTATTAATTATCGTAAGGAAATTTGTGTTTTTAGGTTTCAAGTTTGTGGTTGACTATTTTGAATGAATGTTATTTAATGATGAAGTTTAGTTTTCGCAAGTCGTTCATAATGAAGAATACAACGCCCCTTAAGAGGTTTTCAGTCAACCACACGGTAAAAAGAAAGAAAAGTTGAAGAGTTTATTACAGTAAAATAAAATTGACTTCAATGGACCGAATGATTGATGTTAATTTTCTTTATAGCAACTTCTTGAGAATTGAACTTTTGTTTTTTTTTTTTTTTGCATTAGAAATATATATTAAAAAGTTAGTTATTGTTTCCAAAAGTCTTTGGAAAGGTCAATGAGCCATCTTAGTATTGAAACCATACCCATTGCGTAGGTACACAAACGAAATATGGCAGGATTTATTGATATATGGCTCTGATTTACTATGGCATTAATAACATTAGTGTGAGTCAAGGGAATGTCGAAAACAATTGAGTTTTACAAGTGGACCAAACCTTATAGTAACCTCATAGTTTAAACTATGAGGAGCAGCTATAGACACTGAAAGGAGTATAAAGTAGAAGAGTAAAAATAGCTAATTATTACTCAATCCAATAGTGTCACTAATAAGGAACAAATTCTGAAAGGCACGGCAAACTTATAGAAATACCTAATTTTTAACAGAATGTACAGACAAAAAATAAAGTCCACTGAAACCGTTTAATTTCGGTAATTTTTTCCCCAAATAAATATTTGCAATGAAAGATCAAATTATTCCATTTAATTCAAAACTATTTTGGTTAATGACCGCCTGGGTCAGATTATGACCTTTTATACTTTGGCTTTTACATAAGCGCCTAAGCACACTGGGACGGAATGGCAGAGGATTCAGTTAGTGTGCGCTGACTGGTGGCAATATCCACTGCCATTCAGTCCCGGTGTGCGTAGGCCTTAAGAGATCCAGGCCGCGAAACTAAATATCACTTGGATCAACCCAGGAGTCGAAGCCAGGATCTTATGCTCACTGCACCTGCGACCACTAAACTAACGAGGTAGCCTAATACAGCGATGTATAAGAGGTGAAATGTGGGTATACCTACCGTAAAACGGGGTGAATAGGTATGCAGGGGTGAATGGGAAAAAAAACCTTGAAGGGAAGTTTCACGTTAATTAAAAATTGTTTGCAGCATTTTGGTAGCTGCTCAACTCAAGTACTTAAATAATTCTTAAAAAAACGAAGCCTTTTTTGAAAACATAATGTGGTATCAAAGTAAAATCCTAATCAATGTTTTGATCCCATTTGCCCCTGCATTCCTATTTACCCCGTTTTACACGATACTTGAGGAAGACTTCCGTCTAACCCTTAGGCGTGAGATCATGTTATCTCAGAAAATGTTTATATTGATTGACGAAAGAAAATAAACTCCTCTAAAAGGTCACGGGACACGGTTCCCTACAAAAATCTTTATAGCCTTCTGACCGCTAGTAGTAATTGACAGACACTAGAAAAGGTATAGATGAGGCATTATGAGCATTTTACGGCAACTTTTTGCCTAACGGCAATTTTTTAGGCTACAGCGATCTATTTCATATCATCCCTAGAATAATTTGTCGATAAAGTTCATGAATATTATGCATAGAGCTTCGGCGAGGTCTGATGTTGATCGGTAGGTAAACATGTAATTTTATATGGACGTTCTATATGAATAGTTTATCATCCTTATATCGAGTAGGATGGGCTATCAAATAAAATTTTATTTCGGTTAAGAGATCTTTTGATGAGACGGGTAGATCTTGAAATGTCTAGAGATAACTATATCTTATGTATTTATCGTACAGAATCATTTTCGTTTTTCCTACAGAAGCCAGTTATGAAAAATTATGTTTGGTAAATGGATGAGTTCTACGTATTAAAGGCTAGTTTACTCTAAGATATTTGAATATACATACTCTTGAAATATTAAAGTCAAGGAGAATAGTTGGTAGGGCTGCCAAAACATATAAAGTAATTAAAGGCCCCACTATACATAAATATCAAAACTTACTGGTTTAAAAGCTTTTACTGCATAATTTTAGAGATGTGTAACTTTAACCTCCCAAAGGTCGACTGTACACCAGACGTCCTAGGCAAGTGACATTCTATCATGGAAAGCGTGGCGATAGCCATTGTCAAATAGGCAAAATAGTATGAAATTGACAAGCGATATCGAGAAATCACGTGATCGATTCCTCACATTTTGAAATTTCGACTATTACCTTCGCTAAAATCGAATGCCTAGAGCACAAAGTACGTAAACGGTGGCGCGCATAGAACCTCTAGTGTACCTACGAAAAGTATTGTTATTTCTTTTGTGTCTAATGAACTAAGTACCTAAATCAAATTAAGCAGACTACAGACACAGTTATTTCACTAGCATTCTACTTATTCTTTTACAAAAGCATTATTCCACGAAAGTATGCGATTTTTACGAGACCTCTGTCTCCAGTTAAACACCTGAAGAGAAATACGAAAGTCGGAAGAAGGCGAGAAAGGAATAATGCAATATGTCCCCTTGAACTTGCACGGGGCAACCCTCGCCAAAACATATTACATGCCCAAGCCGCGGGGTTGATAAGATAAAACTATCTGTAACTAATAAATATGAGTATTTTTTTATTATTCACTTTTGATATTAGTCACATAAATATGCCAATTTTCGAGCTCATATAGTGTACGATGTATCCCACAAAAGTTTTATATTAGCATAAATTGACTTTTCGTAATACCGAGCGTGAGGGCAGTATTACATTTCTGTAAATATTTGCCATACGAGGTTTTTACAACGGCCAGATGTAGCTGACACTTATCCATAATACATTTACATCAAATCGAGGGGTCTATGTAATTTTGTGTTGTTTATTCTTGTATGCTCAATATTTTTTCCAAACTTGGCGACATAATGTGTAGGGTTTTGTTTATTGCATATACGACAGTTACCATTCTCTTTTCGACTATTCCTTTCCTAAGGATAATTTTTCTGTTACTATATTATATTAATCTTCGTGTATAAGTGGATTGTGGACACTTCAATAAAATTGAGAATGTGATGTGAATACACAATATGATAGCCTTGATTTTAATTTGATTTTGTCACTTAAATTATCTGCAAATGAGTGTAACTTATACTTTTTTTACATACATATATAAACTCACGTCTTTTCCATGGGCGTAAGCAGAAATTAAATAACGCCTCCTGCTACGATCCGTAAAAATCGAGGGCTTTTCAGAACTAGAAGCGACTTCCATAATTTAAATACACGCGGTAAGCACAAAATTGTAATACCCAAATTCAGATTAACGAAAACTAGCAAATCTTTTCTTATAAACAGTATACGCTTGTATAACAAGTTGCCAAAGTCAGTTATAGAACTGACCGATGGAAAGTTCAAAAACTACATCAAACGTATCCTTATTAAAAAAGCATATAAAATCAAGGACTACGTTGAAGATAAAAAAAAATGGCCGAAGCTCCTTCTGCGCATGCAGCTTCCCTGGTAACTCGTAATCGGCACAAATACGTAGATGTCTCTAACTATTCTCAATCTCATTTTTTCTTTCCTTCTTTTAATTAGACTTTTTACAATGGTTTTCAATCATCTTTATAGCCCTTTGCTAAGAATAGTTAAAGCACTGATAACAACATTTGTGCCACATGTTATACTTCTTTTTTTTACCTTTGAGATTCTTTTACCGATTGTTTTGTGAATGTGTGATCATTGTAGGCCTTCTAGATGCTAGTTAACACTTGTTATCTTTTTTTTTTTTTTTTAATTTCTTACGACTTATTGTCGGGCCTACGTTGTCCCCCATATATAAGTACTAATGCTGTAACATGGAAATATTGTAAAACCAAACCATTTTTAAAAGAGTAACCATGGAGTTTCTTCCCGGTTCTTCTCCATAGGAAACGACCAACTGAACCGTGCACCTTTTGTCGACGTTTTATAAGTGCCCATGTAGGCCTATGTGAAATAAGAAAAAATAATTTTGATTTTGATCCTAGCTTACGCCTTTTGCTTCGTTTTCGTTCGTACCTACATCTTAGGCTTTGCTTTTATTGTGGCTTTATGCCCTAGCACTTAAAAGTAACCAAAAGTGTATATCACATACCAAAACGTTTTGTTGGTTTATCTTTTATCCGTTTTCAATAGGTAATTATATATCCACCTTATTACACAAAAAAGGCAAAATAACAAAACTTATTCCTTGCGGAAAATCTGCTTGATTAAAATTCTATCAACTATCTCACCTCTCTGTGACAACATCTCTAAAACCATTCCACCACAGAATATAATTACACTCTCCAAAAATCCATAGTCGTCGGAAGCAGAAAACTTGTTATAACAAGTTGATCATTAAACTTCAGAGCGAGAACAGGCAGGTTAGATATCAAACGACAACTAAGGACAAGCTACGGAAACCGCCACAAAATATGGCTTTCAGCTTACAATTTCAAAACGTAGTTATTTGATGAAATAACAGATATTAATGTCATTACGGACAAAAAAATGGTAAGCCTGAAGTAAATTCTGCAGCCAACATTCGCGTAGAAATAACTTTTGTCTACAACAACCTTGAGGCTTCCTCCATGTCTATTCATACACGAGCAGTTCAACAACACACATTCTCAACATTTGCCCGAAGTACCACCGCGTCAAATCAGGTCAGGTGTCAAACATAATTCATGAAAAACATGACCTTGCTTCCAACTTTAGCGTCGGGTAAAAGTTGATGAAGCCGTGCAAGAACTAACCATCAGTCATAACCGTGTGGCTGTGACGTACGGACGTAACATTTATCAAAGGCACAAAAATTTACATGACTAGGCCCGAATTCGGACTTTTAGTTTGCAAACTAATATTTGACAGAGCTTGGTGTACCCACTCTTCGGTGTGGTTAAAGTCCAATTTTCGTACTTCATTAACTGACTACATAGTAAATATTTTTTATCAGTATAATATTAAAAGAAAAATAAAGTTATATAATTAACGTTACTTTATTAACATAAGCTTGGTGTAATATTAAAACGTTAAAGCTCAGTTTACGTTAGAAAAATCTATAAAAAAGAACTTTTTAAATCAAACTTTTAGCTAACCCTGCATTCTCATCCAAACCAAACGTGTATGGCAAGCAGCTAAATCGATTGGGGATAACTGTTTTAAAATTCAGTCGCATGATTTAAATCATACATAAATACAAAGTACAAACAAGACATACAAACTTCATCGGCTACGACGTTCCTACGCCGTAGCTATGATTATGCTACGCCAGCTACGCCGTACATGTGCGGTTTGGTCGAAATCGCATTCGAGAAACCCAAGCAAAGATAGTATTGGCAACCAACACCGCATATTCTCAGATGTTGTCAGTATTTCATAATCGAGCCTTTATACCGTGTTCTGGTAGGCAGAGGTATTAAGTACTCCCATACATGGTGAGCTTAGCTAATAGGCAGTAATAAGTACTTTTTTTCTCAACTTAATTATGTTTATAAGACAATATGTGCTTCTAACATAAAACATTAAAGAATCTTAGCTAATGAGGAAGTTGTGCTTGCATTAAACGACTCGTCCGCAACACGGAAGGAAATAATAACTTCGCGTTAAGACGTAAATGATCCGTTTATTTTATCCTGTTACGTTTAACAAGATATTTATGGAAAATTTACGGAGAAATAAAGTAAGGAGCTCGTGACTAAGTAATAATAAAACCTCACGGTCAATTTTCAAGGTTAAACAATGCTTGTCGAGGTCGGTCCGTAGGATAGGTGACAATTCATATCATACCCGAGCCTCTGCAAGCAAGTTAAGTCGTGGTCCCGGCTGTCACTGTAGGTCTTTCACAGTCGTTACTGGTAGTCGGTAGTCAGAGCCAAGAAAATATAACACCAATCTTGCCAAGGCTTTTTTTTTTAGCTTGGAGAAATGCTCATAAATACTGCGCTACCACGGGGAGATAGAGCAGTTATCCAACCTACTAAAACTTCACAGTGTCTACCAATGCCACTTATGGCGGGAACACGGGAACGCGTTAACACTCATCCGTGAACCCGCGTGGCTGTCCGTCACTGGACCCTCCTCTGTGGAGTACCCCCCATCACCGGCGCACCAAAACATTTCACGCTGTGACCA